>ML677455.1:621474-718783 GCA_007922305.1 Dermatemys mawii | reverse complement strand
CCAGCAAGCGCGGGGCCCCGCGGCTCCCGACGTTCCAACCCGCCCCGGGCCAGGGAGCGCGGGGACCCGCGGCTCCCTGCGCTTGGCCCGCCCTCGGCCAGAGCACGGGGACCCGCGGCACGCCGCGCTTCGCCCAGCGCCTGGGCCAGGAGCGCGGGGCTGCTGGCCCCGGGCCCCAGCTCGCGGGCCAGATTAAAATGGCCGGCGGGCCACATGTGGCCCGCGGGCCGTGGTTTGCCCACCCCTGCGTTAAAGGAAACGGACCTGCCTCCTCTGTACATCCCTCTGGCAGCGTAGAGGGGGCTTTTGCTGTTGGTGTAAAGAGTCTTTAGTGTAAGTAAGAATCTGGCCCTAAACTTTGCTGGTTCCCAGCCCTTGCGTTGCACCTCTGCCAAGGGGTGAATTTCTTCCTTTCAGGAGCAGTCGCAGCCCAGGGATCAGGTCTGAACTACTTCTAATCAATGCTCAACACGTTGCTGAATCCTTCATACAGGTGTTCCCTTTGGTGTTTCACACATAAAGCAGTATGAAAAGTGTGTGTATATACCCCCAATTGGAGAGAACTTGATTTACCAGTGTTACCCTGTAACAGGTTTGCTCTACTCACCGCCAGACAGCACCCCCTCCTGGTGGTTCTGGGAGCTTAGCTCAAGCAGGCTGATGCTCCTTCCAGAAGTTACCCCCTTTCAGTTTCTCCTCCACAACCCCCTTCTCACTCCAGGAACCAGGGCATCTGCTCTGCGACTAAGCCCTCCAGCCAGCTCACAATGGTGGTTTCCCCATCCAGGGAGAGCATAGCAAGGTACCTGCTCTCCAGCCATCTTGGGCAGTCTTCCATTTCACTGCTTCACAGTGCCACTCCTGAAGTAGTTGACAGGGGAACCCAGGCCCACACTTTACTCCAGGTTCCAGCTCAGGGACCCAGCTCTGTTCCCTGCACTTTGTTGTCTTTTCCTGAGCTGCTTCCCCACACCTCTGGGTTTGCCACTCTCTTCACTCCCTCCTCCTGCAGGGTAAGTTCAGGCCTGTCATCTCTGCAACACCCAAACACTTCTCCACACCACACCTTCTGTTGCCAGCCTCCTGACTTTTGTAGAAGCCCTTCCTGTCTCTCCCAGGTGAGCTTCTCTAGCTGCCTCCAGACTAAAGCTCCTCTTTGCAGCCTAATTAGCTGATTGGGCCCATCTGGCCTAAAGCTCTTGCAGGGCCAGTGTGGGGAGAGTGCCCCATTCTAGTTCTATATGACTCTAACCCTAATGAAATCAGTGGTGTTACACTGATGTAAAACTGCAGTAAAGTAGTTCTGAATCAGGTGTATAGGCTTCTGTTTTCAGATTTTAATTGACATGAAGGATAAAACTACTGAGACAGATTTTTTTTTCAATAAACACCAAAAAGAACTGATTATTGCTCTTTTCTTTTCTATTTTCCAAATTTTCCAGTGCATTCTGTTCCCAAATTCATTGTCAAGATGCAAGAGAATAAGTCTGTGTCTCTTCTGTCACACACCAAATGTAGAAGATGTAATTCTGTTGACTTCAATGCAGCTGTTCCTGATTTACACCAATGTAAATTAGGGAAGAATCAGGACCACTATATCTAGAGATGATTAATGCAGTTGTGCAGCTGGTAGCTTTCTCTGTGATCAACAAGAGTGTGGTCTCTGAACATGTACATGTAACAAGGAGAAAAGCTCATATTGACATACTGTGAGCATTGTTTCATTTTACCTCAGTGTTCACTGTTATAAAACCCCAGAAACAGAAAAGGATGGAATATCCAGTGGCTAGAATGGCAGCCTGAGACTTGGAACCCATGGGTTCAAGTCCCTGCTATGCCACAGACTTCCTGGGTGACCCTGGGCAAATCACTTAGCCTCTCTAGGTATGTCTACACGGCAACTGGGAGCAAGTTCGAGCGAATGCACTGCAAAATAGCAGTATGTGGCTCTCATGCCCACATCACTGTTTGTAGTATGTTAGCTTGAGCCCCGTTAGTGTAAGTCTCTACCCAGGCTGGGAGGCTTTTTCCCAGCTGCATCATAGAAATAACCTCTGTGCACCCGTCCCTATCTGTAAAATGGGGATACTCACACTTCGCCTATCTCAGAGGGCTGTTGTGAGGATCAATAGATTAAGGATTTTGCCGTGCTCAATACTATAGCGATAAGGTGGTAGATAAGGTAGAAATCATACAGTCTGGAAATGAGTCATAATTTGCATAAAGCAAATACTGGGACTTCAGAAAAAATAAAGCTGTATAACTTGGAACTATTTATGGGCTAAATTATCAGCCAGTTTACACATCCATAAAAGGAAATGCTTTTTCAGACAATATGTAATTCGTCTATGGAACTCAGGGCCGTCCCTACTGGGGGCTATGTGGGGCTCCAGGCCTCTGGGGGGGGGCTGGCCCTAGGCCTCCATGGGGGAGGTTTGGGAGGCAGGGGGCAACTGGTGAGTGGAGGCCTGACCCTGCTGCAGTCCTCACGGGACTGGGGGCAGGGCTGGGGCAGAGCAGGGGTAGGGACCACGGGGAAGAAGTGGAGCAGGGGCTGGAGCAGCACGTAGCTGTGTAGGGCACCAGGAAATCTGGTGCCCCAAATTTCCTGGTGCCCTATGGTGCTGCGTACTTTGCATATGGGTAGGGACGGTCCTCGTGGAACTCATTGCCCCAGGATGTCCTTGAGACGAAGAACTTAAGAAGACTGAAAGAAGGATTAGACATTGCTATGAATAACAAGAGTATCCAGAGTACAAACAGTCAGTGCTAACAAAAGCCATTGGAAGGGATATTTAACCTCATGCTTCATAAATTAAACTAATCTCTAATTACTAGAAATTCAGATGAGATCTAAATTATCCCACATCTACCTGCTGCGGGGTGTCTTGTTCTTCCCCTGCAGCATTTGGCATCAGTCACTGTCGGTGACAGGACACTGGCCTAGAGGACCGTGGGTCTAATTCAGTATGGAAATGCCTGTGATCTTCTCTCTCCACACAGAGGAATTAAACACCCTCTAACTCCTCTGTATGGGTTACCAGCCAGTAACCCGGACATCGTGTTTGACTCAGGCTTCTCTCTAGCTCCTCACTTCTTTATTGATTCGCTCTGTATAACATCTCTAAGGCATAGGCACCAACTCGGTGGGTGCTTTGGGGGTGGAAGCACCCACTGGGAAAAAATAGTGGGTGCTGAGTACCCACTAGCAGCTTCCCAAGCCATGCTTCTCCTTCCCGCCAGCACCTCCTGCCCGCCGACAGGCCCCACTGATCAGTGCCTCCCCATCCCTCCCAGCACCTATCGCCAGCTGCGAATCAGCTGTTTCACGGCGTCAGAAGGTGCTGGGGGCGGGGAGTGAGGGTGCAGCACCCGAGGGGGAGGAACTGGGTGGGAAGAGGTGGGGTGGGGGACGGGAGGAGGTGGGGAAGAGGCGGGGATGGGAAGAAGCAGGGCCACTGGGGGAAGGTGTGGAGTGGGGGAGGGACCTGAGCAGAGCCAGGGGAGGAACACCCCCTGGCAGATTAGAGACTCGACACATGTACTCTAAGATATGGCCTTTCCTATCCGTCCACACAGCACATCTCGATGACTGCACCATCCTTTCCGCTCGCCTTGGCAAATGCCATCTTGTCTGGCTCCTCTCCAGGCAGAAAGCTGCTGCAAAGACCATTTTCCTAGCTGGTCATTTTGACTCTTTGCGTCCTTCCCCTGGCTTCCCCTTCCCCATTGCATCAGCCATAAGCTGATTGTTGTCATGTTTGTGATCTGTCCCCACGCTCTCAGTCATCACTCATTCGCTGTTGAAGTGTCCACTGCCACCTTCACCTGGCCCACGATGCCAGCCTCCGTCACCCACTTCTTACATGTTCATACCAGCACTTGCATGGTCTCCCCCACACCCCCGGTGCCCCTCTCACATGCTAAGTGCTCCTCATAAACCTCCCCCAAACCACCCCATTATTCACCTTCACATCCCTCCTCACATCTCTCCTCTGCCTCAAGGGCTAAAAAAACAGCTGACAACAGTTAGGCCAGGGGTGTACTAACACCACTGCCAGCCATGCTGACCAATGCGGTTTCCTTGTGCTCCCCTGTCTGTCTGTATCCATCTATTGTCTCTTTTTCTAGTTCAAGAGTGGGCAAACTACAGCCCACAGGCCACATCCAGCCCGCAGGCCCATCCTGTCCGGCCCCTGAGCTCCCGGCCTGGGATGCTACCCCCAGCCTCAACCCCGCTCTCCCCCTTTCCCACAGCCACGCCACAGTGCGGGCAGTGCTCTGGAAGGCAAGTCTGCACACTCCTGTGGGGTAGTGCAGCAGTGTGTCTGGCTCTGTCTGGGCCACGCGGCTGCCAGACATAATACTCTGAACGGCATGGTAAGGGGGCGGGGACCAGGGGGGTTGGATAAGGGGCAGGGAGTCCCAGGAGGCAGTCAGGGGACAGGGAGCAGGGGGCAGTTGGACAGAGTGGAGGTTCTAGGGGGGCGGTCAGGGGATGTGGGGTTGGATAGGCATGGGAGTCCCAGGGGTCTGTCAGAGGGCAGGGGTGTGGATACGGGTTGGGGCATTCAGGGGGACAAAGAGCTGGGGGAGGGTTGGGTAGGAGATGGAGTCCTGGGTGGGCAGTTCAGGTGGGGGGTCTCGGGAGGCGGCGATCAGGGGACTAGGAGCAGGGGGGCTTAGGGAGTGGGGTCCCCGGGGGGCATAATTAGGGGCTGGGGAGTCTCTGGAGGGGGCAGTCAGGAGACAAGGAGCAGGGGGGGTTGGATGGGTCGATGGTTCTGAGGGGGGCAGTTAGAGGGCAGGAAGTGGGAGGGGGCAGATAGGAGCAGGGCCAGGCTGTTTGGGGAGGCACCGCCTTCCCTCCCCAGCCCTCCACACTATTTTGCAAAGAGCCTGTCTTTTTGTTATATGTTGGTACAGCACCTAGCACAATGGGGTTTGGGACTGTGACCGGTAATACAGATAAACACAGGTCACAATGCAGGCAGGGAGGGCAACCTCCCTGGGGCTGCTCCTCTCCCTCCTGTACAGGTGGGCAGGCAATAGGTGAAACCCAGTAAAGGGGTGGCCCAGCTTACTTCTTCCCTGGGGTAAGGAAGGAACCAGCAACTCAACTCCGCGTCGCAATTCAGCCCCCGTTTGTAGGTGCTGGAACTAGGTATATGTGTGGGAGGGAGGTTGCAGCCTGTGGCTTGAAGTGGTTTCCATTACATACAGGGTTTACAGTTTGGTTCAATGCCTCTCAGCACCCCTCCTGTAAACCTCTGCCTTGGTCTGCGCCTAGGGCAGTGCAAACACACGCTGTCCCTTCCTGGTGACAGACTGCCAGGGGCAAATCGGCCCTATATAAATGAACATGGAACAGGCTGGGGGAAAAAAAATCCTGCCTATGATTCAAATCCAGTCCACGTTTCTGGCAACTCTCTCTCCCTCTTCCCTCCCCACCTCCTGGTAAGGAGCAACGGCAGAGCAATGTGAATGGCAGAGTTTCCTTCAAAGCAGCTCCCTTGTTATCTATAAAGTATCTATTAACTATCAGACATTAACCACTGTGAGAAACCGCATCGGATGTGTAACCGCAGAGTAGATTTAGCTGAGCTTGAGAAAGACAGGTGTGCAAGAGGAGCTCACAGTTTATGCTATGGCAGCAGCAGTTAGAAGGGACATGGGAGGGGGAGTTTCCTGGGTGAGGTTTACCCCCTTCTCATCTTGCTTGCTCTCTGAAAGAGAAAGGATAACATAAGGGTTAGGCCACTAGTTGGAGACTTGGGTTCAAGTCCCTGTAATGCCACCGACTTTCTTGGGGACCTTGGTCAAGTCACTTAACTTCAGTCCTTCATGTGTAAAAGGGGGGCGAGAGCACTGGGCCACTTCACAGGGAGGTGATGGGAATAAATAGAGTGAGCAAAGCTTGTGAGGTGCTCCTACACTATGGTAATGGGGGCTGACATATTGGGCAACGCTGTTAATTAATACTGTCTGGGACAAAAATCCTTTTTCCTTCCAACTATTAGGGAGCAGCGTTGGCTACCACATGGCTGGAGCATGGCACTGAGAAGCAGGACGTCTGGGTTCTGTTTGCTGCTTTGCCTCTGTCTCACTGTGTGGCCTGGAGAAAGTCACCAAGGCCAAAGTGTTTAGACTTGGGTGCCTTAAGTTACACCCCGAAATCCACACTTGGCAGCTAAAGAGGGCCCCGGTTCAGCAACATCCTTAAGCGCGTTTCACTTCAAGCACAGAAGTAACGCCATTGACGTCAATGGAAAGACACCCATCAGCTTCACAGGGCTTTGCATCAGACCTTCTGTGACTTAATTTTCAAAGGTGCTGAGCTCCTGAAATACCTGTTGACGTCAGCATGAGTTCAGAGGGTTCAGCACCTTTGAAAACCAGGCCACTTAAATGGGCACCTAACCATAGGCATCCAAGTTTGAAAATGTTGGCCTCAACTTTTCCGTGCATTGATTTCCCCCAGGGGATAACAACACACACCTCCAAAGTGGTGTTGTAAAACTACAATTTTTTTTAATATTTGAGTGAAAAGCATGACAGCAGCACAAAGCATTGGAATTACTCCTATTTTATCATCTGAAAGGGGTTGAGGAAAACTAAATGCTTCCTCTCTTATAGCCTAGTTTTTTCTTAACCTGGCCTTGTGTTGAAGTCACAACGATCATTAAATCTGGGACATCACAATCATTTTTATATCATCCGACCCTGATGCTGTATAACTCTATGCTATGAAGACAAATACTATACATTAGCTCACAAAGTAAAGAAAAGGTACAAGGTGTGGGGGGAACATAGAAATAATCCTGCTGAGCGAAAATCAGAATTTCCATCCTGTGGAAAATTCCAATATTTTAACATTTGCTTTCCTCACAAATCTGAACAAATTGATATTGTTCACGGAATGAAAAGTTAAAAAAAAAATTGGATTTGGAAATGTCAACATGTTTAGTTTCAACTAAACTCCACTAAATCCAAATGGTTCGTTTCGAGTGAGTTCGACATTAAACTGTATCTGCTTAAAAGGAGCAGTGGTGACTTGTGGAAGTTTTAGTCTGGGCGCTGCTAGTCTCCATTCTCCTCTCTGGGACAGACTCCCTGGCCAGACTACCTAACCTCTCCCATGTTAAAATGAGAAGAACAGATCTAAATGTTGGTGTCTCACCCACTCTACTGTATCTGGAATCATCCCAGTTCTCTCAGGTTGATGTTGTGCCTAACTTCACTGCTTTCCAAAGGACTCTCAGGGCCCGTAGGTGAGACAGAACCTCACCACAGGACGATGCTTGGCGGATATGTCGATACAACATGATAGTGCTGTCCCATAGTAGTCCACCAACACTAGCACAACGCAGAGGTCATAACTAAGGCTACACTTATGTCATGGAGGCTGCAGGACTCTGGAGCTGACAGCCAGTGGGGCCCTGGCAGGGTTCCAGTGAAACGCAACAGCATCAACAAGCGACCGGGGACCTCTGCAACATTCCAGCATTGGTCAGTGACAGGTGACAGCCTTCAGGGGGCACCTCAGGCAAGCAGCTGGGTGTGACCCGTTTTCTCTTTGGGCAATAAGATCACCCTTCAGCTCCCAACCCCCATGGGCAGACGGGGAACCCCACCGCTCCCAGCCACCACAGTGGTGGGGGAAACTAAGGAGCTGCAGCAGCAAAAGTCACAGACAGGCCACAGCTTCTATGAACTTTTATTTATTGCCCGTGACGAGTCTGTGACTTTTACTAAAAATAACCATGAGAAAATCTTAGTCTTAGTCGTGACACGGCAATGTCCATGTTTCTGTCACTGGGCAACATTTCAGAAATGCCAGGACTAAGCCAGGATCCTCCTCAGACATGCAATCAATGCAGACCTGTGTGACATTTGGATTAGATCACCGATCCCATGCTTTAATTGTGCTTTGTTTGGCTATGGTGCAGATATGGGCTACAAATATTTAAAGGGTGTAGAGAAGAGAGAAGAATTGTTGGGATAAACCAAGAGGGCGTTAATGAGGAATATTGGATTATAGTTCAAATGGTGGAAGCACCCATTGCCTGAGGCCTGTAAAGTTAGACTTGACGTAGCTCCAGAAAACACACTGTAGAGAGCAAACCTTCATTGACAGGAGGATGGATTAAATGATAGACCAGGTCTTTACCATCTTTGACATCTGCCACTCTATGATCCTGACCTATGAGGCTCAGGGGCAGATGCAAATATCTAGCACCTCTGCCAGATACTGCCAGATAGCACACCATATTATGATGAAGATATCTGGTGATGCAATAGTATACCTCTGGAGGGGATTTCTTCCTGACTCCCATAATTCCAGCACAGAACGATGGGTTTAGAGCAGGGGTCTCCAAACTATGGCCCAGGGGCTGGATCCGGCCCACGGCTTCGATTTGTCCGGCCCTCCAGCCAAGCAGGCACGTGGAGAAGCCACTGCTGCCCCCCGTGCCCCCAGCCCTGAGCTGCTGCTGGCGGTCCCCTGCGTGGAGGGGTGAGTGCCCCCGCGGCAGCAGCCGGAGGAGTAAAGGAGGAGATTTTGCATATATTTGCATATACTGAATTTTTTCACAGTCTCTTCGGCCCACGATGCCCCTTCAAAAATCTAATATGGCCCTCGTCTCATAAAGTTCGGAGACTCCTGGTTTAGAGAGCTATCATAGTCTGTAT
Source organism: Dermatemys mawii (assembly GCA_007922305.1). NCBI lineage: Eukaryota > Metazoa > Chordata > Testudines > Dermatemydidae > Dermatemys > Dermatemys mawii. The sequence continues at coordinate 710,092 of ML677455.1, read as the reverse complement.
TGTGGCAACTTCCTTTGCCCATACTATGTTGTTCCTGGATATGCAGCCTGGGGTTCACCCGCTCTCCTTCCCTCTGTGTCTATGTCTTTTCATAATGATTACAGATCAAAAGATTTCATGACTCATGAAACAAACCACAGGAAGATTTCATACGTATTCTTAATATCAGGCTACATCAGGATGTTATCTATTCACACATCAAAATGACCCAGACCACTGATCAGCCTCGATTCAGAGTCAGGTTCCATCGGTCTAACCTGAAGCCAGAAAGATGTTTTTGAGATCTTCATTAGTTTCAGAAATGGAAAGTTCCCTGACCCACTTTGAATATTTCAGTAAGTGGCTGAAGAGAAAACCCCTCTCTGAGGGAACAGTTTCCGTTAGCCTGTATGTCTCTAACTTTGAGAGGAAATTAAACTACGTATTTAACATTTCAGATCTTAGCATAGTACGGAGGGAGGTGATATAGGTCATGATTATCCCAGAAATAGAGGACTAAATTCTACCTTCAGCTATTCCCCTTTGAAAAAAATGCAGACAGAATTTGTACCAATGAGCAGATATTAAGCATGCTTCAAATTATTTGCACAATCTTCACTCGTGGACTCACCAAAATTAAAAGTAGGAAAGAAAATGCATTAGGACATCTAGTCCTTGCCCAGAAATATGTCAGTGCTGAATTGTATGCTGCAGTCTATATTTTTCATTGCTTTGTCCAGTGCAGTGTTAATGATTCAGATTATGGGGTTTCCACAGTGTAGCCTACATTTTTCATTGCTCAATGCATATTTTGGAGGGGAAGGGGGAATTTTTAATGGTACAACCTTTTTTTTTCCAAACTGAAAAGACATATATATATATACACACACACATTTTAAAAATACACAATTTTATACACACACATATAATTACACTTACCAAATACAATGCATATTTATTTATGGATTTACTTACCTTTTTTCTTTCCATCTGTAGAACTCCTGTCTATCTATCTATCCAGTGATCTATGAACATCGCAGAATATGTATCTCAATAAACTATACTTTAGAACTTCACTCAGATTCAGCAATAGTTGGGTGAAGAAACTTCCCTCCAAGTTTCATTGAACTGATTGGTGTGTTTACTGACGTGCCAGAATTGAACCTGGGTCTATAAGTTAGCTCCTTTCGGAAGTTAAAATGATGTAACAATTGCAGCAGTTATTTGATAGTAAACACTGTGATACACAACCACTGATGGGCACTCACCTTCGAGGCAGGAGCCCAGGTGCCTGTGATGGTTGACTAGGAAGTGACCTGTGGGTGGAGTGGTCCATCCTCCAGGGAAGAGGTAAGGCTGAGACAGGGAGATCTTATTACATAGAGGTCATCCCAAGGTCATATTCAGGTCCCAGAGAGGAATGAGTCCCATAACCACTGCACCCCCTTTTCCTTTTGTCCTTTCATCACCAAGGGTTAAGTCCTCCCACCACCTCTGAGAACTGAATTATGCCTGAGTTTCAATGCATTGGTGCACGTAGGCAGTGCATTTGGAATGCACCTCATCTGCACTGGGGCCAAGGCATCTGAACTAGAGGTGGGGTCTGGCCTCAAAGGAGCAATTTTGCATCACTGCTCCACTATTCCTAATCCTTCCTTCCCAAACCTGACACAATTTAAGAGCGTGAGTGGAGCAAGAGCTATTCCATGTCTGGGATGGGATGGGAGATGTACCAGAGGTGGACCCACAAGAGAGATGAATGGACACATGGTGTTAGACCAAATGCATCCCACAACAATCCCTTGAAATTAAAAGCGTTTTGCTCTTTATCCCAGGGTTGGATTTATTCCTTTCATTATATATAATCTATTAACCTTAAGGCCACTAGGAAAAGATGATCAATCCAGATCATGCTGATGCTGAACCTTTCCTGGAGGTTTTGAATTTCAATATCCCCAAAAGAATGGATGGAGATTGTGCGTCAAGAAATAAAGCTACTCTCCCAAGCATGACAAGCCAAGTCACAGAGGAAATGTATCCACCGGGACCTTCATTGTAAGACATAGAGGACCAGATCCTCCATTGATGTCTATGAAGCTATGCTGATTTACACCAGCCAAGGATCTCATCCAGCAGACTGATGCTGGGGATGCTCCCAAAGAAGTCATCATCTTGCAAGATCAGGCTTAAAAATGTCAAACTGGGGCCCGATCTTTCGGTGTGTTCAATTACTTCAACAGGAGTTTTGCCTGTGTAAGAAATGAATACAAACTGAACCGTTGCTATCACCAGAAACACTGAGGTTGATAAAACCCCGGGTGGAACTCTCCGAAGCTGGGATTCCGTATTCTCTGAGGGGGACCCTGACTGTGGAACTCACCACCACCAGAAGTCAGTAGGAAGTGGAGCCTGTCCATCAGCAGGCCTTAACACCAGACTCACCTGTTTACACCAACCTCCTTATGACAGAGAGTCCTGTGGCACCTTAAAGACTAACTAAAGTTTTAGAGCATAAGCTTTCGTGGGCTAATACCCTTGCATCTGACGAAGTGGGTATTTGTCACTCTTTGTCACTTCTGCTATTCCAGACTAACATGGCTACCCCCCTGATTCTTCTCCTTATGATAATGTGAGTGCCAAACTAGCCAGCTACACCTTCCCCATACAAGGCAGAGGGACCCTGCTGGTGAGTGATAGAACAGTGGAAACACTACCAAATCCTGCTGAATGAACGGTTGCATTTAATTTGTGCGTGTGTTTAATTTAACCGTTGATGGGTTGCATTTAATTTGGTAATGCAACCCATCAACGGTTACCCTGATGATGGGGTGCATTACCAGTGGGCATCAGACAGAAGGCTGACAGGTAGAATTGACTCATTGGCTTTGTAGATGTACATGATATCCTCAGTCCAATTATAATTCTTTGCCCAGCATACTGCCCATCACTGCATTGGCATATGGTCTAGGAAGGATTAATGCGTCAATGCCTTCAGCTCCCATTGAAGGTAGAAGGAGCTGACAGAGCTGAGCATCTCACAGGCGGTGCTGAGCATTTTGCAGCTTGAGGCTCATAGTACTTCCTAAGGTTTACATCCTGACATTACTCCATGTGCAATAACTTCCTTTCCACACCATCAGACATTGCTTGGAGCACAAACAAGGTTCCGCCATCCTTGTCTATTCTGGGACATTCTTTGCGTGTCCTCTGTATTAAGTCCCATATGTTTTCCCTCTCTTAATGGTGTCCAGAGTAGGGATTCCTTCTGCCGACCCCTTTCGGTGAGGTCAATGAGTCTAGAGTGAAAAATCAACTGTAAGGCCTGAATAAGGACCCAGTCTGCTCTTTATACCAGTGTATGATGACTCTTCTCACATCTGTGAACAGGCTGCCTTAAGGGAAAGATTAGAAGCATGGAAAAATTCTTGTATGAAGAGCAGCTGAAAAGAGAAGGACTGTTCACCATAGGGAGATGGGGAACAAGAGGGGACCATTTTAGTTGAGGGGATCCAGTGATGGAACAAGATTCCAGAGGAGGTCAGACAAATCCAGAGTCTGTCTGGCTTTTGGAAACACTGCAAAATCTTCGCCTTCGAAGAAAAGCCTTTTCAGCATAAAAACAACACAGATGGCCCCTTATAACTTAAACTCCTGCCACCCAACATGAGCTCAAGTAGCGACTTCACCATTACCATTGATTTTAAATAGCAAGTGTTCAGATACTATGGTGATAGATAGATAGATAGATAGATAGATAGATAGATAGATAGATGATCAGAGAACTGGAAGGGACTTCGAGAGGTCATCTAGTCCGGTCCCCTGCATTCATGGCAGGACTAAGTATTATCTTCCTTCCAGCATAATGATAGCCCATCTCATCTCAGCCTATCCTCCCAACAGAGTTTAACTTGTTGGCACTCTAAATAACCCATCTTCCAGACAGAAAGAATAATGAATGGGATAGAGAAAGTAGATTGAGAATTTCTCTCTCAGAATACAAGAGGCCATTCAATGACATGGAAGGCTGGTAAATTCAAAACTGGTAAAAGAAAGTAAGTTTTCACATCATGTATTATTAGTCTGTAGAACTCATTACCACAATCTATAATTGAGGTAGAATTGATACAGAGATTGGGCATTGATATAGGTAACAAGGCCAACCTGAGTTATAAGAGTAAATGTTAAAAAAACCCAAATGTTCGGGAAGAGATTTAAACCCTTGTGTGTCAGGGGTATAAACCAGCCTCTAATAAATATTGGAAGATAGGGGGAAACTTTCCTTTGGGGCAGGTTCTCCCCAAAATGTCCACTTCAGGGGGATTGGACTTTCCTGTGAAACATCTGGTGCTGGCCACTGTCAGAGGCAGGACGTTGGACTAGATGGACCCTGAGTAAGATCCAGTCTGGCAATTCCTGTATTCCTGTGACACTACAGCGTCTATGATACATGTGGTGTTGCCAGGAAAGACCACAGAGTATCTCAGCCTACATTTGATGAAATAACCACAGTTACCTGAATTCACTTAGCACCTAACCTTATTTCTGATCAATACAGCATAAGGATTTTGTGTCTGACTTCAAATTTGCTCCAGAAAGGGAGCAAATTATGCAAATATTCCAAACTGATGACACTAAGTTACTATTTATGACAGTTTGTATTCAAAACTCCTTGAAATCAAACAGAGGTTTTTAAGGTTAACTGGTAGCAGTTTGTCAGTTACCACAATAACTTCATTTCCTGGAGTTCATGGAATGGAGTTTTATGTAAAATTTTATGTGAAGTTAAGTCATAGTCCAGAACAAGAAACACAAATAAGGCTGGGAAAAACCAATTGCAATGGAATTGCATTGGAAACTAGGGCAGTGAGAGAAGAAGTCCTTATATAAAGCCGTGAAGTTCATGCACACAGACAGGTTCAGTTGAAAACATCCTATACACACATCAGACAAAGTAAGACAGACTGCAATACGATGACTTTTACAAGGAATGTTACATTGGTAAGTACTAGCTTTGTTCAAATTGATTGTAAGCGATGTAATTCTAATAGATATTTGTAGATAAACTGATCTACCTATTTTTAAAAATCAATTTAATCTAAGTTGGGACCAGCAAATACTAAAACATATGGCTATTGCATAGCATCACTATAGGGCAGAGCTATGCATTTTTGTACCTTAAAATATTTGAATTTTTTTTTTGCATTCTGAATTTCTGGGCTTATAATGCTTATTTTAAGGATAAATACAACTTTTTAGTGATTTTTCTTTTACCATTTAGTTACCAGCTTGTATGGTCAACCTTAACTCAGTTTTTTGTTTGGGTATTTCCTTTTTTTCTTAATTGTTAAAAATGTCAAACCTGAAAAGTGAACAAGGAAACCACCAAGAATGCTACTATGTGATATCACTAATCAATTGAAGATATAAAATATCAATCCTAAATCTTTTCTTTTGTAAAAATTCTAACGTTTAGGGTCAGAACCACCAGTATGCTGTGGCTGTTTTGCGTTGTTCTGGATTATTAGACGATATTATTTTCCATATACAAAACTAGCAATATTCAATATTAACTTTGAAAACTCAGACACTTGAAAGTCAGGAAATGAAACAATAAGGTTGAAAACTCAACCTTACTGTGTGTCCTTGTGCTTATTTCTTAGAATAGAGTTCCTTTATGGGAAATTATTTGTTAAATTAGATTATTTATTATTTAATACACCCTGGAATTTCTTATACTACTAATTTACAGTAAAAGAACTTAAGATCTTCAGAGTTTGTTTTATATTTAATTTCAATGAGATCAAAAGAACAAGCTAAGTTTGATGTTTCTACCTTGAACAAGTTATCTCTGCACAAAATTTGGAGTCAGAGGGGCGAATTCTCTGCCTGTGTAAATGGTGAAAAGTCCACAGACGTTAATGGAACTATTCTCATTTACACCAGCAGAGACTGGGCCTGGAAAGAGGATTCCTAGCTCTAAATCCTAAACACTAACCCACACTTTACTGTATTTTTGCAGAGGTGTGTATCTTCCTATGAATTTACTTATATATATTAGACATTTATAAGTTGCATCCATCTCACAGAAATCATAAGAATTGCCATGGGTTCGCTTTGGACACAAAAGGTTTCTGTGAATGAATTAGAACTTTGCTCATCTTGGAAACTTCCAACCACAAGCAGAGCTGGGCGTCATGAGACCTCCAAGCCAAGAGTTGAATTTCAGGATAAAACTTGTTGCTTGCGCTCTACAGCACATGCCTATGCTCTGTGCTCTGCACTAACTAATCATGGTGTTTTTCGATTTCAGTTCCATTCACTGCTGTTAATGCTGATCCTGGTGCTCCAGGCTAAGAGTTCAGCCCAGGGAAAGGCAGTATTCAACACGGAGAGAGGCACTGATGAGAAAAAGAGGGATGAATGCCCGCCCCAGAAAGATCCCAAATTCCCTCTAAGTGTGAAAGTTGACATAAGCATCAGCAGCACAAAATATGCTACCAAAGTGGGTCATGATGTCAACAACCGGTCCATGTCTCCATGGGATTACAGGTACAGTTCATGTCCCCATTGTCCGGAAATTCACTGGGCTCTTCCAAAGCACAGCTTACGCACACAAAGGGGATGTCCCCAGGACAAAATACAGTGCAGTGCTGTATCCAAAAATATTACCTTTGACCTGCCACTCCATGTGGTGATGGTCAGATTCCTCATGCAAAAATTATAACTGGATATTTATTCATTCTTAGTATTGATTTGTCTTGTGGTATCACCTAGGAGCCCCAGGCATGGACTTAGACCCCATAGGCGCTGTACAAACAGTAAACAAAAAGATGGTCCAACGCAGTGTTAAGGGTAGAAAACTAATTAGCTTTAGGATTTATCACTGCTCTTTTTTTTAGCATCATTTCTGGTCTGACATATCTGAGTGCAAATCCTACCTCAGAAGGTCTAACAAAATACGCCCAAGAGCTCAGTCCTGCACCATTTAAGTCAATGGGTTTTTTTCCATTGATGTTAGTGGGACATGAGGCTTTGGGAACATTGGGCCAAATCCAGTTGTAATCAATCCTTATTCAGGCAAAAACTCCCATGAAACTAATTAGACTCATGAAGCGACTGAGCCTTGCAGGAGCACAGATGTTGACCCAGCACAAGCTGACTCTATGAGTCAAGGGAAAAGGTGCATCTCAAGGAGGCATTTGCAAACTGTGGCTAGGTGATGAGCAAGAATTAGCTGAGGAGAAAGCCCTGTTGATTTAGGGCCGTGGCCGGGCTTCCACTTTGACCAATTCATTTTCTTTGTGTCTTGCTTCACAGCATTAATGAAGATCCCAACCGGTTCCCACAAGTGATCGCTCAGGCCAAATGCCGCCATTACAGCTGTGTGGACTACACCGGACAGGAGGACTACAGCATGATCTCCATCCCCATCCAACACGAGATCCTTGTTCTCCAACGGGAGCAGAGAGGCTGCCAGCACGCCTACCGGCTAGAGAAACAGCTTGTCACTGTGGGCTGCACCTGTGCCAGGCCCATCATCCACTACCTGTAGTAAGAGAAGTCAGCAGATCGGAAGAAGGAAACTACTTGGAGAATCAGCCATGGGCCTCAGATTTAACAAACAGCCTGATCCAACTCCCACTGAAAAAAGTTGGAGTCTTTCCACTGATTTCACTGGAATTGGGCCAGGTCATAATGAATAGCCAGATTCAAAGAGAGCTGGCCAAAAAACCAGGGGAAAATACACAGTTTATATTAAAAAATATTTTGAAATTCTGAATTTCAAAATTCAACCAGATCCATAAGTGGAGATAAAAGGGTAAAAACTTTCATAATTTGATATCAACTTTTCCCCCGATTTTTTTCTTCTTTTTTATTTCAAAATTCAAACCATTTTGACCAGCCCTAGAGTCAACCAAAGCCCTGAGAAAATCAACCTGCATCTGAGTCTAAAATCCAGAGGCTTTTTTAAGTGCTCATAAAAGTAAATGGTTATATTTGCAACAGATCAAGACTCTAAAAAAAGCAAAAATGTAGTTTTCTTTCTTTTTCTGCACATGGATATGGAACATAAAACCAAATTTGCAGTATTGTAACAATCTATGTAAAACACCAGGAAAACAGTGGTGAAATGTTATATTTTTGTATCTCTATTTAAATAATCTATTTATTCAATTATTTATACCAGTAAGAGCTAAGATTCAAAATAATGAATAATCTGATTATAATCTGTATTTATTCAATAAAAATCTGGTGAACAAATCTACTGTTTCTTTGTGTGCAATGTTGTCATCTAATGAGTGATCCACTGAGAAGATAACATCTCTACTACTGCTGTCTCTTAAAGGAGATCTCCTAGAGCTCAAGTGATAGAGGTCCATTTTTGGTAGAGCTGAAGAAGCACGGTTCTAGTACCAGCTCTCCCGTTTGTGTGACTGATTTACCTAGCAACTGTGTTTGCCATCTACAGCACACTTTTCACACTATCTGTGACTCACAACATAATCAAGTCACAATTCCAATAGCAGGTATATTGGTGGAGGGGTACCAGCTGATTCAGGAAGGACAAGCAGGATAAAAAGAGAGGAGGTGTTGCATTATAAATCAAGAATACATACACTTTTTCAGAGGTCCACAAGGAGGTGAGAGGCAGAGCAGTGGAAAGTTTCTGAATAAAGTTAAAAGGGGAAAAAATAGACTTAGATCATGGTAGGAGTCTATCATACTCCACCAAATCATGACCAAGCCAATAAACAGAGGTTCTTTAAATACATTATGAGCAAGAGAATGACAAAGGAAAGTGTAGGTCCTCTACTTAGTGGGGAAGGAGAGCTAATAACTGATGATGCCAGGAAGACTGACATGTTTAGTGCTTATTTTGCTTTCAGTCTTCACTAAAAAGGTTAATAGTGACTAGATACTCAACACAATTAATAATTGCAAGGGGGAAGTTACACAAGCCAAAATAGGGAAAGAACACATTAAAGAGTATTGTGACGGAGTCAGACCAGAAGGATATAGGAGAGTGCTGGAAGGCAAGTATACCAGCCTCAGGATGTGTAGGTCCCTGTTCCCTGAATAGCCAAACAAAGGCCATTCCAGGCCAATCAAGACACCTGGGGCCAATTAAGAACCTTCTAGAAAGGAGTAGAAACAGCTAGCCTGATTGGGACACCTGAAGCCAATCAGGGACTGGCTGAAACCAGATAAAACCTCCCAGTTAGTCAGGTGGGCTGTGGGTGTCAGGAGCTGTGGAAGGAAGTTATGCTGTTGGTGAGACTGAGTGTTGGACAACAGATTGTACAGAAGGAAGGAGGCCCTGAGGTAAGGGTGAAGTGGAGTTTGAAGAAGCAGGGACTGCTGTGGGGAAGTAGCCCAGGGAATTGTATTGTGTTTTGTGCCTAAAAGGTCAGCCATCTTAGCTGATACTATTAGGGTCCCTGGGCTGGAGTCCGGAGTAGAGGGTGGGCCTGGGCTCCCCCCTTTCTGTCTCCCCTAATTACTTACTGAGGATGGGAGGTCACTCTGGGGTCTGGATGAGTTTCTGAGGCCCCTAAATCTGCCAGGAAGCGCAGGACCCACAGATACAGACTCGGAACTTTGTCACAGTATTTAGATCATTTAGATGTATTCAAGTCAGCAGGGCCTGGTTAAGTTGCTTGTAGGACACCTACGGAACTAGCTGAAGCAAACTTGGAACCTTTAGCAATTCTACTCAAGAACTCCTGGACGACAGGTAAGGTCCCAGAGGGCTGTACAAGGGCAAACATAAAACCTATCACGTTCTGGAGTGCTATCCAGACCAGCGAATCACCACCTGCCCTGCACCCTTGGATGCCTCACAGTGCTTTGCTGGACCACTCTGGGCCACTCACATACAGCTCAACAGCACTCAGCTCACACCCTGAGCATCAGTGTATAGCTGCAGACCTGGTCCAGCAACTCTGGGAGCCAGTCAGCAATGTACCAGCCACACTCTGGCTTCCAGCAGCCTAGGTTAGTACTTTCAGGGTGACCTCAGCACACGCCCAGTCCAAATTTTCCAAAAAAGCATGTCCTGCATCGTCCAGCCCTCTCCTGAGCAGTTCAGATATGCAGGACCATTGCCCCTCTGAGGAGTCAATATCCAACAGCCTGTGACTTCAAATGGAGTTACCAAACAGATCTGTTTAAACACATCACTGGATCTACTTTTATTTAAAAATATTAAAAGTTTATTTAATAACTAAGAGAGAGATTTTAAGTGAGTACAGGCACAAGGCATTAAAGAGAAATAAAGATATAACACTTTGTAGTAGCTAAAACTTAACAAACTAGTCTGGGGTCACGGTAAAATCCTTACCACATGTTCCCAGCAACATTGCTAAGCAAATTTTCATGCCCGGGTCCTTCACAAAGTCAAAAAGCTGCTTCCTTTGTCTTCTTAAGTGAAAGTGAAAGAGCAAGAGAGAGACAGGGAGAGAAAGAAAGAGAGATCTTGAGGTGTTTTTGCCCCTCTTTTTTATAGTCCAATCCCCCTTTGGATTGCATTTTCCTGAGGGTTAGCACTAGATAAAATTCCTCCCCACTGTGAAGACAGAGCTATGGAGTCTCGAAGTGAAAAAGGTTCCATGTTGTTTGCTAAAATGTAAATCAAACTGTTCCTCCCCCCTTCATTGCCAAAAAATGGCCACTTGACCGGTGAGTGCCAATCGACTTTGATGGCACCTGGCTAAAAGCGTCAGCTTGTCCTTTGAGCAACAGGTTTTCTCCCTCCCCAGACTTGTATGGTAAACACAGTTCAGTTAGAATTTTAGCTTATGTTCACAACTTTATATATAATGTGCTACACACATTTCAGTGTGATACGATTGACCAGTGAATTATTAGTTTTCAAATCATAGAATATCAGGGTTGGAAGGGACCTCAGGAGGTCATCTAGTCCAACCCCCTGCTCAAAGCAGAACCAATCCCCAACTAAATCATCCCAGCCAGGACTTTGTCAAGCTTGACCTTAAAAACCTCTAAGGAAGGAGATTCTACCACCTCCCTAGGTAACCCATTCCAGTGCTTCACCACCCTCCTAGTGAAAAAGTTTTTCCTAGTATCCAACCTAAACTTTCCCCCCTGCAACTTGAGACCATTACTCCTTGTTCTGTCATCTGGTACCACTGAGAACAGTCTAGATCAGTGTTTCCCAAACGTTTTTGGCCACGGAACACTTTTTAGCCTGGTATATATTTACGGAACACTTATAATATTATTTTGTAGTCATTTGGTTTTCAAATAAAAATTGCATGACTTATGCTCAAATACATTTTATTTTATAAAACAAAGCACAAATACAAATTTAAAATAGCCTGAACTAACAATTTCTAACTGGAAAGCGTGCATAAAGTAGTACAAAAATCAAATGCAAGATTCAAAATTAAAAATAGTGTTCTGTTTAAAAAACACTGTTTTTATATATACACAAACACCAAACAAATTAGATTTTTACTAGGAAAATCTATTTTTATAAACAGAAATACAAATTTGGATTTAATGGGATTGGTGTTTCTGCGTTTTTGTATCACAAATTCGCTTAATATTAGGAATAGGGCTGGAAAGTTGAATCCTCATGTCAGGTGCCTCCTTTCTACTTAGATATCTCCTTTAATGCCAATCCGCTTACAGGTTTTGATGGACAGGTCTGGGTTCTTTTGGATCTCACCACCCACTCAGCAGGGTGTATCTTCTCTTTTTTCCTAGGAAATTATTTGGTGGTGCCTCCACCGCCCTCACTCCTTCCTGGCAGGGTCATCAGAGCAGCTTGGGAAGAAAATTCTAACTACAGGGTAATCTCCACTTGGAGACTTCCAAGAAATAACACCAACGCACACAGTATATTCAACACAATAATTATATTAAATAGGAGACAAATACACTATAACAAGGTAAAACACTATTTTTAGGGTCACCAGTGCCCTGAAAATACCTGTGACATGATGTATCAAATGTAAAACTAGTGTCCCGTTGGTACGCGTACTGTGCTGGGGCCCTTGGTGACCTATAACCACAAAATTCTTCTCTGCAGTGGTGTAGCGGTGCGGCTGACTGGGTTCAGTACAGCCCCAAGGACTCACAAGTGGGAGAAGGTGGTAAGTTCCTCCATGGGTGTAGTATGCAGCAAGTTATAAAATCCTCAGACCCTCACTCCCTGGCTTGAGGGCACAGTTCAGGGAGTAGGGGGTCTCCAAAACAAATTACCTGACTAACTAACTAAACGATGGGGCACTCAGCCTCCATGGATGATCCTCAGGTTCGAAGATGACTGGACTCCTCGGTCTCTGCAAAGGGGCTGCTCTCCGCTGGCAGGGACCCTCCTCGGGCAGGAATCAGGCTGCGTCAGTTCCAGGATTTCTCCTCACCACAAAGGGGTGCAGGGCTCAAGGTGTAGGTTACACAACAACACTAACACCCAAGCTGTAGCCTCCCAGCCCCGTGTCCAGACACACACTCAGCCGGCTGCTTCCCTGGACGAGGGGACAGAGCAGAGCTGACCATGTGGTGACTGGTCTCACCTAAGGAGCTGGAGGGTGAACTCAGCCAGGCTGTGGAAGTTTCCCAGCAAACTCTACAAATGGGGACTCACCAGTGGGCAAGGAAAAACCCCACTGAGGGATCTGCTGTCAGATCCCTGCAGGCCAGTTCTCAGGGGGAACCCTGAATGCAGGCCTAGGGCTCACCAGCTCCGCACACAGCCAGTCCTGCCCTTTTCCTGCCTTGCTCTCCACTCATTCAAAATGGCTTCTCCCCTTTCCTACACTCCCTGGGAGGGCCTCTCACTCCCTAGTGGTTGCTGGGCAGACTCTGAGTCTGCCGGCAGACAGAGACCCAGGAGTCCATGTGATCTCCTTGGGGGTTACACAAATTTAAAATTAAAAAAAAAAATTAAAGACCCTTTTTTAAAATGATTCTTTCCTGGAACACCTATTCATATCGTGTGGAACACCAGTGTTTCACAGAACAGTTTGGGAAACTCTGGTCTAGATCCATCCTCTTTGGAACGCCCTTTCAGGTAGTTGAAAGCAGCTATCAAATCCCCCCCTCTGTCTTCTCTTCTGTAGACTAAACAATCCCAGTCCTTTCAGCCTCTGTCACTGGAAAATGATACTTCCCAATGCACATTTGGTTACAAAGATTACTACAATGGTGTGTAAGGTGTGAATGCAGGTTCAGTCACAGAACCTATCTTGAAACGGGAGAACAAAGAGGAACCAGGAAGTTATAGACAAATCAGCCTAACTGATACCTGGAAAGATACCAGAATAAATTATTAAACAATCCGTTTGCAAATGTCTAGAGGATAATAGGGTTATAAGAAATAGCCAATATGGATTTGTCAAGAACAAATCATGCCAAACCAAACTAATTTCCTTCCTGGACTAATGGATTGGGGATGGGGGAGGAAGCAGTAGATGTGATATAACTTTATTTTAGTAAAGCTTTTGACACAGTGCCACATGACATTCTCATAAGCAAACTAGGGAAACGTGGTCTAGATGAAAATACTATATGATGGGTGCACAGTAGGCTGGAAGAGCATACTCAAAGAGTAGTTATCAATGATTCTCTGTCAAACTAGGAGGGTATATTTAGTGGGGTCCTGCAGAAGTCATTTCTGGGTCTGGCACTTTTCAATATTTTCATTAATGACTTGAACAATAGTGTGAAGAGTATGCTAATAAAATTTGTGAATGACACAGGCTGGGAGGGGTTATGAGGACTTTGGAGGACAGGATTAGAAATCAAAATTACCTAAACAAATTAGAGAATTGGTCTGAGATCAAGAAGATGAAATTCTATAAAGACGAGGGGAAGTAATTTATTTAGGAAGGAAAAATAAAATGCACAATTACAAAATGGGGAATAAATGGTTAGGTGGAAGTACTGCTTAAAAGGATTGGGAAAAAGCAAATATAGTGCCTGTCTTTAAAAAAGGGAAGAAGAAGAACCTGGGACACTACAGACCGGTCAGCTTCACCGCAGTCCCTGGAAATATCATGGAGCAGATCCTCAAGGAAACCATTTTGAAGCACACCACCCAGGGAATCACAGCCCTAGCTTGTAGTGTAGACATAGCCTTAGGTTAGGTATTAGGAAAAGCTTGCAGCTATGAGGATAGTTAAGCTCTGGAATAGGCTTCCAAAGGAAGTTATGGAATTCCCATCATTGGAGGTTTTTAAGGACAGCATGGACAAACACCTGACAGGAGTGGCCTAGGTACACTTGGTCCTGCCTCAGCACAGGCAGGAGGTCTAGATGACCTCTAAGGGCCCCTTCTAGCCCTACATATTTATTATTCTATGAATAGTAGAGCTCTGCAGAGAACGGTAATTTCCTTTTACAGAGGATTTGATATTTCATAATTTCGGTTTGTTCCAATTCAGAACGAAAACCAAAAAACATTAAGTTATCCATGGAAGGGACTGGAACTCCAAGATAGTCCACACGACTGACTGGCACAACGTTATAGACCCTACAAGACCTGGGACACTCCACTTGGCAGGTTGCCACAAAGCCATAGACTTCGGCAGACAGCCACGCAGGCTGCTGAGAGGCCAGACTGGCAACCTGGCAAGAAACGAGCATTTTTCCAACAGAACCTTACCTGGATTCTGTCGGTACTTTGTCAAAATTGGACTGCCACCACAGTCCAATTTCACTGAATGTTTCACTGAATCAGCAAATTCTGACCAGTTCTGTCTCCATTATCTCTTCTATAGAACCCAGGTAATTATACTAATTTCCCTACCCCACGATCTATTTAGTTAATTTTCATTTTCTGTGCATTGTTCTTTGTAGATAAGAGCTGTGGAAATGCTACATATGATCTTTTTTCCTACTACTCGCACATCAAAAGGCAGCTAAACCCTTAAATTTAGCTATTTTGACTCACTAATAGCTTAAAAACATCCAGACTGATTTTTCTCTGGAGCTGGTAATAAATTTTTCAGTGATTTTTTTATATTGATATGTGATTTTTTTTCAAATTTGAACATTTTTGTGAAAAATCTATTTTCAACATTTTAATTGAAATTGTTAATCAAAATGTATATTGAACATTTTGCTTTATTGTGGTTTAGCTTTTTCCTTGTTTCCTTACTCTCCTTTTCATTGTGGCTTGGACCTGGTTAAAGATTTCAGAAACCTGTGTTTGAGTCCCTGCTCTACCACAAACTTCCTGGGTGACCTTGAGCAAGTCACTTAATCTCTCTGTGCCTCATTTTCCCCATCTGTAAAATGGGGTTAATAATTTGCAAGGGTGTTGTGAGGTTAAGTGAATTAAAGATTATGAAGTGCTGTAAAATTTACTGATGCAAGGCACTCTGTGAAAGGTAGGTATTATATTCTTGTTTCTTTTTTCCGATAGTCATGTTGGAAAAACATTTTCATTTTTGAAAGCATTTTTTATAAATACCGATATTCTGCCTCACATTTAGTTATTATTAGGGTCCATTTTGCTAAAAGCAAACAACTTCAAAAAATTTTCACCAAATTCAATTTCCAACTACCTCAATTTATCTCAAAATGATACCATGCAAGCAGACAGATTGTCTGTTGTCTTGGCTCATTCTGTGTGCGTGGGAGGAACTAGACATGAATGAATTAGACTTCTGAGGGTAGAAGATAACCACTGCTGAGGTGAAACGCAGACTTGCTGACCTCTGGAGTGGTTTCTTCCATACTCATGCCCCTGCGATGCATTTCTCGCCACCAGTCAGTGCTGTGCAGAGGTGTTGAATGTAGGGCGAGCTGACAAAGCATTTCTGCAGTGGCTGTGATGAGGTGTAGGTGGGGTGGAAAGCTAGCGCTCTCTCTGTCTGTGTTTATTTCAAGCATTATTTTGTTGAGAAAAGAGAGACAAAAATGTCCCACATTTCAAACGCCTGGCTGGTTTGAGAAGTCCCGGATGTCAGATGTTGCTGTCATTCCTGGAAGGAGTAAGTTTGTGGTCTGCCATTGTCACCACTGAAAATCTCTCTCAAAACTACAGAAAATACAGAACTGCGAAGGATGCAGAGGTCAGGATGTGTTTGAGGTTCAGTATATAAGTACCTGAAAAGAATTTAGGAGATTTTCCAAAGCACCTCAGGAATTTAGGAGCACAAATCCCACTAAAACTCAATGAGACTTGTATTCCTGGATCCCTCAAGTGCTTTAGAAAAATCTCCTTTTGGACAACAAATAGGGACAAATTTTTTGTGATTTTTTTCCCCCCAGCTCTAGTTATAGATAGGAAGGATTGTCTGGTGGTTAGAATGCTAGCTAGATGATGCAGGTTCATAACCCTGCAATGCTGCAGATTTCCTGTGTGACCTCAAGCAAGTCAGTCTTTCTATGCTTCAGTTTCAATCTGTAAAATGGGGACAATAGCACCCCGCAAGATGTTGGAAGAAAAACTGTAAGTTACGCCAGTACAATGTGAGTGGGGGCTATATGTACTTTAGATCCATACTGCTACTAGCTGTTGTGGTTATCACCTTTGGGAGCCCTACCTACCACAAACCACTCTCCAGCTGTGGCAGAACTATGCTGGTTAAACTTTCTGTGAGCAGCACTATGCTGAAAACAGCTGCTGAAGCCAGGGACTATGTTCAAGCCCCCACAGTTGCTAACATCAGTGACCATAGTGCAGACAAGGTTGGAGAGAGAGAGCTAGCTGAGAAATTTAAAATTATTTGGATGAAAAACAGACACATTTTCATGAAGACTATTCCTATTTTTCAACCAGCTCTAGTTACAGAGGCTCTAGTTACTGATTGAGACTTCACTTATGCAGAAAAGACTTGAGAGTGCCAGGCTATCGCATGCAAATGACAGTAGGGGAAACTTCTGGCTGCGGACAATAACCCAACAGCAAAGGCTGACAGCAGGGTTTGAGCCCAGGACTTTCCACAGCAAAACACAGACTTCTACCACTTCAACTAGCAGACGAAGTCCACAAGGCAACTACCTGAATTCTACGCTAAGCTCCCCCCATTAAAGCTACTCAGCGGCAGCTTTAACTCTTGCCACTGGCTTTGGATTTTACCCTGGCAGAGGATGTCCATGGTATACCACTCCTCCACCATGTCTCTTCCTCAGGCCTGAGATAAGAGGCTGAAAGTCAGATGCACAGGGCCCAGCGATGTTGTAAATACACCAGCAAGTAGCTCCCCTCCAAAAATAGAACTCTCCGCTGCACATTTTAAGGTGGATTGTGCCTCTTCTAAGGTGGATTGTGCCTGTAGTAGGAAAAAAAGTAGTATTGCAGAAGGGCTATAAACAAATTTGAGAATCTGCTCCTCTTGCTGACAGATGCCAGCAATGACAGTAGCAGGCTACTATGGCTTGGGGACCAGTCACAAAGGGCATGTCTTCACTGCACAGTTAACTCAGTGATTGGTCCCCAGGTCTGAACACCACGGTTGGCCTAGCCCAGCTGTGAGCATCTTTATCTCAAGCTCTGGCAGCACTGCTCTATCCCTACTGTTTCTGCATTCTCTGTGTGACTGTGGACATATCCCAGGGTTCTTTGTGTTGACACTTCCTAGGATGCTTTTCCAGTCAATTTCTGACAACTGGAAAACTCATCTGTCCTTCGGGAGAATTGTGGGAAGGATGTTAGAGAACGGTCATCACTTCAGTGAGTTAGCCTGCAAAGTGGGCAGGTTCCAGCCCAAGTTAACTAACACTCCAGGCTTAAAAGCTAGCCCAAGTTTACACAACTCCAAAACTAAGTCAGAGGTTCTTCTGTGTGGATGGTAGGTGGTGTTGGAATTATTATTTATTCAGGGCATTAGCACCACACTAATTTAACTATAAATTCCTCTATTAAATCCAAAGGTCAAATGGTATTTATACAATTGTGCTAAGCATGCCTAACACGCCTAAATAATAGGTAATTCACAGGGATGGTGTCCCTAGCCTCAGCTTGCCAGAAGCTGGGAATGGGTGACAGGGTATGGATCACTTGATAATTATCTGTTCTGTTCATTCTCTGTGGAACACCTGGCATTGGACTTTGAAATCAGAAATCAGGATACCGGGCTAGATGGACCGTAGGTCTGACCCAGTATGGCCGTTCTTATGTTCTAATCCAAGATGGTGACTGAATGGTTTAAGGGCCTGGTGATGGGCTCTAGCCCCTTTCCCCTTCAGGACATCCCATCTCTGGTCTACACTGGTCAACACTCCATTTACAAGCTGCAGGGATACCCATGTCACTCTCCCCAAGGTTTGACTCACGCCAGGAGCACTTAACAGCTCACTTGGCCAGCACAAAGAAATCTTCATCTCAAGCCTGGGTGGGAAACAGTTTCCACATCCCCACAAAATTTTTCAAGATTTCAGTTATTCCTTCCTGGACCTGACACACCCTGCAAAGGTTTAGTCTAAGCTGAAACATTTCCACGAAAAGTTTTAGTTTAGTTGATCAACATTTTCTGACCAAAAAAAGGTTCCATGGAAACATTCCCGACTGATTCTATTCATGCCTGCTGTTCCTGCTGTATTCATTTGCTGAGTTCAGAAAGCTTCTTGGGTATTACACAGGTTTCTTTAGTAATATTGAATTCGACTCTTGGTTGCCTGAATTCTTTTGCTACCAGGAAGGATTTCTTTTCAATTCTATCTACAATCTCATATGGCCTCCATCACCATGACCTCCATCACCAGGTCTGTCTTAACATTTCAGTATGCACCCAAAACGTTATCGAATAAATGTAAATAAACAGATACTTTACCATCTGATGGCCACTTGGTGGTTTCATTCCAGTCTCCTGTGGTCAAACTTCCATAGTCAGTACTGTCTGAAGTAAAAAACTGAGGAGAGTTGGAGGCTGAATTATTCCCTTTACCCTAGAAATGGTCCTTCCAGGATTGGGATGGGTAGAGAGGAACGCTTGCTCTGTCAGGGCCCATTCTGTGAATAAGGAGCATCCGTCTCCAGCACCAACTTTTGGAAATAAAAATGACCACCGCCATTTTTTCAAAGACTTCAATCTCTCCCTGATTTAAGCTCATGGGATGGAATTATGATTGTGTGATTTTTGCCTCAGTTCACACAACATTGGCTTCCCTTCCAGTTCGGTTCCACAAGTTTTCTGTCAGCTTTGTAAAACGTCAGCAGCAGCAGCCCTGCTACACTTAAAAAGTGATAAAAATCAACTATTAAAGGTAAACAGAAAGGAAGGTTTGAGATTTTGTTAGTGTAGCAAAAGAGCAGAGAACTTTTAGTCCCAGTTAAAAAAGAAAGATGGCCAGATACTATAGTGATGAGTTTAGATAGATAGATAGATAGATAGAGCAATGTCCCGTAATGCCAATTGATGAGAGCTAGGCCCAGGAAATGTGATACATACTTTAGAAGTCAGATATGAGAGGCAAATCAAGGCCAAAATCTCAAGGGGGAATTTGGTGAGATCTCTCATATATATTTGAGTTTGCCCGAATAAAGAAGCTGGTTTAGGGTTGCCAACCCTCTGGGATTGTCGTGGAGTCTCCAGGAATGAATGATTCTCTTTCGTGAAAGATTATGTCATGTGATGAAGCCTCCAGGAACTGCTGTGTTCTGCTCATACCATCTCACCGCTGGCTGATTGCAAACTTTAGATGACATGCAATAGCCTGGTGACCATGACAAAGGAAGGCCACCTCAAGCAGTTCCATCTTCTGGGGTTCCCAAGGAATTTACTTGTGGCCTGGATTGGGCCCACCATATCCTGGCAACTCCAATAGGTCCATCTTCTGCGGGTGGAACTGGGGAGGAACAGTCCCATGTTCCAGAGGGCTGTCCAGGAGACTGGGATAGAGGAAGGCTGTTCCACGTGTCAGGAGCTGTAGAAGAAGGAGATTCTCACAGCAAAAGAGGAAGGACTGTGTGAAGGGGCAGGAAGAGTCAGTGTCAGGCAAGCAGAAGGAAGAAGAAGCGGAAAGGAGAGAGGCAAAGGACCCGACACTGAACTCTGGCCAAAGACTGTTCAGTCCATCTTGGATTGGGGAGAAGCACCAAGGTGGATTTATGATACCTGTGTGGCTCTCCCATGTTGATGCTAGCTGTGGACTGGTCAGGTCCTTGAAGGCTACTCACCAGCTGCCTGTGACCTCGGGGCAATTTCAGTATCTGCAGCTTGAAGGGTGGCTCACAAACTCCTATTATTATTATTTCGATTACTGTAGCATTTAGGAGTCCAAGTCACGGACTAGGATCCCATTGTGCTAGCTGCTGTAAAAACACAGAATAAAAAGATGGCCGCTGTCCCAACGTGCTTCCAGTCTAAGTGTAAGATAAGAGACAACCGATGGATTGAGACAGAGAAGTACAAGGAAGAAAAGTGACAATATTGATCAGCAGCTCTGTGCCATACGACATGGGCTCACCTGGGGCCTGGATCCACTGGCTTTAGGGCTGCTTTGCACCACTGAAGAAGCCCAAAAAGCAGCCAGGGTCTTCCTTAGGTTTGTACAATCAGCTGAGCTGGATGCAATTTGAAAAAAAGCAGAGCTATTTTGAACAGGACTCGTTTGATGCTGGCGGTGATGAAATTATGCTTTTGACAGAGAGCCAAGGACAGGTTTGTCGGCCGTTTGGTTTGTGAGATTCTGGCAACAAAAGCCAGTCAAATAGGTCATCGCAAATTTTGCCATTTGCTTTTAAATCAAATAATTGTGCACAGATAAATGGTCCTATTGTTCAGCCAACTCTCTCCAGGAAAATGGTCTCTTTGGGATCAAATAAGCCTTGGTGCTGGTTCTGTTCAGGCCCAGTCTACACACAGGTTTGCTCTGGTTTAACTGAAGGTGTTTGGAATCAGTATAGACAAGTGCAAACCCCTATGTGGATGCTCGTAATTACCCAGTTTGTATCAATTTAGCTACAGTTGATTCCTTGCTGGCTCAAGCTAAATTGCGAGGTTGAATTGAACTGAGTGTCTACACCAGCACTTGCACCAATTTATCTAAAATGATTTCAAAGCCAGTTTAACTCTGTGTTAAGACAAAGTCTCGGGCTGTTTATTCCAGCGCAGCAAATTAGCAGAGGTGGCAACCAAGAAAGGGCTTATTGAGAGGCAGAGAATTTAGGTCACTTTAAGTAACAATAACTGTGTGCTGCTTGCTTTCCTCTCAGAGGGTTACTGTAACAGGGGAACTCGCATCATGCAGGGAGCTGCCAGAGCGCCTTGGTGGGTTTACATGCTCACCACATGAAGGGCTTAGCAGTCATAAAGAAACAGCTCTGTTGTCACAGCCAGCCAGAGTTCGCTTTGCTTTGTAACTGAATGAGAAACGCTTCCCCTCTAGACACATCAAAGCTGTATGTTTTACTGGTGTGGCTAGACCCCACTCACACACACCCCGCCCCCAGGGAGGAGAAACACACTGCAAACTAGACAAAGGCTAGGTTAGTCTCCCAGACTTACCTCACCTCCGATTCGGGAGAACATGAGGGCTCTAAACCAGACGTTTGGGTCACAGATTTGCAATGTGCTGGGGGAAAGACAGGGTTTATCTTCATGAGAAGTTTCACCAGTCTGAATTGAAAGTGATTTTGTTACAGTCTTGTGAGGACACTCTTTTGGTTTAAGAATGGCTTCTCTCTCTCTCTCTCCCTCTCTGACTTAACTTAAATCAATTGGGAAGAATTTTGGTGTAACTATTACTAAACCAAAGGTAGAGTATTTGCACAGGGATTTACTCCCATTAAAAAAAAACTGATTTCTTTTAAAATCGGTGTAACTTTCCCCATGTAAACAAGGAAACAGCTGGTGTAAACTGAAGTTACAGCTACACAATTTACACCAGGGAAGACTCTTGCTCCCACTATGTCTAGAAAAAGAAAGACACTTTAAAATAGAAACCCTCAACAATCTAATCAAATAATAATAATAATTAATAATAAATAGCAAGTCTTATTACCAGATTATTTCCAGACTCCAAACCAGGGTTAAAATACTTCATTATTAAAGGAAAATGAGTCAGTGAAGAGTAGGATATGCTACTGCCCCATAGAAGATTCAGGGACATCCCCACACGTTTCTATAGGACATATAGTGATACATGTGATAGCCCCAAACTTGTAATCAGATTAACATGACCCTTAAAACATTTTGGATCTGACTGCAGGATCAGGACCCATGATTGTAACTGGCAGCTTGTGCTAAAATAAGCATCACACGAAGGACATACTTCAAAATCACAAAGGTTTAGGGAGGACATAAGAGCAGATATACTGGGTCAAACCAAAGGTCCATCTAGCCCAGTATCCTGTCTTCTGACAGTGACCAATGCCAGGTGCCCCAGAGGGAATGAACAGAACAGGGCAATTATATAGTGATTCATCCCTGTTTCTAGCAATTAGAGGCTTAGGACACCCACAGTATGGGGTTGTATCCCTGATCATCTTAGGGAATAGCCATTAATGGACCTACCTTCAAAACATCACAGAAGATTAGGGTTGGAAGAGATCTCAGAAGATCATCTAGTTCAACCCTCTGCTCAAAGCAGGACCAATCCCCAACTAAATCATCCCAGCCGGGCTTTGTCAAGCCAGGCCTTAAAACCTCTAAGAATGGGACAAGAACTTGTCTAATCCTTTTTTTAACCCAGTTCTACTATTGGCCTTCACAATATCCCCTGACAATGAGTTCCACAGGTTGATTGTGATTTCATGTCAGTCCTGAGCCAAAGCCACCAGTATAGTCAGCAGGAGTCATTAGACTGACTTCAAGGGGCTTCAGATCAAGGCCTGCAATCTTTCGGACTGTGGCTTTTAAAAATCAAGGGGCATAATGCAGAGGGTCAATTTATCCAATTTCTGCTCAGCAGGACCAGGCAGGAGGAGATGAAAAACTAAAGATGCTTGCACCTATTTTTTGATGGGTCTTGTGTTGAAGAGGGCACAATGGGAGCATAAGACTTTCTCCAGCTCTGAGTGGGTACATATATGGCAAGTGAGGGATAGCTCAATGGTTTGCGCATTGGCCTGCTAAATCTGGGGTTGTAAATTCAATCTTTGAGGGGGCCATTTAGGGATCGGGAGCAAAAATCTGTTGGACGATTCACTTGGGGAGTGGTACTGATTTGAGCAGGCGGTTGAGCTAGAAGATCTCCTGAGGTCCCTGCCAACCCTGATATATTCTCTGAAATTAAAAGTGTGCTGCACATGTTGACATGGCTGGGACACCTAAGCCACACTGCCTGATGGAACACTCACACACCGTACATGTACCTTCCTACAGAAACCTGCAAAGCAAAAGCTCAGTCTGAAACCTACTTATAGTTCATAACTCGGTCTACTGCTGCCCTCAGAGCCACTCCACGGGCCTGGTGCAGAATGTACAATGGGTGTTGCTCCTGTGTCTCTTTTCTCGAATGTGGAGTAAACAGGCTAAATAAGCAAACAAGAGAATGTAAGTGAAAGCACAAGGCTGCACCCCCCACCTCCTCCCCAGCTGGTAGCCTTGAAAATAAGGGGCTAATAAGGTGGTATGAGGGGGGGGGAGGCACTACAAGTATAATTAAGTTTGACAAGAAGAGGGGAGCAGAAGAGGGAGCTCCATCACCCTGCGGAGCTAGGGGATTAGGAGAAGGGGTTTCTATCAGCATATAGAACTGTAATTAGGGAAGGGGAAGAAAAAACTTCTTATCAGTGTATAGCGATAGCCCAACTGGTGCGAGGGACTTCAGAATATGTTTGCTTGTTTAGCTTGTTGAAACTAAAAGCAAGGCCAAAAGCCAAATTATTATTGTTTAGTCTCTATCCTGTTTACTTCACATTCTCCTAACATCAGTGTAACATTGAATACAGCTTCTGACAAGGTGATAGGCTGTGTCATTCAGAGGATGAGGGCACTGCCCTGGAGTCACGAGACAGGGTCTATTCCCAGCTGTGCCACCTGTGTGACCTTGGGCAAGTTTCTGGACCTCTCTGTCCCATCCCATCTTCTGCATATCTTACCTATTTAGATCGTAATTTCAGGGCAGGGATTGTCTCTTACTATGTGTATGTGTAACCCACATGCCTCTTGGGTGTGCGGTTCTGTCCCATCTAGTGGCACCGAGACCAATTAGATAGAGTTAAATGAGGTTCCTCTAGAGCCTTAACTAACAGGGAATTGGCTTGGAGTTCATGTGGTAGAGGTTCATACACTAAGCTCTAGAGGTCCTTGGTTCAATACTGACACCTGAGGTCTGTCAGTGTTACATATGTACAGCATCTAACACCATGGGGCCCTGATTTTAGTTGTGATCTATAGATTCCCCACTGGAATATTAACAACTTTTAATTGTCTGAATTCTTTCCCTTCCAGGAAAATAGCATTTTTTAAAAAAGAAAGAAAATAGTAGCAAACAGGAGCCTGTCCTTGTCTTTATTGAATAAATACAAATAAACACATATAATGTTCTTGTACTCTGAGCACTTACAAGGACATAAATATAGTCGTATAAATAGATCATATAAATAGAGCTATAAATATGTAACAGTAATTTGCCATTTCTCCTGGAGTTTTTTCATTTACGTCATATTTATTGCTAAACTCCAGCAAAAGCCAGTGAGTCCACCTCTCTCACTTACACTGGGGTAAGTCAGGAGTGACTCCGGTGAAATTGCAGGAGATAAAACCAGTGTAAATGAGATCAGAATCAGGCCCAAAATCTCTCACAGTTGCTGGTTTAGCAAAGTCAATTAGAGGTGGGATTATTTTTTTTTTTTTTGCAATATTTCTATAAGACAAAGCCCTAGTATAGATGCCGTTATATCCGCATAAAGGTGCATTTGCCAGTATAGTTGATTTCTCCTTCTGAACCAATATAAGCTATACTGCCAAAAGCACTAGGAGAGAGACCTGGCAAACTCTTTCTAGTGTGGAGCTCGTCTGACACTGATTTTCAGTTTTCTCTGGCAGACACAGACAAGTACATACACAAAATGATTTGGGAACACAGTTGTGCTCTCTCAGAAATCAGAATTTACATCTCCTGCTTCCCTTCCTTTTGTATCTTGCTTATCTTCTTAGACTGTGAGCTCTTCAGGGCTTTTATGTTGGTACAGCACCTAGCACAATGAGGCCCGTGATCAGAGCCTAGAGGCCCTGCCATAATGTAAATATTAAATAATAACCATAATAATCAGGACTGGAAAAAATCCCCCCCCGACTTTGTATTGAAAAGTGAGGTTACATTTCATGAGGCTCTGAGAGATCAGAGCAATCATGAATTTGTTCCGCACGTCATTTGTTACATTGGCTAGCTGTCCATGTGTCTTGCTTGTGCTGACCCTCTTAGAACTGGTGATGGTGAAGAGGCACAACACAGGTACAGCCTACAGTGACGAGCTGCTTCTCCAGCCGGTAGGCGTGCTGGCAACCTCTCTGCTCCCGTCGGAGAACAAAGATCTCCTGCTGGATGGGGACGGAGTTCATGCTGTAGTCCTCCTGCCCTGAGGCATTCACGCAGCTGTAATGGCGGCACTTAGCCTCGGCGATTACCTCGGGGAACCGGTTGGGATCCTTGGTAATGCTGTGAATCAAGACACAATGAGGATGAATTCTGTTACATGGCTATTCCTTGGAGGACAATGCAGATCGGAAGGGGCTGAGTCTTCTCCAGGAATCACTCAACGGGTCAGTGTTTTTTCTCATCTAATAACCTATTTCCAAATGGGGTGACCAGACAGCAAGTGTGAAAAATTGGGATGGGGGTGGAGGGCAATAGGTGCCTATATAAGTCAAATCCCCAAATATCGGGAGGGAGGGCAATAGGCATCTATATAAGATAAAGCCCCAAATATCCGGACTGTCCCTATAAAATCAGGACAACTGGTCACCCTGCTTCTAAATGAGGTCAATGCAGGATATTTCTGGGGAAACATACAGATGATGCATTTAAGAACCACATGATCTTGGGGCTAATTCATGAGCCTAAGCTAGTGATCAACTTTTAGTCTGAAGCAAACAGATTGATAGGCCTTGTAATTTTATTCTACTTAATAAACAGACAGATGCTAGTCTTAGTTCTGGACATGGCTATGTTTACTGTAAATTAGCCCTGAGGAGAGGAATATTGGAGTGACCATACCAGATCAGACCAATGGTCCATCTAGCCCAGGATCCTGTCTCTGACAGGGGCTAAAATATCTGGTAGCAGTGAGTTTCCTAGGTTCATTATGCACTTCCTTCTATTCCTTTTATATTTTTATCCTTTTTGCCCCATTACATGCCTAGTGAGCCTCATTAGGAGACATGGGAAAAGGAGTCCCCCTGTGTTATTTAATTCAGAGTGTTTTCCTAGAAATGGCTGAAAATTTAGGAAAGTGTTTTTAATTCCTCTATACCCGATAAATGGAGCAGTGCTCTGGCCGACGACATTTAGTGAAGTTCCATGGCAAATTCACCCAGTACCCTTTGTAAATGCTGAAAGCACACAAAGCCCTTCTTCTCTGCAATGGGAACATGCAGGTAACTGCACAGTGCGGCGTGGCTGGTGCATTTCCAGCCAGTGGGGATGTGTCTCTTACCTGTAATCCCAAGGAGATATAGACCGGTTCCTGACATCATGAGCCATTCTGCTAGCATGACTGGGGCTGCTGATGTGTATGTTGATTTTCACACTCAGAGGGAATTTGAAATTCATTTGGGGTGGGCAGTCGTCGCTCGTTCTCTCATCAGTGCCTCCTTCCTTGTGGGGTCCAGTCCGTACAGCCCTCCCATGGGCTGAATTCTTAGCCGAGAGCACCAGGACCAGCACTAGCAGCAGTGTCCTGAACTGAAAGAGAGAAATGTCTGTCTTGGTTCTTTTCAGATCAGAGTTTGGAACTGACGAGGGCACCAAACAGCACCAGTGACACCTCACTCGGGAATCGCTTGTGCATTGTAAAAGGAAGAGCACAGCACAAGTGAAGCATGGTGAATAGTGATTTAGAGTGAAGGCCAATTCATCCATTGCTAGATTATGGTTACTATTCACCCACAACTCTAGCTCAGCTGGGTATAACATGCTGGCCAGCACAGCAGTAGAGGCTTACGCTGCTTCCAATGGAAGACCATTCCAAGGTGGACAGGGCCCAGAGTTTTTAAGGAAATCCTTTTTTATGGTTATCTTTGTCCTTCAAATAAATATTTGCACTAAGCAGAGATGTCTCTTCTAAGAACAGTGACAGGTCCTGCTCTCTGAGGTTGATTATTATCATGCTCAGATGCACAAGGCTGGATATGGAAGAGAAGCAGCTAGATGCTCCTCGCTTCTGGAAAATCGGGCCTTTTAGGAGCCTAAATATGGATTTTGGTGCCTAACTTTAGACACCCACATTTGAGCATTTTGGCAACAGTGACTTGCCTGAAGCCAGCGCTGGCAGAAACAGAACCCAGGATGCTTGATTTTCTGCATCATCCAGAAGGCCACAGCTGCCCACTTGCATTATCCCAGCCTCCTTTACACTTCTCCCTTTCCCCCACTCCCTTCTACTGCCGCTGCAACTTTGCTTTGCAATGCAAAGCCCAGTCCATTTCCCCTGGTCTCTCTGTGCATGCAGGGGGTTCCAGGGACTCCGCCAAACATTGGAAGTGCCAGGGAGGAGGGCACAGTGAAATCCAGCCGGCGGGGAGGCCAACACCATCCCAAGGAGCAAAGCTAAGGACAAACAACGGACTCAGGCGGTGCTCTAAGAGGGTAATGGCAAAGGGAGCTAATCCAAGCCAAGGAGAGACAGACCAGCCAAAGCAAGTCTCTGCCCGGGTAAGCAGAAAAGCAGGATCAGAGAAAGCCAGTTCCACAAAGGTTGGGTTTGGATCCAGGCCTGGATCGTGCCAATCCAAAGCACAGGAGTGTTCAGATCGGGGGGGATTTGCTGCAGATCCATGTCCACACATGGCCTGGGACGTGCAATGAGCCCTGGGTGAGCCGGTTTGGATGAGATTCGAGGCTATCAAATCGCTCCTGGGGAGCTTACCTCACACAAGGGCACCTGAGGAACGCTGCTCGTTCTCTCTAGGCTGCAACTTTCAAAAAGGGGAGGACAACGCTATGTTTTTAACCCCCCTGCTAAGGGCTCTGATTCTCTAAAGTTGCCCCATCAATCAGGGAGAGCCTAATTTAGATGCTCAGGGTTAAGCTAGGCTCCGGAGAGGCAGGTGTTTCCTCCACACCTCTCTGCCCCAGCACATCAGCTCGGACTGGCAAGTAGCATCCCCAGCTCTGTCAAGCCCAGACCTCCCTACAATCCTGCCCCAGCCTCACACGCCTGACCTGCGAAGAAAACCTAAGGGTCTCTTCCAATCTGACCCTGGGGAAAATTTCTTCCCGACCCCAGATATGGGGATTAATTTGACTCCGAGCGTGCGGGCAAGACCCACCATCCAGACACCAGCCCTCCCCATCTAGTGTCTCAATACTGTCTCTATAGATGAACTCACACAGTGCCACTCCCAATCCGGGCTAGTGAATGGCACTGTCATTACAACGAAACAACAACAGTGCACAGTCCTGGTCCCCTCGGAAGGGCTCCGCTCAGAACAGGCCTGGGTACGCCATTGAAACAGCCCAGGGCAGCTTGCACTGTACTGTAGTCCCTCTCTGGTGGGGAAATGGAAGAGGTAAGTCCCCTGGGGTGTCAATCCAGCGCGTCTCACCAGCACTAAAGGAAGCTTTAAAGAAAATCCCAAACTCGTCGCCCTGCCCGAGGGCTTAACCATGCTGCCCTTGCGTAGCTCCTACTGCAGGCAAGAGGAGTCAGTCATAAGCAGCGCTGGCACCAGTGGGCTGTTGGTTTCCGAAGGAGGGAGGTTTGTGGCCACCTGGGTTAAATAAAAGTACTTACCAGTGAGGGGTGTCTTGCAAAAGCCATCGCGATCTCTCTTCTGCTGCAGAGCTCAATTGTCTGAGACAGTCGGTGAGCAGCCTTCCGTAGGAGGTCTTTCCACCTGAATATATTGATCAGCCCAGCTACAGCTCCTTTTTATAGTGGCTTTCAATCACTCCCATCATTTCCACTTCAGCAAAGAGGTGGCCTCCCTGCCCTTACGTACGTTTATGGGTCAGGAGGCGCTGACGTTTCATGTTTTCTATGACACAACCTCAAGCTGTCACAGTGGGAGGCAGAAAGGAAAATACATGTGGGGTGAACCAATCACCCAGGCATCGGAATCCCAGATCAACTCATCAGATGCAGATAAAGCGATAAATAAGAGATAAAATAGCCCCAAAGAGATTTAGAGCAGTGCCATCTGTTTTTGCACTTGTGTGCTCAGCATTTTTCTTTCTTCATGTTAGTCAATTCTCTCTCCCTGCATACGCCACAAACACACATACCTTTGTAGACCAACCCATACACTGCCAACAAAAATGAACATTCAGATCACAAAGTCAAGCACTCAGAAGTTAGATTGCTGGTGCCACTTTAATTCAGCAACCATGTTACCTAGGCTTGACAATACAGTCTTGAGCTACATGATCACCTGCTATTTCTTCTACAGGTCCCTTGCCTCATTCTGTGCACAGGATGGACAATGCATGGGGGCAACAGGGTACAAGACAAGAAAAGATGTTCCCTTGTGGTTAAAGGCACTGGGGACTAGGTTATATTCCTGACTCATTTCTGAAACTAGGAGAAAGTATTCTGTGATAAAAAAAATTCCCTTGGAGAGCTCTTGAATCCCAATATTTTGATGCAAGGACTTGAAACATGGCATGGGGTGGTCTTTGTGTCCGGGCTGTGCCTTTCGGTGTTCCCAGGAAAATGCTCCCAAATTTGGCCAGATTATAAGACTTTGAAAACCCCAATTCCCACAGGCTCAGAGGAAACGTCTCAGAGGTGAGAAGCTAAAATCTCTGAAGAGTCTGTCCTCACCGCACATGTTGGAGCCTCTCTCAGGTCCTAGTCAGGCTGACCAGACTGCACATCCCCATAAAGTGATTAAGTATGGTCCTTCCAGCTCAGGACTACATGGGTCAAGCTGGACTTTCCCTGTAATGGCTGGTCTGGGCCAACCGAGGGCAGGGAGCCTGGCTCTCCTAAGCTCTCTGCTGGCAACCAGGCAGCGCGGAAGATGAAGTCACCTGGTTCAAATGCTTAAGGGACAAGAGCTGGTTCTAGGAGGGGAAGGTGTGGGAAGTAGATTGGGACAAAAAGCTGGAGTGGAGGAAGACTGGGATAGGTGGCTAATGGGAGGGAAAGAAGGAAACTGGGACTGGAAGGAGAGTGGGATAGACTGGGCAAGGAGACTGGGACCGGAAGCCAGGGATGGAAATGGGGGATACTGGGAGCGATGCCGAGCTGGAGGAGGATCCATTGCAGAGCCTGGAACTGGGAACCAGTAGGGTGGGGAGAAAAATGTGGGTGAGGAAGACAGATCTGGTAAGTGACAAAGATTCCTGTGGCACCTTAAAGACTAACTAAAGTATTAGAGCATAAGCTTTCATGGGCTAATACCCACCTCGTCGGATGCAAGACTTTAGTTAGTCTTTAAGGTGCCACAGGACTCTTTGTCACTTCTGCTATTCCAGACTAACACAGCCACCTCTCTGAGATCTGATAAGGAGCCCGAGTGCAAAGGGAGAACTGGGATAGGCTGGGCAAAGAGACTGGGACGAGGCACCAAGGGAGGTGGAAACACCGAGATTGGACAAGAAGCCTGGGTTGGGAGACTGGGAGCTGATGGGGAACATGGGTGGGGGGAGATGACTGGAGACTGAGAGGGAGAAAGATGGATTGAGAGGGCAGGGAACTGGGACTGGCAGGGCAAGGAGCCAGGAGTGCACCATGGGAATGGTTGGGCAAGGAGACTGGATAAGGGAAAAGACTGGAACTTGCTGGGAAAGGAACTTATACAACCTTAATTCACCACCTTGGGCACACATAGTATGATACAGTCTTTAGTTACATGGTCACATTGGACTCTTTTTCCCAGGACCTCTGCCTCTTTCAGTGCTCAGGCGTGACCTGCTCTGGAGATGAATCAGGACTGTGTAGTGAAGGAGACTTCTCTACAGGACCCTATCCTCCTTTGTTACAAATGCTGGAAGGTGTGCAGTGAATAAAGCAGGGGATTGCAGGAAGAGAATGGATGGTCTCATGGTTAAGACAGTTAAAAGCTGCCCTGGAGAACTGGAGTCCAGCCCTTCCTCTGCCACAGAGTTCCTGTGTGATGCTGGGCAAGTCACTTACACCAAACTTTTCACAGGTGGTTATTAACTGCCTGTCCCTCATTTTCTGGGTACCTGCCTTGAGACCCTGCAGCCTGATTTGCAGAAGTGCAGGGAACTCATAGCTGCAACCGACATCAATGGGGATTGTGTTTGGACCATGTAGAGTGCTATACAATGAGAAATACCTTGAAAAATGAGGACCCCTAAGCACCTCAGACTGGGCACTCAAAATGTATGGCTACTTTTGACCTTAATCTCCCTGTGTTTCAGTACCCCCATCTACCAAATGGGGACAACACCACCCCCTCATCTCAGAGCGGGGATCGTAAAACTATATGAACTGATCTTTGTAGAGCTCTCAGATTCTATTGTGATGATCAGCATAGAACAGCCTGGGCGGCACTTAGTAATTCAGTCTTCTGGGCAGGGTTCACGTTGAAATCGAAATATTGAATGACTCATCTAGCCGTACACTGAATGAGGCAGGAGTCAGTGGAAAAAAATAGTATGTGATCACATAATTAAAGGCTTTTTCGTAATGCACCTGCACAAGGGGACCATATTAAATTTTCAGCTTTAATTCTTGCATTTCCTGCTTTCTGAGTGCTTGATTTGGCAACATTAAATAATGTTGTTGTGGTTTATTTCAGAGAGGGAGACAGGGGCATGTAATTCATAGCTATGAGATGCATGAATATTGCAAAAAGCCCAGCACGTATCATTGAAAATGTGTTAAAATAAAGCATGTGCATTCTCTTTGACTCTGTGATGGGGTATATGGTCCCTCGGGGCGGGGAATGGTCAGGGAGATGATCAAAAAAGAAAGCCTTGTAAACTTCCCTTGATGCATACACTGTACTTGAGAGGGCATTTGCCCTGGGTCAGTGTTTCTGGGCAAGGGTTCTGGCCTAGGGCCCCTGCGTTGGAAGGTCACGCCATGCATTGAGGGCAGCATGGAGGATCCCTCAAGACTGCCATCCTTGGCAAAGTGTCCCCTGGAGGTAAGATGTCAGATACAATATGTGGGCTCAGGCCAAGTTTTGCCACGACTTGAAGGTAAGATCAGGGCATTGAGCTTGCTCTGCTGGGTGAAAGGGAACCACTGAAGGTATCTGAAGAGAGGCGTGAAGTGGGTGGCTGCGGGAAATAATTTTGGCAGCTGCATTTTGGATGGACTAATGGGATCAATGAAGAGCAAAGAGGGCAGAGAGTAATAGCCTAGTGGTTAGAGCCCTGGCCTGGGACTTACGAGACTTTGCTTCTGCTCCTGGCTCTACCTGCTGGGTTATATTGGGCAAATAATTTCATTCCCTGCCTCAGTGTTTCTATCTGTAAAATGGGGATAATAAGATTGCCCTTTCTTACTAAAGAGCTTTGAGATCAACTGACACACTAAATAAGTTTCAGAGTGGTCGCCGTGTTAGTCTGTATCCGCAAAAAGAACGAGGAGTTAGTCTCTAAGGTACACAGCCTGGGATCATTATAGTAAACGGAACCATTCAGCCATACACCTTATTGTGTAATAAGCTCCCCTGGATGGATCCTCATTCACTCCTGGCCAGAGCTCATTACAGTATGAAATCCTTGGGTTCATTTTTTGGAAGAGCTCCTCTCAGCATTGCTGTACATGCTTTTATTAACCACAGTGTAAAGAATCACAGTAGGTGAAGTCCTGAAAAGCATAGCTTATGCACATGCCCTTAACCCCATGTATGATGGGTTGGCAGCACTGAAGACACCCAGCAAAATGGGGTCAAGGAACCCTGGATTGGGATCCCTGGTTTTGAAGGTGTTGTGGGTTCCCAGATTTGAAATGAAAGCTCAAAAAAATAATCAACCCCCCCAAAAGAAGTGGGAAAGTGACAGACTGTCAAGCAGGGAAACGGCAGCAGACACGGGGCTGCCTATCTCGGGGTTTCATCTCAGAGCCATCACAGGCACATTAGACAGCTCATTTTCTCAGCACTCTATCCACTGAATGTATTTTTCTTTGGCTAGTGAATTTGATGCCGGTGGATGGATGGTTGCACTGGAGACCAGGGCCTCTCCTGAACCACTGAACCGACGTATCACGAGCCGTGCAAGCTCGCCTCACAAGCGCCTCATCTCTGTTGAACAGGAACCCCCTCCAAACCTTTTTGTCTGTCTAGATACTCTTATGGCCCTCATCACTCAGGCATCTCATTGTGGATTCTGGCCTCACAACAGCCTGGCGAAGTATTTGGGGAACTGTGGCACAGCACAGATTAAGTCGCTTACCCCAGGCCACCCAGGCAATCTGCAGCTGAGCAGGGAATTGACTACAAGTTGCCTAGGGCAGTGGTTTTCAAACCATGGGTCACGGAATAGAAGGGACTGGGTCATGGCCGCTTTGGTTAGCACCGCCAACCGGGCCGTCAAAAGTCCCGTCGGCGGTGTTGCTCAGAGAAGGCAGGCTAGTCCCTACCTGTTCCGACATCACGCTGCACTCTGGAAGTAGCTAGCAGGTCCAGCTCCTAGGTGGAGTGGGGAGCCATGGGGCTCCATACACTGCCCCTGCTGCGAGCACCGGCCAATGGGAGCTGAGGGGGGCAGTGCCTGCGGGCAAGAGCCAAGCAGAGCCACTTGCGCACCTCCACTTAGGAGCCGGACCTGCTGCTGGCCACTTCTGGGGTGCAGCACAGTCCGCAGTGCCAGGACAGGCAAGAAGCCTGCCTTTGTACCCCAGCTGTGCCACTGACCAGGAGCTGTCGGAGGTAAGCTCACCCCCCAATCCCATGCCCTAATCCCCTACCACAGCCCTGAGCCCTGCCCCCCAACCCAGAGCCCCGTCCTGCACCCCAAACCCCTCATCCCTGGCCTCC
This sequence comes from Dermatemys mawii, assembly GCA_007922305.1. Taxonomy (NCBI): domain Eukaryota; kingdom Metazoa; phylum Chordata; order Testudines; family Dermatemydidae; genus Dermatemys; species Dermatemys mawii. The sequence goes on along the minus strand of ML677455.1, from coordinate 676,124 downwards.
CTCCAGAGCTCCCCAAAACCATGAGCTCCATTGTGTTGCGGGCATCAACAATTTTCTTCAACTGGGTCGCCAGAAAAAAAGGTTGAAAACCACTGGGATAGGGGGCACACCCCAGCCCTATGTACTCAACCATCCTTCCTCACGGAAGCGGCTTGGTGATAAGCATGATGGTGGTCTCTGTGCCGTGACCTGGGAGGAGGCCACCTGGCTCATGGCCATGCACGAGACTTCCTAGCAGAGCTACCCAGAACGAGCTCTCCTTTTGCTATTGCTTTGTGTGGGGTTGTTGGGTTTTTTTGAGACAATAAGACCAGGCTCCGCTTCACCAACCTTGATGTTGAATCAAGAATTGCACAGACACTTTCCATAGAACTAGAACTTAGATGCCAATCGTTCTTCTCCATTCCCACCGCTAGGGGAAAATACACCACTGACAGAATATGATGATGAGTTCTTGTTGACCTTTATTCACCCTAGCCAGGACATGGAGGAATCATTTCTAGAAATGGGGTGATAGTTCTCACTCTATGCCCACGCTGTCTTTGGCTTCTCTGATTCGATGCCAAGGGTCAGATCCTCAGCTGGTGGAAATGCTCCATGCAGCTATGATCCTTCACAGCAGAAGATTTGCCCCCAAGGCAGTAGGCATTTTTTAACATTAGGTTAGATGGGTGCACAGATACTATGGTGATGGGCCCTGTACAATAACTAGTGTGGAATAATGGAATTGTTTTAGCATGGATGTAGCACTTCACACGTTCAAAGCACTTCATTATTATTTATTTGGTTTGGGGTAGCAACCAAGGGGTCCCAGCCCACTTTGCTAAACACTATACAAACATATGACAAAAGATTATCCCTGCCGTGAAGTGCTTACAGTTTAAGTATAAGATGAGAAACCAGAGGTAGAGGCAACAAATAAATGGGGGAGCACAAGGCAACATTGCGACAATTATGATGATCATGATAAGCAGGGGTCGCTCAGAGATCAACACTGTACAGATTATTTTAGAATCCTGACAACATCTCTGTGAAGTGGCTAGGGAAGCATATTGCAGTACTAGGCATGGGGAGACACAGGAAACTGACCATAACAGCAGTTGCAGACAGCTCCCTGTGTGGACACGCTATTCCAGAATAAAAGTCACTTGATTCCAGAATAGTTACTCCACTTTGGAAGGGGAGTAATTATTCTGGAACAAGAGTGACTTTTACTCCAGAACTGAGCGTCCACACAGAAAGCAATTCCAGAATAGCTATTCCAGTCAACTCCCCGCCTGTAGACAAGCCCTGAGACAGAAGGTGAAGCAACTTTCCCAAAGCCACATGGTAAATTCTGAGGCAGTAAATAAATAAAACACGGGACTTCCCAACTCAACTTTGTGTTTGTTCCTCCAGACCACACTACCTTTGTAGAAAGGTAGGGACTAGAAAGCCAATTATAGAGTCAGATTTTTAAGGTCAAGAGGTCCCATTATGATCAACCAGTCCGACCTTCTGCATTGTTTGCCTTACAAATTTATTCTTAAAACTCTTCTTTGCTAGCATGCAGAGTCCGCTGCCCATCATGCTGACCAATGTTTCCTTGTGCTCTCCGTCTGTCTCTCTCCATCTATTGTCTCTTGTCATATACATAGATTGTATGCTCTGTGGGGCAGGGGCTGATTTTTGCTCTGTGTTTGTACAGTGCCTAGCACAATGGTGCCAGTGCCAGAGAACCTTACCCCTCACCCTTTAGTGTCATTGCCACTTGTAATCATGATTTTTGGACCTGGATATTTATCTGCTAGGATCGCGTTGAGATCAGCCACTTGCGTGACATAAACTTTTGATATTTCAGGTCACTACAGTCACCATCACGCGGATTCCTCTCTTTTTGGAGACAGCAACTTTCATGACACATTTTGTCTTCTGACTACTTCCTGCTTGCCAGGAATGGCCCAGACTGTCATCAGCCTCTACATCCCCAGATGAACATGACGATGAATGGAACGTGGAAGGAGACTGTGACTGCAGAATTACCAACGTTGCACATTTACAGGTCAACAATTGACCCATTTTCGGGTCTCTTCTTTTTCCTAATTGACTGTTTGAGGTAAAGGAGCAGAGCAAAGCACTATGTTGTATACCACGTTCGATTCTGCAGGTATCATGTTAAATGGAAATAAGTATAGCCAGTGCCACAGTGACATTTTTAAGGTTTCCTAACACTTTCCATTAGCGCCTCCTATTTTTGATTACGTGTAGCTTCAGCAAATATTAACTTCTTGAGCTGAAATTTTCCATGCTTGGTGCTTGCTGCAGGTTTGAAGTTTAAAGACACGTTAATCAAAAAGTTGCACTCATTTTCCATAAGGTCAGGCAAAAAGAGGTGATTTTTTGATTCATAAACCAAATCTCCAGGCATTGATTGAACAACTTTCACCTCACAGGATACAGGAGCAGGGACTCCAGACTTGGCAGGGATGTAGTACAGAGGTCACTGAGGTGCCTTTTACCAGTGTCATGAGAATCTGCTCATATTTGATTGAGTTCAGTTAAGAATAGCACCATTTTCATAGTGGAATTTTTTGCACCCTTTGGCTGAAGTTTTTATGGCACCTTACAGCGTTAGGTGATCAACATCCATTGAATTTTGTAAGAACATAAGAATGGCCCTACTGGGTCAGAGCAAAGGTCCATCTAGCCCAGTATCCTGTCTTCTAGCAGAGGCCAGTGCCTGGTGCCCCAGAGTGAATGAACAGAACAGGTAATCATCAAGTGATCCATCTCCTGTCGCCCATTCCCAATTTCTGGCAAACAGAGGCTAGGGACACCGTCCCTACTCATCCTGGCTAATAGCCATTGATGGGCCTATCCTCCATGAATTTATCTAGGTTTTTTTTTAACCCTGTTATGGTCTTGGCCTTCACAACATCCTCTGGCAAGGAGTTCCACAGGTAGACTGTGCATTGTATGAAGAAATACGTTACACAATATCAGTTGGATTTGCATGCCAAACTCCCTTTGAAAATTCCTTCCTACTAGATCATGAGCTCCACTGAGCCTCCTGCATCACTTTGAGACAAATGTATGCAGTGACAGCTCTGAACAGGCCATAGACGCCTTTACTACTAAAATACCCTTTGGCACAGAGGAATACACACTGGCCAAGAAGGCAAGACACCATACGTCGAAGACTCATCTATTCCACTTACTGATATTAATAATTTTCTGCAATTCACCACCTTTCCTATAGAACAAGGCAGGTATCATTCCCGGCTGGGGCACACCCAGTGCACAAGTGTGCTGCTGGTGGAGCTCAGAATAGAAACTCGGTGTAAAATGCGGCAGACTCACATTTCATCCACTTATTTGCTCTGCCTTTCAAAAGGACTCTGCCGTGTGTATGTGCTGGGTTTGGCATGTGGGCTAGTTCTACAGACCCACAAAGTATGCTGAGACCCCTGTGGTTAGATGAACGAGTACTATATAATACAAATCACAATTCAAAAACAAATAGGACCCCGGAGTCCCAGTTCTCAGCCCTTTTCTGCATTTAACCACTAAGATCATGTCTCCCTCCTGGAGGCGGGAGGTCTACTGCTGTCTAGCAAACAGCTGCCTGTGGTGGAATTTCTTTGTTTCTCCAGTCTTCTTTCATTTGAAAAAATGAATTGGAAATTCCACTCAAAAAATGAATTTTAAGCTCATCAAGGCTATAAAGCAGGGGTGGGCAAACATTTTGGCCTGAGGGCCACATTGGGGTTCCGAACTGTACAGAGGGCCGGATAGAGAAGGCTGTTCCTCCCCAAGCAGCCTGGCCCCCACCCCCTATCAACTTCCTCCCACTTCCTGCCCACTGACTGTCCCTCTCAGAACTCCCGACCCATCCAGCCCCTCTGCTCCTTGTCCCCTGACTGCCCCAACCCCTATCCAAACCTCTGCGTTCTGACAGCACCCCCGGGACTCCCACACCTATCCAACCCACACTGTTCCCCATCCCCTGATCACCCCCTGGGACTCCCTGCCCCTTATCCAATTCCCCCACTCCACACCCCCTTATCATGCCACTCAGAGCACCAGGACTGGCAGCTGCATTGCCAGGCCGGAGACAGCCATGCTGCCATGCAGTTTAGAGCACTGGGGCAGGCCAGCAGCTCTCCCAGCTGCTCTGCCCAGAGCGCTGGAGGCATGGTGAGCTGAGGCTGCAGGGGACGGGGGACAGCAGGCTTAGGCTGCGGGAGAGGGACTGGGGGCTTGCCTCCCCGGCCAGGAGCTCAAGGGCTGGGCAAGATGATCCTGTGGGCCGGATATGGCCAATGGCCGTAGTTTGCCCACTTCTGCTATAAAAAGCAAATCACTCATAGTCTTTAATCACCTGACCACACTCTAGTTGTCACAAGATAGTGGCACTATAAAGTATGGGATATGCTGATTATGGAACAGGTTGTTGTCAGGAAAGGTGATAAAAACAACCAATATTTTGCCCTTTGGCTGCCTTTTCTCAGTTCAGTGGTCATGGAGCATGTAAAGATACCTACTCACAGCCTCTTTTGCCACTACCGCCTCCTGCAACAGGGATGCACAGCATCAGTAAAGGAAGCCTGCATGTCTGCTGTAGCAACATTGTAATGTCAACTGCTATAGGCCAGTAAAATTGGTATTGGGAAACCTTTCCAGTGTAGACAGGGCCTTAGCAGTCCTTGTACCATAGTGATGGCTTGGAGGGAAGGCCTAGGAGTTGGGAGATCTGGATTCAATGCCTAGTTCTTCCTCCAATGCCTTAGGCCAGGTCTACACTGAAGAGTGGGGGTCAACCTAAGATAAATTCATGGAGGATAGGTCCATCAATGGGAACTAGATAAGTTCATGGAGGATAGTCCATCAATGAGAACTAGATAAATTCATGGAGGATAGAATCAGAGGGGTAGCCATGTTAGTCTGGAATTGCAGAAGTGACAAAGAGTCCTGTGGCACCTTAAAGACTAACTAAAGTTTTAAAGCTTTCGTGGGCTAATATCCTCTTCGTCGGATGCATGCAGTGGAAGTATCCAGGGGCAGGTATAAATAGGTAGGCAAGAACCAGGTGGGAGATAACAGGGTTAGTCCAATGAGGCTGAACCAGCTTGTTATCTCTAATCAGGGAGGGTGAGGTATTCCTCTAGCAGCTGAACTGGAGGTGTGAATAGCGAGAGAAGAGAAGCTGCTTTTGTAGTTAGCTAGCCACTCGTAATCTTTGTTTAATCCTTGACTGATAGTATCAAATTTGCAAATGAATTGCAGCTCTGAAGTCTCTCTTTGCAGTCTGGACTTGAAGTTTTTTTGCTGCAAAATGCTGACCTTTAAATCTTTTATGGTGTGTCCAGCGAGGCTGAAGTGCTCTCCTACAGGTTTTTGTATATTGCCATTCCTGATATCTGATTTGTGTCCATTTATCCTTTTTCGTAGGGACTGTCCAGTTTGGCCGATGTACATAGCAGAGGGACAGTGCTGGCACATAATGGCATATATTACATTGGTAGATGTGCAGGTGAATGAACCAGTGATGGTGTGGCTGATCTGGTTAGGTCCCGTGATGATGTTGCTGGTGTAGATGTGTGGGCAGAGTTGGCATCAAGGTTTGTTGCATGGATTGGTTCCTGAGTTAGAGTTATTATGGCGCAGTGTGTTGTTGCTGGTGAGAACATGCTTGAGGTTGGCAGGTTGTCTGTAGGCTAGGACTGGTCTGCCTCCCAAGGCCTGTGAAAGTGAGGGATTGTTGTCCAGGATGGGTTGTAGATCACTGATGATGCGTTGGAGAGGCTTTAACTGAGGATTGTAGGTGATGACCACTGGTGTTCTGTTGTTTTCTTTCTTGGGCTTGTCTTGCAGCAGCAGGCTTCTGGGTACACATCTGCCTCTGTTGATCTGTGTCCTTATTTCCTTGTGCGGGTATTGTAGTTCTGAGAAAACTTAGTGGAGATCTTGTAGGTGTTCATCTCTGTCTGAGGGGTTGGAGCAAATACGATTGTACCTCAGTGCTTGGCTGTAGACAATGGATCGTGTGGTGTGCCCGGGGTGGAAGCTGGTGGCATGAAGGTAGGCATAGCTGTCGGTAGGTTTTCAGTATAGGGTGGTGTTGATGTGGCCATCATTAATTTGCACCGTGATGTCCAGGAAGTGGACCTCCCGTGTAGACTGGTCCAGGCTGAGGTGAATGGTGGGGTGGAAGCTGTTGAAATCATGGTGGAATTCTTCCAGAGTTTCTTTCCCATGGGTCCAGATGATGAAGATGTCATCAATGTAGCGTAGATAGAGGAGGGGCGTGAGTGAACGAGAGCTGAGGAAGCATTGTTCCAGGTTAGCCATAAAGATGTTGGCATACTGTGGGGCCATGCGGGTGCCCATAGCGGTGCCACTGGTCTGGAGCTATATATTGTCACCAAATTTGAAATAATTGTGTGTGAGGATAAAGTCACAGAGCTCAGCTACCACTTGTGCTGTGGCATCATTAGAGATACTATTCCTGACTGCTTTTATTCCATCTTTGTGTGGGATGTTTGTGTAGAGAGCCTCTACATCCATGGTGGCTAGGATGGTGTTTTCTGGAAGGTCACCAATGCATTGTAGTTTTCTCAGGAAGTCGGTGGTGTCACGGAGATAGCTGGGAGTGCTGGTGGCATAGGGTCTGAGTAGAGTGTCCACCTATCCAGACAGTCCTTCTGTGAGGACCTCCTCACACCTCCAATTCAGCTGCTAGAGGAATACCTCACCCTCCCTGATTAGAGATAACAAGCTGGTTCAGCCTCATTGGACTAACTCTGTTATCTCCCACCTGGTTCTTGCCTAACTATTTATACCTGTCCCTGGATACTTCTACTGCATGCATCCGACGAAGTGGGTATTAGCCCACAAAAGCTTATGCTCTAAAACTTTAGTTAGTCTTTAAGGTGCCACAGGACTCTTTGTCATTCATGGAGGATAGTCCATCAATGGGAACTAGGTAAATTCATGGAGGATAAGTCCATCAATGGGAATTAGATAAATTCATGGAGGATAGTCCATTAATGGGAACTAGATAAATTCACGGAGGATAAGTCCATCAATGGGAACTAGATAAGTTTATGGAGGATAGTCCATCAATGGGAACTAGGTAAATACATGGAGGATAAGTCCATCAATGAGAACTAGATAGGTTCATGGAGGATAGTCCATCAGTGGGAACTAGATAAGTTCATGGAGGATAGGTTCATCAATGGCCATTAGCCAGGATGGACAGGGATGGTGTCCCTAGCTTCTGTTTGCCAGAAGCTGGGAATGAGCGACAGGGGATGGATCATTACCTCTTCTGTTCATTCCCTCTGGGGCACCTGGCATTGGCCACTGTCAGGACAGGATAGTGGGCTAGATGGACCCTTGATCTGACCCAGCAGGGCCATTCTTATGTTCTCCCTAGGCTCTTACCCATTTACTTTTCTGATACAACAGACACAGCCAGCGCTGCCTCTGGATTGTCAGCACCAGCTTTCTTAAAAGATGAAGAGGGATTGTTGTGATGTGTGGCTAGAGCACTCTCGCGGGCTGCAATGCAAACCTCACCATTCATTACTTCTCAAGGGTGGCTTCACACCCTGAACACAATTATGCTCTCAGATTCACACTGTGGGTAGCGCGAAGCACTGAGCAATTAAGCCGCGGTCACATAATCAGGGGCAGTGCCTGGACTAGATCTGGGAAACCTGACTCCCAGCCCCGTGCTCTAACCACCAGTTAAGACACTGTGCTCATTGGCAAATTCTCTTTTGGGGCAGAGAACAGTAGCATCAAGATCCTGGTACTCAACACTAAGGCATCTTTATGTTAAATTAATTTGGTCATTTGGCAAAAAACGGATGCACATTTCCCTCACCATAACCTCAGTAACAGCTCCTTGAGAGAGACAGTGTCACCTAGTGGACAGACCACTGGCCTGGGACTCAGATATTTGGGGGTCTATTCCCAGCTGTGCTGCTGGGCGATCATGGGCAAGCCACATCACCTCTTTGTGCCTCAGTTTCCCCATCCGTAAAATGGGGGTGATGATACCGCTTTCGTTAGTAAAATGCTCTGAGATCTCCTAATGAAATGGGCTGTATAAGTGGTAGGTGTTAATATTAATTGTCATCCTTTCACTCACTAAGTGCCCCGATCAATGCTGACTGTTCCTCCACTCCCATAGAGCTCAGTGGAAGTGGAAGCTGTGGAAGTGCCTCTTAGCACTTTTCAGCGTCTAACCCACATGGCAAGAAGTTTTTCTCAGTCTGATTGTCAGTCAGCATTGCCATCTGACTCCTTCCCACTTAGATAGCTGTTAGTCAGTATATTATCAAAGACACTCTGGGGAAAGTCCAGCTATGTCTGTCCTGAGCCACTCTTCCTCGAAGGATGCAGCTTGGTTTTGCTCTCTGCGTACTACCACTTGCTGATTTACTTCCAGGCCAGGGCCTTTGTACTGTGTGGCAGAGTGGAACTAAATCACCTAGCAAATCCTCTTTTCCCCACTTTCAGCAGCAGGGGAGCCCTGAATTATGCAGCAATGTCCAAGGAGCCTTGGCTCTTCAGAGACATCAGTCAGTGTATTTCTTAAAACATCCCACAACATCTAGCGCTCTGAATGCCCAAACCGCACACAAGAGATTCTTAGAGGGGCATTAGCAGGGGGAGATCACTTTGGGGTTTTCTGCTATTTCTGGAATGAGCAAAACCATTGCAAAAAGGCGAAAGACATATTCACAGGCCTTAGGTCATGGGGGTCTGCTCTTGTGTCTGCCAGCAGCAGCAAATCATTGGTGTAGCTGGATCAACACAAGCCCCAAGTTTAGACAGGAAAACCCACTACATGCCCCAGTACAACTTACTCTGGTTTAAAGCAGAAATAAACTATATTAGTGGAAACCACAGCTTATAACTGTCCAGTGTAGATAAGGCCTTACCAACTGTAGACGCTCTAACCAGAGATCTGGAAGACAGGGAGGTGGTATGAGAGATGCACAGTGTCATCTAGCCTTGTTTGACGGCATGGTGTTAAAAAGCCAAAGCCCTACTGTAGCTATACGAGAGCGCCCCCTGGTGTACTACTCCTGGAACTGCAATATTACTAGAGTATATGTAGGGCTGAGAGAATGTCCCAGCTCCTCAGCAATAAGACCCAGGAAAGCATAACAGGGACTTACCAGCTGGAAGAGTGGAAGATACAGCAAACAGCAGCTAATTACAAAATGGCCCCTCTAAGATTACAGCTGTCTGGCTCTGCGCGATTTAAAAGAACAACACCAGAAAGCCATGCTGGGGGGTCAGGGAGAACCTTGGGCTGGTGAAAGTTAGGTGGGACAAGGGAGTCACTTAGAAAGAAGCTCCTGGAGATAGGGCCCAGTATTGCTATCGCTGTTGTGTTCCAGGGGCCATGTGTATACAAGAGGAAGCAAACAAAGGATGCTCTGTCAAAAGTCTTGGTGATGGGCCTTTCAAAACAACCAGGCTAGCTCTGTAGCTTTGCAGTGAATATCCGAAGCCACCATGGAAAAAAAACAAATCTTATCCTGGAGCCTAATGTCTCACTTTCCAGATGATCAGGGACTGGGAACATTGTGAAAACAGTTCTCACCTGCACCAGTAGTTCCAGCGCTACTGACTGTACCCAACACCGAACCCACTTGTAGGCATTACTTGCCACAGCTTCAAGTAGGGGTGGAATGGTGTTTTGATACGGTGTTTTGGCATTACATTCCAACAGAATCATGCTGCCTCGGGAGCCTGCTGCTTCAGCTCCCACGGTCCCCTGGTCAAATCCTGCTGCGGTGCCCATCGCAGCTAGAACATTGCAGAACCTTCCCCACCCACCCCTGTAATAGACCCATGTTCTAATCCTTGCCCTGGTGAGCTGGTACTAGTGCTGTGTATGTAGTGCCTGGCTCAGAGAGGATAAGAGCCCTATTACTAATGTCAAGTGAAGGATAATTTCTTTACCTCACATGGTCGAGGCCTATAGCATGAGAGTTAGAAGATCAAGTTCCTGTCTCAACTCCCTAACTGGGTGAGTGTTGGTCTCCACTCTGAGGCCTACTTTCCCTGTCTGTTTATGGCAATACCAGCCCTCACAGCGAGCTGTGGCTTTGTCTAGTCAGCAGTTTGGGAAGGCAAGGATAATGGAAGCTGAGTGTCCCTATTTCTTACCTGTTTCCTGTGCGGAGAATTGTGGGAGGTTGATGCTTGGAGTGTGGGAAATGTGAGCAAGTTTGAACTGGGTAAGGTGCTTTAGAAGACTCTTTGTATAAAAGACTCCACAGAAAGTGAAGCTGTATTCAGTGTGTCACATCCTTATCCACTGGTGCTGTCTGAGGAGATGAAGCTCACTTTGGGCCTAGAAATTAGGTGGCTGGGTGCTAAAATTTGAGCACCTATCACTGAATTCAGGAACCTAAGAGCTAAATTAGTGCTGATTAAAGGGAGTGGGAATTGAGGGCACTCAGAAGCTCCCAAGAGCTGGTCATAAGAGAGACAGGAACTGCCCCAGTCATCTCAGTGGGCGCAATTAACTGTGAAGCCTTATGAAAAATTAAATATCAACATTGTTAGCCATTTTATTACTGATGTTTTCAGCAGAAACAACCAGCTACCGTGGGACTGGGGACCATCTGAGCAGAGAATCAGCGACTTAACCCTTGCTTTTGGTGCTAATTGTTATTATTTTCCTTTGGTCCATGATTCGTGAGCTTGGTTCCTGGTTTTGATCTGCCTTGTATCCAAGTAAAGAGAGGGATGGGGTCTTCACTAACAATTCAGAGAAAGCCACCACAGAGACACAGCTCAAAGTCTAAGCCTAAATGTAGGGCAGGAACGCTCCGCTCCCAACTGCGGGGGAAGAATGCCTTTAATTGCAAGAGTCTTGACCCCAGATCTTTGGCCCAATGTTGCTGACTCGACCAAGCGCACTCGCTTCATGCGATAGGAATCGAAAGTTTGGTCGGCGTAATTAGGTTAAACTGTTTTCTTGCTAGTACCGTATTTGCATATTACACAGCCGAGCTTCAGATTTTATCTGTAAATAGGCCCAATTTGGGGGCTCTAACCATGCAAGACAATGGGAGGAGGGAATGTCCAGGCAGAATTGGGTGTCAGATGGATAATTGCCCCGTGACAGGCCCTAGAAATAAAAGCCTCCAACTGGATCTCATACCAGCTATGCCAAGAAAAGGGCAAATGTAGTCTTTCATTGAATAGCGAGAAAGCTATCCGTGCGCTCAGGAAACATGGTGATGTTGAGATATAGCTGTACATTTTACTCATCTATTTTTTGCTACCAGGATTATTTGCATCTGGGGAAACACAGAGTGATTACAGCTGGGTGGAATTTTGCAAACAAATTCTCTGTTATTGGAGAGGCAAAAAAAACCAAGCTTTTTTTTTCAGAAATGAAACATTTTGCAGAGCGAGTAAGTTAGTTTTCTTTTGGCAATGCTTAACTTTTCAAAAGTTTTTAATAGAAACTGCAATTTTTTAAAAAAACCTAGCCTATTGGGCTTTTGGCCTTTGTTTTTCAGTTATTAATTACTATTATTTTATTAATGATTATTATTATTTGCACAATAGTAGCACCTAGGAGCATCAGCCATGGAGCCGGAACCCACTGTGCTAGGCACTATACAAACACAAAACCATAAAACAGTCACAATCTTTATTTTATTTTTTGCTCTTCTTCTCCTTGTACGTTTAGGCTTCCCACATCGTTGTCTTCTTCGGGCTTGTGTGTTCACACGTCCTTATGCTCAGCCATCACTGAACCTTTCTGTTTAGTGATTCTCACTATACCACCCTTCTTTTTTGTGGGCATGTGTGTGTGTTCAGTCATGAAGCCTTCTTTGCGTCCAGTCAGCAACGTTGCTGGTTTGTTTTCGCTGTGTTGCTGATTTTGATTGGACAGCTCAGCCACCTGGGGGGATATTTTTTTTTTCCAAATCTAAGGGTCTTTTTGAAAACCTTTGATTTCAAACTAAAAAATATATCATTTTTGGAAATAAAAAAATGCCTGTGACATGGTGTATCTGCCTCCCCCTGGTCCCACAAGGGTTAATGTGCATTGCAGGCTGAGGAAGCCATGCCCCTCCATCCCTACTGAGCATGCTCAGCCTGGAGACAGCATATAAAGGGAAGCAGCCCTGCTCATTTGGGCTGGACTGCCAAGGAGGAAGGATATGTATTGCAAGGTCCCTCTAGAGAGCTGTGGGAGCTCCAGTCCACAATGACCAGGCAGACCAAACCCCAGGTGGACCCTGCAGAGACCCGGGAGGGAACTGAACCTGTCAGAGACCTCTCCATCTGAAGACCCCAGGGACCAAAGAACCCTCAGACACACTGAAAGACAGGATAGGAAGTAGTCCAAGGGAAATAAACACTGGCTCAACCATAGGACCGTGAAACCTTTCAGCGTGTTGTGGTGGGATCCTCGCTGACCCAGTGACGGATGGTTCTACCACTGTTAGGGCCCTGGGCTGGGACCTGGTGGAGTAGGGTGGGCCTGGGTCACCGTACCACCTGCTACCAATCCCATCCCTGGGGTGGCAGCCTCCCCACATTAGGCCTGCGTTTCTCTGCTGTCTGCCAGAGCTAGGACAACAGGCTGTTTGCTGCTCCGCCCTGCTTGAGGGCTGAGCACCCCAGACTGCATGTTTGTTGCTCTACCTTGTCTGAAACCCTAAGACTGAGCCGGTTTGGTGCTCCACTGGCTTCAAAGTCTAAGACTCTGTGTAGTGCCCCAAAGAACTCTGACCGCTAGGTCACACTGCACTTAGAGAAAGGGTAGCCCGAAGAACTCTTAACACTAGGCTACATTTTTGTGGGTTAGGCCATCAGAGAGACTCTAGCAGTTAGGGAGTAAAGCCCCCCACCCCCCTGGATGGGGGTGTATCCACCCTGCGACAATGTGCAGTAAAAATTATACAGACAATGTCAAACAACAAATCATTCTATTCTGAAAACTAACAGAATGACAATGAGCTTGGGGATTTTCAACCAGGGTAACGATCTAATTATGTGGGTACAGATAAAAGGGCATGTGGAGGGGGAGAACCGAGTGTGAATGCAATTATACTGATGTAAAAAGTGCTTATGGTGATATAGCTATTCCGATTTGGTGTAATTGTGTCTATGCTAGGGTTTTTACCAGTATCACTATGTTGTAAAAAATTACACACCTACCCAATGACACAGTAGAACTTCTGTGTGCAGGCCAGCCGTAATAACAAAGGAGTGAAATCCAGGGAAGATGCAAATTGAAGTTAGTGCTACTGCTGAGATTACAGTAAAGATTTAGGTCTAGCTTGTGCTTGAGTAGTTAGTTACATCCGCAACATCTCACTGAAGCCAATAGGTCTGTCTGTGTGAGTAAATGCATCCAAGTCTGTAAGGAGTCCATAATTACACTGGCTTGCATCTAGGATCGAGGCAAGATGTGTGATATTTGCTTGTTGTCTGCACCCAAAATAATGTTATACCAAATAAAGACCAGCAGGATCTTATAAAGGGGAGAAGGCAAATATGCCACATTTATTGTAAGTACAGACAGAAAAGAAAAGACAATCAATCCCTATTGCTCTCTACTACACACACACACACGCACTCATTCATTCATTCCTATGAAGTTCTGCAAAGATGTTATAGTTACGAGTCTAAACGTTGCTTGTGACAAACCACTGGCCAGGTAGCTTGCTCACAAGGGTAGAGGGGCGGAGCCCCGTCCACTAAGCAATGGATGCCCCTGGAGATGGTAGCAGAACCAGACTCCGTTTCTTACTTGTCTGAGTGGGATTCTTATAGGAGTCTGTCCCCATTCAGGTCTATGGAAATCGCCTTGTCATGCCATTGCAACCCTCGAAGTGATAATCAATCAGCACATGGTATTTTCATGACGACCATGGGGTACATTATCTTCTTTCTTCATTCTTCAGCCTCATCATCTGGCAATGGCTGTGCAGATCTAGGCCCATCCTTCAGGGTCATTCGGTTATCTTCACACTGCGTATTCTTCGGCCCAGCAATATTGAAACAGTAGTTGGGCTGGTTCTGGTAACCTCTTTGCTTTATTATCTAAACCATACATACATTCACATACATTCTCCTAACTAATTAACATACATATCACTATCTCTACTCTTTCGGGTATTCTTTCTTTAACATATTTACTTTTAAGGCATAGCAGATCACAATAACCTGTTTGGCCCATCTATGACACAATAGCAGAAACACACAGCAAGACATAACAGGGATAGCAGTTTCTACATATAATTGTTTTACAATGTCACTCTCATATCTCTTTCCCAAAACAAACTCTTTGTTTTGGGTTGTGCTGGTACAATTAGTTTTGCATGTTACAATACTGACTCTGATGTTTTCTCGCTCTGAGCTAAAGAAACAGAGTTCTTTATGCATTCACTGTTCGTTCTTATATTTCATCTAGCTTTTATACAACAATAGCAGGATGGGATCAAAGTCTGGGACTCAAAAGTTGCTGTATTTCAGATTTCTTTTGCCCTCTTCCAACTGCCTGGAAAAGTGAAGAATTAGGCTAGTTCTACCATACTGCCTTTCCCAGTCCTGTTTTCCTATGTATAGAAAAGAGTTTAAAGTAGAATTGGCTGAAAAACAAGTACGAAATCATTTTTAGAAATTTCAGCTGGTTGGAAAACTGAGGAAAAAAGACAAATTTTTATTGCAATACTTTAGCAATTCGTCAAAAAAAATCAGCATACAAAAAAAGTAAGCCTGACTGGTGACATGAAGCCTACAAGAGAAGAGATGTAACCAAGTGAGCTCTCTGCTGGCATCTGCTGCAGAACAAGGGGAATTGACTGAGTGGTGATTTAAATACCAACTGCATTCTTTGCTGTCATCTGCTGGAGAGCAAGGGGAGTCAACTCAGCGAGGCGATATCTTGTTCACATGTTAACTGGCTATTTTGGGGGCATTGGGGTATCATTTGGCTACACTTTGTACCTGGGGACAATATTTTGGAGATTATCCTGTTGGGAACCCCTGGGCAAAGCTTGGATACTGGCTGGGTTGGGGTCACCCTGAGGGAGACTAAGGTTTGCTGAGGCTGGGGACAGAGGCCTAGGATTTAACCAGACTTCTGACTACTAGGTCACACTACACACAAAGAACTCTTACTACTAGGTCACACTCTCCCATTTTACTCTTCAAAGTAAGAGAAAGTATGTTCTGGTTTGCCATTAGAAATGTCTTTTTGGTGGCAGGGGTGCTGCTGGATTCTTTAGATCAGTGTTTCTCAATGGACCGGCACTGTTCCATAGCAACCTCTATGCCGATCTCTGAGATTTCCCTGAGATGTTTTAGGAAAGCAACAAGCCGGTCCCTGGTATCAAAACAGTTGAGATGCACTTCTTCTTCTAGTCCTTTTGCAGCTGAAAAAGCTGAGCTGAGAACTGCAGTTACCTTTGTGAGCAGAGCTCAGCTGTGCTTCCTGCTATATGACAAGAAGGCGGCAGAGCTCAGCAGCCATTTGTGTTACCTGGCCAGCAGTTGGTAGAGCAAAGTGGCAGGTGGGTCCAACCACAGCATCTGGGAGAAGACCAGCAGACAGAGCAATTGGGTGGATTATGGTGAGAGCAAAGGAGTTTGCAGCCCTTGTTTCACTGGTCCCCTCTAGTGAGGCATCCCTGATCTAGCTGCTAAATTCATTATAGTGTGATAGCTATCATCAGCAGGAGAAAAATAAAAAACTTTTGTAGTGATAATCAAGATAGCTCATCTTAATGAATTAGCCTCTTATAGTTGGTATGGCAACTTCCACCTTTTCTTATCCTCTGTATGTATATATATCATCCTACTGTATGTTCCATTCTATGCATCTGATGAAGTGGGCTGTAGCCCATGAAAGCTTATGCTCAAATAAATGTGTTAATCTCTAAGGTGCCACAAGGACTCTTCGTTCTTTTTGTGGATACAGACTAACACCGCTGCTACTCTGAAACAGATTAGACAGATACAGTTAGAATTACTTGTGTCACTCAGGCTACTCTCTCCCAAGGCATTGGTGCTATTGGCTATTATTCTAGTGGCTCAGCTGACCGAAGCCACCAGCAAAAGCCCTGGAGGAAAGAGAAGGTATAGAGGAATAGGAAGCTGGAAAGGAAATACAGTTGCAAGATAGAGTCATCTGTGAAATACCTCCACTTACCGCTCAGCCTGGCCACTACTAACTCCCTCAAAGGAACCCCTTTTAGCAACATCCGCCAATGTGCCTTATCGCCCGGGAAATACACAAGAATATTGAGAAGCTTTCTGTGACTGGCCTGGTGGTGGTGACCTCTTTCAAGCACAATACATTCATTTTAAAAAGAAAATCCTTTGTGAAGTGTTTTCGATACTGGTCACGGCTTTTGCTAATGCAGCTGCTTTCGTTAGTACAGCATGATGTGCTCTAAAAATTGGTAGCAAAAGCAAAGACACACACCAACACAGCACAGCCAAACCTGCTATTTATCTTTAAAATGAAGGGGCAGGTTCTAGCACAGACTGAAAGCTGGAGATCTGTCCATTTTCTGGGAGCCCAGTATTCCCAAGAAAGCGGTAGATGACTTTAGGATAACGGGACACATTCAGAGCTGAGTCTGCTATGCCTTCACTGCAAAAAGGAGTGTTTTTCTGACGCTGTGGTAGCTGTCCAGCTGTAAAGTCCTAGTGGGGACAAAGCACAGGTAGCTTTCACCTCGATGTAGTTAATCAAGATCAACCCTATACCACACCCCACTGCCTCAGGCTTTACCTGAGCTAGCTACATCCAGATAGGCTCTCTAGTAGTGTTTATCTCCGCTAGGATTTTACACAGAGATCTGTCTCATGTTAGCCATCTGAATGTGAAGACATAGCTAAGTTGATACATGCCCCTCTCCCTCTTGCAAGCCATTATCATGTAAGATACCTTGGCTCAGAACCTTCCATCTTCTTTATTTATCACTACAGCTGGTCAGAACAACTTGGAAGGAACCATTTTCCATTGGAGAATGAAATGCAGTTCTATCTTGATTTTGCTGACATTTTGTTTTGGAGGGGGAAAAGTTCTGCTAATGTTGAAACATTCTCTTTGGCCCTTTTGGGAATGAAACATTTTGATTTTTTATTTTAAATTGTATTAAATTGTTTCAATCGACCTGAAAAAAAAAAGCTTCCGGAATTTTCTTTCACAGAAAAATTTTGTGGTTTCATTGTGAATTTCAGACCTCGGACTGTTCTGATTGGAATGTCTATTTTCCACACAGATCTAGAGGTCACCTGTGACCGTGTGTGTGAAAGGCAGAGCTGGTCAAAAAAAGTAGGAATAAAAAAATCATGAAAATATTCAAACATCTTTTCAAAAAAAAAAAAAAAAGATATAAAAATAGTAAATTGAAATATTTTGATCAGCTGGGGAGAAAGGGGAGTGTTTGTCAAAATTTGAATTTTCAGCAAAAAATATCTTCAAAAAATCAAAATCAGAAACATTGCAAGCAGCTCTAATGAAAGGAGTTTGGCTGTCCTGGTGGGCGGATGCCCACGTCCCCAAAACCACGGCCACAAACTAGGAAAGATTAAATAGATATAGGCCCTGTCAATACTACACCCATGTCTACACTAGAAGCATTTTACAGGTATAGGAATACCAGTTTACTATATCGGTGCTCCTAATGTGGAGTTATAGTGGCTGTGCTTTTACTGGTATAGCTTATTCCACCACACCACCGTGAGCAAAAGAAGCTGCCCTGGTCAACGTGTGATTTTGATGGTATGACTGCCTCTATGCTAGGGGCTTTTGGCAAGAAAACTCTGTTGGGCAGATATCAGACTATCACAGCTATGCTGGCAAAAACCTGCAGTGTTGACATAATCTAAGGGCATTCACAGAAGCACAATTTTTGACTGTCCCTCTGTCTCGTTGCTAGAAGAGCAGCCTTTTCTACAGCTATTGTAGCCAGACAATGTAGCAGCTTTCAGCAACAGTCTGGAAATCCCCTGCCTTTGTGATCTGGATTAAGAGTGAGCCTGGGCAAAAGGGGAAATAAATGGCTTATGGAGATGTTTGAGTCTCTGGTGTGAATGTAGCCTGGGCTAGCAGGGACCATCAGGCTTTTTGGCCTAGATTAATTGAGTTGGGGAAGGTGCAGTCTCTTAGTTCCTATTGGACCAGTGTCCACCTCAGTGAAGTCACTGTCAGTGCTGGCCACTTGCTGGCAGTTTCAGCAGAGAAGGGAATAGGATGCAGACAGGGGCCTGGGCATGGCTTTTCACATTGAGGGATGGGGCACTCTGGCAGAGAACAGTGAGGGGAAAGCTGTGCCGGGCTGGAGACAGATTACGTGCATCTCTGGCCCTGGGAATGTGGCACCATTCTCAAGTATTACAAGCCTTGAAAGAGAGGGTGTGCATCCTTCTCTGCTGATTTATCTTCCTAAGCCTCAACCCTCACCCACAGAATTTCACACCAAGTACGGACTCCTGTCTTGCTCTCAGTCAGCAATTAACCCACATCTGCTGACTTTGAATCACTGACAACCCCCTTACAGATATCTGATCTCAACCCATCGGACTGCAGGCTAGACAAAGAACGTGTAGCACGTTGAGAATGGGGTTCCACCCCCGCTCCCCTCCCGCAAATAGCAGGCAGCGTACAATGCAGCAATGGGTTTTCATATAACTCAAAACAAGTCCCCTTTTCTCTGGCATGCAATGGAAAGCAATATGAGATAGTGGAAGATCAGCCTTTCATCACCCTGTACATCTGCAGCTAGCTGTTTAATTCTTAACATGAATTTACAGTCAGAAGAGCAGTGATTAGGTCTGGGTCTGTTTAGATTTGAGGTTATGGTTCTCTTCTAACTCAGCTTTATCAACTATTGTCAATTTTAATCTAGAAACACCAGAAATGTTTGTACTTTACTTGCTGCTGAGTGCTAGGATAAACCACTGATATTTGCATCCTGGAACAAATACCCCAGCAGAGGTGACACATAGCAGGGGGGCTTGTAGGGTCCTGTGCCTCCCAGATTTCTTGGGATGCCTCTCACTGGGACCCCTAGAGTGAGGATGCAGCATCTCCGCCATGAGGGCAGTACTTACCATGTGTCCCTGCAGTGTGGGGAAGGGAAGAAGCAGTAGGGCAGCTGGCTGAGCTTCCCCCACCTCCTCTTGCTACATGGGGTTGCTTCTCCTTCTTGGATGCTGGAATCCCAACGCTTCCTGGTGCCTGCTTTGCAGACCCCACTCCCCCATCAAAACCTTTCAATTCCCCCCCATCCCCCACATCCACAGTTATGAGGTGGTTCAGCCTGATTGAACTAACCTCATTATCTCTAACCTGGTTCTTGCCTTATTTATACCTGCCTCTGGACACTTCCACTGCATGCATCCGACAAAGTGGGTACTAGCCCACAAAAGCTCATGCTTCAATACTTTTGTTAGTCTGTAGGGTGCCACAGGACTCTGTCACCAGAGAGATGGGAAGTTCATAGGAAAGGAAGAACAGCATGAGATCATCCTGAGCTGGGGGCAAAACAGTGAGCTTGGAAAGAGGTAAGGGGAGGAGAGAAGACATCTTGGCATCCATCACTGGACAAACACAACCGGCCTCTCAAAACCAAGGAGGGGTTGAAGTCTCTGAGAATGGAATACAAAGAGAAGAACCTACTTAGGCGAGATCTTTCACCTAGAAAAACAAGAGATGCCAGCAGCTTGTGGAAAGTCCTGAGGCAAGTCAGCCAACGATGGAAAGAAGAAAGACCGGTAAGAAATGTTGAACAAAGGCTGTAGATTGCTAGATTAAGGTTTAGAGTTTTAGAACGACATTTTCACTTTTATTTGCTTGTGACCATCTCTACTTTTATTTCTTGGCACTACTTAAACTATGTCCTTTTCTTAATAAGCAGGTTTTATTTTTACATGACTCAGGGAAAGCGTGTTTCCCCCATTTATATTAATAAAGCTGTGATGTGCTTTTGTCTCTTTTAACGAACAAACCTTAATTTCTCTCTGCATGGTCCAGGAGCGGGCTGCACATTGCAAAGCATGCAGTATGGGAAAATTCAGGATGGCACAGGCTTTGGGGTCATCTCGCCAAGTTGTCAACCAAGGTCTGGTGGAGACTAGTGAAAGTGTGTGGTATTGCAGACAGCCTCCTCAATCCAAAGCGTGAGATCAGAGCTGCCCAACAAAGATGTAAAATGCATGCTTGTAGCTGACTGCAGGCATCCCAAGCGGAGAGCTTCTGTAGCAAAATTTTAAGGCACTTATGTGGTAGAGGGTAAGAGGCAACATAACTCCACTGAACGCCAGAATGTGACCATGCCCCTAGTATTCATTTGCACAATACTAGGGGCACAAATCATTTGGCATTTGAATGAATTGGAACGTAGCACTTGGTCAGCTTCACCCCCTAAGTGAAATCTTGGCAGTTAATGGCAGAGATCCCAGAAAACAGGCTTTCCCTTTGCCCAGATGTGTGGTCTATTTATTTACCTATATATTTGCTTTGTCAGGAGCCTAGAGCTTTTTCTGTAGGCTTTATTTTAACCTATTGTTTAAATCTAAATAAATACCAACCAAAGGTACTAGCTAGCATAAGGGTGATTGAATCTGGTCCACAAACAACTGGACTACTATTCCCACAAGGCATAATATAGTGTTGTTCATGTACCAAATAAACACTCTAGCCATCAGGAGTGCTTTGTTAGTCAGTTTTTAAAAGGAATTGGACACAGCAACACCTCTGAGCCTAGAGGAGCCATCTCAAGAGTTATTTGTAGTGGTTAGACACTGTGCCTAAAATATACCCATCCCAAAACATTAATAGTTGCTGATCTCATTGGCATCAGTGCCAAAGTTGACAAGCACGTCTGCTTTGAAAACCCACAAAGCACCACTTTCTAAGCCACCCTCAATAAAAAGGGTCTGACCACTTGTGCAGAGCTTCCAAACAGACAAGTTATATGCCCTCTACCGAGCAACTTCCAATCCCACAGAACATCCGCAACATAAGGCACCCATGGGAGAGACAGGATCTTGACATTTTATTATTTGAGGAAGTATTGCAGCATCCCCATCACTGAACACAAGACCGAGATGACAGTTACACAGAGCAAAAAGCAGTACTAGCTGTACAGAGAGGGAAATAGCAAGAGCCACTTTCAACAGCCACTCCTCCGGAGAGTTACGGATACAATACAATTCTGATAGACCTTGCATCAACATTATCAGGCAGGCGCTGGTATCATGAGCAAGTTATTCAGGACAAGTTCTATTGGACAAAAGTCATCTGAAACATAACTCTGGGCATGTAGTTTTGGAGCTTTCTATGAACAGCTGATCATCTATGTGTATAAGCCTATTATGCCATATAATGCAGAAGTCCAAATCTTCAGTCTTACAAATCACTGGCCAAAAGGGAGTTAGGAATACTTTGCATCCTTCTCTGCTTGCCCCTTGAGAGCAGGGATCGAAATGAGCACTAATTCAGCTGACAGTGCTTATGGAGTCGCTGGGTAAAGTTTTCATAAGTATCCAAGTCCTGTTAACTTTCAGTGGGATTTAGTGCTTAAATCCCTTTGAAAATTAATGGGACCGAGGCTCAAAAGCACCTAAAACAATTTAGGGAACCTTTACTTTGTTTCCACTATTAGATATGGCTTTCAATGTATCAGGTGTCTTGTTCTACTCATTCTACAGGCAGAGCTGTTATTGACATGGATGAGAACTCTGGACAGAGATCTGGAACCACATATATCCCTTAGAAGCTCTGCAGCCTTAGTCCTTGATATGTAGAACCGTGTATTAAAACGTGTTACCAACTCAGCAGTTCTTAACCTTTCCAAACTGTCACCAATCTGGCTTTGAAATTCTAGATAGGGCTGTGAGATTCACTTATCCTTGGCTTCTCTCACCTACTACCAAGTCTAACATTGCACAGCAGGAAGAGCCTTCGAATCACATCTGCCAAGTCAAACCTGACTACTCCTGGGAGTGCCAATTAAGATCCAATTGCAGAATCATTATTCAAAATGGTCTGAACAACACAGCTCAGGCTGAGTTTGCAGGATAAGTATTCAGGGAAAAGGATAAATTATCTTGACTTGTAAACTGAGCAGATTCAGTTTCAAATCACTAGAGATTATGGAACCAAATGTCACTGACAGTTATTGTTCTAAGTGCATATTAATATCCCATTTAAAAACTTTAAAGAAAGAGATTTACAAAACTTCGCCACAAAATGGTGAATTTGTGCACTGCCACTGTAAAAAGTAAAAATTACACTTTAGGCAGACAATTAAAAAACGGAGGTGGGCTTTAAAAGGACCACTTCGGAATGAGAAATCTGTGCTACGTGAAAGTGTATAGCAAGAACTTGTATCCTGCACACTCCACACGGAGATAAAAATCCCAAATCAATCTCAACTGTTGTGTCCTGAAAGAAGCTCTTTAGAGGTTGCATACAGCTGAGACTCACCTAAGGCACATAAGACAAGTAATTTGTACCTAAGGGCTTTTTGCTACTTATAAAAACAAAAACATTCCAATGGGTTTGGAATCAAACTAACCAAAACAGACTTGGGATCCCCAGGGCTTCAAGAACCAGCTTCTTTATTCCTTCTCAAGCTCCATGAGACAGCACAGAGCTACTGCTGCAGAGTTCGCCAATTCCGGCTTGAGCTATAAGTGGCAGAAAGTTCAGTTCTTCCAAGAAAAGCATTCAGGATGGGTCTGAGGACTCATAGGAGAAGAGTTTCCAACTCCAGTTCATGAGAACTTGACATCTCCCACCCTGAACTCAGATTAAGAAGATAATGTCATCAGACATCATGATCTGGTTATCGTCTTGCATGCGTTCCAATGCCACCTTGACTTCAGCTGATGAGAAGGGGTCAGGGTTGTCTCGGTTGATGGACTCCATCAGGTTCTTCAGACCCACAGACTGCGCATGGGCAGCTCTGAACACCTCCAGGAGGCCAGCCTTGAAAGCTTTCAGCCTAGCCAAGCAGGAGAAAAGGCAATTACAACCAGAAGCTAGACTCAAATCATTCTTCATTCCTAACCATTAGTTATTCTCCAGAGAGAGTCACAGCTCCCAGCGCAAGACCAAAGATTGAGGACCCTAGCACCTACAACCTATCTTGGGAATTTTTAAGGGGGCTTATCACCTTAGAGCCTTACCTGCCAGTGACATGAGTCAGGGCCAATGGTAACAGCCATCCGACAGAGTGCCTTACAAGCAGTAGGATTCCAAAATGCTTTACAAACTAGATAGAATTGCTGCACCCGACCCAGAAATACTGTTCAGGACAGGAGGCAAATAAGACTCCAGCTGAACTGCAGGTGGTATTTTACCCAATTCAGAATCTGGTCAGCATATCGGAGGTAAAGACCCCTAACTCTTGTGACAGCTATTGCAACACGAGGCCATATTAAATGTATTAATGGTTTGTGCAGGACTGTGTTCTACTCCATGGAGGGAAGGTCACCACAGCTCCAAGAACTAAAGACAGTGGGGTGATTAAGGCAAGTCGCTAAGACTATAAAACTTCCCCGGAGAAGGACCATCTACTGGGGTGGTTTGGTTCAAACTGGGTTTGCCAAAGCCCAAGCAAGAAAGAATGACCATGCGATACATTAACAGACCCAAGGCTTCAGTAAACAGGCAGCGCTAACTCTCATGGAAGGGTTGGAAAGAACGTTGGCCTATCAGACTCCCCATGTGGGAGATGGGTGAATTCTGACAGGTTTAGTAAGCAGGTACGACCTGTCATTCGATACTTTTTTTTCCTGTAATGCTTTTACTCAAAGAATAAAAGTACTTTGCTTTGGAAGAGCTGTGGAGTGACCTGTAACAGTCTATGGCAACAATGCAAAGCCCAGGTGTTGGCCTTAAGGCAGATTGGCAGGCTTGGAGCTATCACAGTGTAAGGCAAGGAGCTGGGCTGCCTTACAGCCACCAGTTAAAAGGGAATGGGACATGGGATCCTGCCCAGAGACACGGGATGGCTGGAGACCTGAGAACACAGGGGTTACAGACACCTGTCACAGAGTGCCATGTGATCTCCCATGTCCAGAAGCCCTGACCGTATCTTACATCTGCCCTAAGTGGCAGCATGCACCTCAAACAACACAGTCCCCACCTAGCACCATGTGAGGCCAGGGCTCAGCACTTAATCATAGGTGCTAATTGAGTCACCGATACCACTTCCTGGGTATTCACCAGAGGTTTCCCTTCAAACACTGCTCTAAGCCCAACCCTGCTGAGTTTATAAGGCTTAAGGAGATGAACCCAAAACGGGGCTACGGATGCATAATACAGTAATTAACTTCAACCTTAGGCAGACTTAGTGACCAAAAAAAGCACTGTGCTCTGGGTATATCTGAGCGCAAGATACCACTGGAGCGCACGCATTTCCCTGGCACTCGGCACCGCAGGCTCGGGTGAGACTTGCAAGTCTAGAGCTGGTCTCCTTATCCTCTTTACTCTATGGAATAGAAGTCTTCCAACACCCAGCTGGAGTTAAATCCCATGAAGATGGAGTATATTAGTCTAACTTCTGTCTGCAATGTAAGCTCCTACCCCATCCACCTCCAAAAAAGAGACTCAGTATATTGCTAGCACAATAACCACAGGGAGCTGGCTCAAATCCACCTAAGCCAGTAATGACCAGGAGTTGCTACCATCCAGATGCCTAACTGAAGCGAATCAGGAGGCTAGTTAAGTACCTGCATCAAAGGCGGGCTTTCTATACACATTCAGCAGGAATGGGAAGGCATGGACTACTCCTCCTTTTCCGCAAACAGGGATAGAGGCAACAAAGGGTGGGTCAGCTCACACTGCCCCGATTGGGCTGCACCTGTTTTGTGGCCATCGGTCTCCAGCGCTCAGTATTTTATTTAAAAGGCAGAGTGGTGAATCTCTCCCAGGATTTTCATCTTTGTTTCTGGATAAGAGTTTATTTGATGCGAAGCCACAAAGCTGACCCCTTTGAGAGCCAATGACGTAACTCCCCATGGCTTCTTTAGCCCACCACTCACCTTGAGTCAGCTAACTCGGTCTTTTTGCTCCCTCCAGTCTCCGCGGGTTCAGGGGTCTTTGGGGTATGTGCCTGGACTGGAAACAGAAAGCGAAGATGAGACAGTTGGCAACTAAGAGCTACACATCAGCCCTCCAATGCCTGGGTGCACACAACATAGAGTAGCATCTCCTATAGCGGCCAGGAGATTAGTACCATCTTTTAGCTTGTATTGTACAGCGTCTTGCTGAGCATGGCTGTCGTTAACTTCTTTCCAGAGCAAGGACACTATTCCTTCCATGTGGTTTTACAGTGACTAATTAGTCTTACTGATAATTCAGTGTCTAGCACAACGGGGCCCTGGGATGCTACCATAATAATTAATATCCACTCCCTCACAAAAGCCATGGAAGGAATAATGCCATTGGTATGCACTGGTGATATCCATAGCTGTATCTGATTTCTGTGCTGGTGACATTCAGATGTTTGGGGAAACGGGAACAGGAAAATGACACAGCATTGCTCCCTATGGCATGCCACCCTGGTACTCAGTTTGGATTTCAGAGGTCTCTAGCACTCAGGTGCCCATCGTGGCCAAGAAACTGTTCCACAGCCCAAGATATCTCCCTCCTGGGAAGCCTTGCTTTGTGCACACTCTGATGTGGGAACAGGATCTTCACCCATGGTTGGACAGTGCCTAAAACAGCCCCTTGAAAGTGGGCACTTGTAAAGCACCATGTGAATTTAGAGTGCACCATCAACATGTAAAGACCACAGTAAAATTTTGCTAAGAACAAGAGCTGCTATATCCTGGAACAGTCTGCCAAGCAAAGAGGCAGAAGCCCACTTTCTACAAACAACTGGACAGAGGCTGTAGGGAACAATCCTGTGCTGGCCTCAGGGGTTGGAGCTGATCACCCAAGGTGTCAGAGAAGCTCAGTTCATTTGTTGCCCCAAAATTGGTGTCAGCAGGCAGCTTGCAACACAGCGTGCCATCCAGGGGGGCTCTTCCACAGCATGCTCTAGCCTAGCACCAGTGCCATTCTCTGTCGGCATCAGGCAGGAGACAGCAGCTTACAGCCCCTTGTGCACAGAGGATCCAGGAAGAGAGGGAAAGAAAGCCCCTCACCTTCTGGCATTTCCTCTTCCGTGTCACTGAAGTCATAGGGGTCATAGGACTCCCCCTCCTTGGCTTCCTGATCCCCAGGGTGCGCCTTCTTCCTTCTGCAGGGCAACGAAAGGTTACTGCCACTCACCACTCTAGGCAACATGTCTCCAATGCCGCAGGGGAGGCATTTCACACCTCTAACCTCTGGACAAGGATACTTATGGGCCACCTGCAGATTGCTGGTGAACTCGGTGCTTCTCTTCAAACACTGAAGGAAGACACCCGGGTTGGTTCTGGTCACAAACGAGAAGCAGACCTGAGGCTGGCCAAATCATTGGGAAGTTTATAAGAGATTCAGATTTCCACCCCCAACAGAAAACCATAACATTTACTAAAGCTTTCCCCTCTGCCCCCAAGTCCCAGACAGAGGTTGCAAGCCTACAGCCAGCTGGTAAAATATCCTCTAGCCAAGAGCCTCTACAGATTTAGCTTTGCTATATGCAGTGTGACCTCTCGAAGAAAATCCATTCCTGGTCAATTTTACAGTCTCTCCCACCCACTAGGGTTTGCCAATCCCAACCAGTGCTCCCTCCCAACATGCATCTCCACCCCCTTTCCCCCGACAACTCACCTCTTTTTCCTTCTCTCCCCACCCTCTGGTTCCTCTTCCTCTTCCGTCTCTGTATCATCCTCCGCCTGCTTCTTGCGTTTTTTCTCCTTCTCCAGCACCTGCAAAAGGGAGCCAAACCCCCCAAACCAAGCAGATTAACGGGAGAGTCAACCCCTCAGGCATTTGATGCATGCTGAGTCTCCAACAGAGAAGTCACAGCAGTGGTCTGGGAACAGAAGGTATTTTAGGTAGCAGTGGAGATCTCAGAGCGCTGTGTATTTTAATTAACCCTCATCACCTCAAGAGGTAGCCTATCATACCCATTTCACACCGGGAAACGTGCACAGAGGTGGAGTCACCTGCTCACAGTTAGCAGCATAACCAGAAATAGAACCCAGGAGTCTTGACAACACTTACTCCTGTGGAACCTCTTGCTGCAGTCTCCAAGCACCATGACACAGGATTAAGTCAAATCACCATGAAAAAGAGCAAAGCTCCAAATCCCTCCCAGACTAGGACTGGCAAGAGCAATCGCAGTTGCCTGCTTCTTAGTGCGGAGCCCATCACAGCTTGGGTCTTGAAAGATGGCTCGCAGGAGGGAGTCTTCTTCCCCACGCTACAGCTGCTAAGCCCCAGCGCTCAGCTAGCTCCACAGCCGAGAGCCACACAAAGAAAAACCAGATCTTGGAAGTTCCAACAGGGGGGTTGCCCCTTTAATTTAACCCTTTGGCAACTGGAGCCCTGGGTGGTTCCCACTACCCACAGGCACCCTGGCTGCACTCTCTCACCTTTTTGAAGTAGGCGAACTGCACCAGCTCCACGGCAGCTTCCGCATCCTGCAGGTCAATAGTTTTGCTCATCCTGGCCTTTGCGTGGGCCGTGGAAAGCCTGATCAGTGTCTCCAGTGTACGGGCCGTGACAGGGGAGGTCTGGGAAGGGAGAGCAGAAGACAGAGAGGGATCAGACAATGGCTCCCTGTTGCGGCAACGCCCACATGTTTATTATGGTCCATCCTGGACGGCTGCAGGCAGAGGCCCAGCACAGATCAAGCAAGGTCACGCCCCCAAAGCTTTGGTAACTTTGCTGTAGGCTACATATGTCTTAGGATGCAAAGGAAGCCTGTGGAAGACATGCCCCTGAAAGAGTTGAGGGACACTGCCAGTCACAGAACAGGAATAGTATGTGATCGATAGCATCCCAGCATACTAGGCCAGAGTGAGCCTTCACTTGAGGCTCAGCATGTGTCTTTGGGGAAAGGACCACGTAAAACTAAGTGCATGAGATTTTCTCTTCTGCGCCCCCACAACCCACACCCATCACAGGGGATCCATTCAGAAATGTGCTGCTCTGGAAAGCATTAGGAGGCTCCCGACTGCAATTTAAGGAAAGAGACACGGCTTGAAAGCCATCTTTGGGACATGGGAAATAGGCTGATATTTTTCCTCCCAGAGAACAGTTAGCAAAGGCCTGGGAGAATGAGAGGAGTTCACCTCTCTGGAGCATCATCCCCCATCCCCAGTGGGTGTCTCACAGCAAGAACATCTCAGGGCCAGATATGTGACTCTGTTTCCTTGGCCCATGGGAGCCTGGGAAGGGAAAAGGATGGACTTGATCCATTTTGGTCTCTTTCCTTGTCTGCTCCTGCCTCCCCCACTCCGGAAAGATTTGCTCACCCTGGCGACGTCGGAGCTCATCTGGTCCTGGCTGCGGAGGCGGGAGTACTCCTCCGCTATGTAATTCGCTGACTCTTGGGTCAACACCGGCTTGATGATCTTGGCCACGTGGATGTATTTCCTCATGAACTCCATGCTAACTATCTTCTCTCTGGCAGACACACACAAACATATACACAAGTTATGGAATGGGACCAGGGGACTCCATTTTTACCATGCTGTTCCCTTACAAAAGAAAGTCCCTCCACCCCAGTATGAGCAACACAACAAAGAACAAGAACACTCAGGGCTGTACATGGGATGCTCTGCCATGTACAGTGTTCTTCATGAGCATCTCACAGACTTGTGGCATGGGCCAGGTGCAGAACGGCAGCCGTGTTCCACCGCAAGGCTGGACACCTGTCAGTAGTGGGTGGGCTAGTGATCCTTCCAGGGACCCTTCCGCATAACGGCGTTATATAAAGGCAAGGTGCTGCTGCTGCAGGCGCAGTTTCTCCCATTCTCTTGGCAAGCCCACAAAGGAGCTTAGATAGGCACACCGAAGCCCCAGCAGTTTACAACCGGTCGTACCATGAACTTCCTTGAAGATAAAAGCCAAGAACAGAAGAGCAGGCCCCGGGCTCAGCCCTCTGCAGTGAGAGCAACATGGCAGCTGGCCTCACGAATGAATCGCTACAGAGAAGGGGCAGACAGAGACACACTCACTTGAGCCTCTTGGGACCATGCAGAATGTTGTCATGTTTCTCATACACTTGTAGCTCCTGGTCCTCCTCTTGCACCACATTAGGATCATCCGTAGCCAGGATCTCTATTGCGCTGCCCAGGGGCATGGCTGGGAGACAAATCAGGAGAGAAGCATTTACACATCATCCAGGCCCGAACCTTTGAGGTTAGCACGTAGCTTGGCTAAGCCACAGATATCACTCCAGAAACCTCTACGGCTGGCTAGCACCAAGGCAAGAGCGCCATGGTCTCGGGTGGTAATGGGGCGTGTATAACTAGGCAAAATAGGATGCGACTGAACAAAGGAAACTGTAGCTCAAGTATCAGGGAAAGTTCATTTCCTGCCAGATCTGAGTATCTTCCAGGGGAAGTGGAGGAAATGCCCAACTGGACAGGACAAGCCTCTGGAGAACGTGCTGCAGGCAACAGTCTTGCACCGGCCCTACCCTGGGGAGGGACTAAATCTAACAGGATTTTCCTCTCATTTAAGACTCTGGGAAAGTGGAGGCTTGAGTCCAATTCTGCTGCAGGTTTCGAGCACCCAGGAGTTTTGCGCATCACTCAGCTAAGCTCACCCTGTCACCAAATCAGTCAAGACACAGAACAATGCAGGAGAGCACCTGAGATTAGTATGACTCTGCCTGAGTCAAACACCTCAGCCATTCCTGGTAGCCCAGCCTGCTGTTTATTTTGATGCTGGCTCTCTTCCACCACACTTGCCATGATAACCAGGCATGCAGCATGCTACTGGAGGGCGAGAGCTAGCCTGCTTAGTGGCCAATGTACTGCAATGTGGGAGATCAGAATCTACCCCGCAGGGCACAGGAATGAAGAGAAGCTTCTGCATGGGTCCCCAAATGGCAAGTAAGCTGGTGCATCATGAAGCCTGGAGGAATTTGGGGGTGGGGAGGAGGGATCCTAAGGGAGAAGAAACACTGTCAGTTGGACTGGGTCAGACCAAAAGTCCATCTAGCCCAATGGCCTGGCTTCCGACAGTGACCAATGCCAGATGCTTCACAGGGAACAAACAGAACAGGGCAGTTGTCAAGAGATCCATCTCCTGTTGTCAAGTCCCGGCTGCTGGCTGTCAGAGGACTAGGGACACTCAGCATGAGGTTGCATCCCTGACCTTCTTCGCTAATAACCAGGGATGGATCCTCCATGAACATATCCAACTCTTTTTTGAACCCACTTATACTTTCGGCCTTCACAACATCCCCTCGCAATGAGTTCCGCAGGCTGACTGTTGTGTGAAAAAAATACTTTTCTTATGTTTGTTTTAATCCTACTGCCTAATAATTTCATTGGGTGACCAGTGGTTCCTGTGTTATGCAAAAGGATAAACGCTTCCTTATTCATTTTCTCCACGTCAGTCATGATTTTATACCCATCATATCACTTCTTAGTCATCTCTTTTCTAAGCTGAAAAATCCCAAACTCTTTAACCTCTCCTCATACAGAAGCTGTTCTGTACTCCTAATCATTTTTATTGTCTTTGTCTGTACCTTCTCCAAATCTAATATATCCTTTTTAAGCTGGGGCAACCACAACTGCATGCAGTATTCAAGGCGTGGGTGTAACACGTATTTACATAGTGGCATTATAATTTTCTGTCTTATCTATCCCTTTCCTAATGATTCACACTATTGTTAGCTTTTCTGCCACTACGCATTGAGCAGATGTTTTCACAAAGGATTGGGTAGTCAGGGTGAAGAAGGGGAAAGAGAGAAGACTGAACTCACCATCCCCATCCTGCTCGCCGGGTCCTCGGTACCGGTGCATTCGCAGGACATGGTCTGAGATCTCCCTGTCATGCTCCGGGTCCATCTGATCCAAGACGATGAAGAGCAGATCGAATCGGGACAGCAAGGAGTCTTGAAGGCCAATGTTCTCCATGGGAGTTTTGTACTGATCGTACTGCAAAGGGCAGGGAGATGAGTTACAGGAGACCCCGAAACTATCAGAAGTGCTTGGACATGGTGGCTTTTCGAGGGGCTGGGAGAACCCTCCAGTCGCAGGATTTAACAACAAAGGTGGTAATGCACCACCACAGTCTGAACGCTGCCCCTGGAAACCAAACCAGCAGGATCGCCCTGCCCCACTGTGCATTGTTGCCCCGTTTACAAAAGGGAACTGGCACATTTTACACTCTGCCTTCCCCCAGAATCGACACCAAGCCAGGTGCCTTCCAGATCAAAGCTGAAAACCACGTGTTGATTTAATTGCTCAGTTTAACAGCTCTTGGACTGAGCTCTAGAGAACAGGCTAGAGTCCGTGTTCAGTCTTCAACTCATTGACTTCAAGATGGGGCAGAATCTGAGCCCAGTGTGGACATGAGGATATGTTTTTGGCATCCACACGGAGACCTACTTAGGACCCTGTTATTTGGATCAAGGGTTTTCACAATTTAAAACTTCCATCAAAGCCCTTTGCTCACCCCTCAGGAGATCAAATGATTCTCTCCTGGAAGGTGGTTCGGGTCACCTCCAGGTCTCCGTAGCTACTAGGAGAAGAGCTGATCCGAGAGCCCCCTCTCCCTCCTAATCATCAGCGCTCGCCCCGACTCACCCTGCCGTAGACAGGATTGGCTGCAGCCAGCACGCTGCAGCGGGCGTTGAGCCTGGCATGGATGCCTGCTTTGGCAATAGTCACACGGCCCTGCTCCATCACCTCGTGGATGGCCGTGCGGTCAATGTCGGACATCTTGTCAAACTCATCAATGCAAACTACGCCCCGGTCAGCCAGGACCATGGCTCCTGCTTCCAAGCGGCGTTCACCTAGGGGGTGGAATGGGGAGCAGTCCAGGGTTATGTACAGGTCATCATCCCCAAGCCCTCCCCTTGGCTCTGAAATTCACGGAGATCTGACAGGTCCCCGGCATCTGGGGTTCAAATCCCCAAAGCCCAGGTGGGTAAAGAGTATGTGAAATCCTGGTTTCAGAGAGAACTCTGCCTAGCTCTCCGCAGCAGAGAGGAGAGCAGTGGGGGTGATGCAGGGAAAGTCAAGAGGAACCAGATCCTATTCAAAGAACTAAGTACCATTAGGTCTCGCACAGGTATTTGCAGCAGCAGGAAAGTCAAGAGCATCTGTGCAATGATTTAGGGACATGGCACAACCAGCTCTCGCTGCTTAGTGGGATCCCACATAGGGTATGGGAGAGCTGAGAGCCATCTACCCAGTTGCCCAGGCAGGCTCTGCTCACACACGCAGCATAAGATGGTGCAGGAAGCTTCAGCCCAGCAGACACCCACCAACAATGCTCTGGCACCGGAGAAGAGGATCCCAGCATGTAAAAGCTTCCAGAAAGAGCAACTAATGGTTCTGTGGTGGCTGACAGCTGTGACAGCAGCCTCACATCTTACAGAGCCATTCCCATTACTTCCTTTCTCACAGCATCCTCTGCCAGCAGAGCGCTTGATAACCCAAGTGGCTCCTCACCAGTTTCTTGGTCCGTGGTGACAGCAGCAGTCAGGCCAACCCCGGAGGAGCCCCTGCCGGTGGTCGGGATGGCCCGGGGGGCTGTGGAGAGCACATAACGCAGCAGCTGAGACTTGGCGACTGAAGGGTCCCCTGGAAAGGACAAGTCCAAGTGATTATGAAGCGTCCCATCAAACAGGCTTTGCTCTCCTGTCACCACAGCATCCCAATTCCGCTCCCCTCCACCCTACCTATCAGCAGGATGTTGATGTCTCCTCGGATGCGGGTCCCATTCTCCAGAACCTTCTCCACCCCTCCAAGCAGCATGCAGAGAATCGCCTTCTTGATATACTCATGCCCATGGATACTGGGGGCCAGAGACCTCGACAGCTGGTCAAAGACATCCTAAAGCAGAGGATGCACCACATAAAAAAAATCCAACCAACCAACAAGAATAGCTTCCCCTTAGAGGGACACGATCGGGTAGTTCAGGCTTTGCTAGTCTAATGAATGGATTTCAAATCAACAGGAAAAGGAGCTTTCACTGGCAACTGTTACACCTCAGGCACATTCCCCTGCAGAACAGGGCTAGGTCAGGAGAACTAGAAAGGGAAACACTGATTCGACTAGTCCACTGTACCGCAACCAGCTGGGAAAA
Organism: Dermatemys mawii; assembly: GCA_007922305.1. Classification (NCBI taxonomy): domain Eukaryota; kingdom Metazoa; phylum Chordata; order Testudines; family Dermatemydidae; genus Dermatemys; species Dermatemys mawii. The sequence goes on along the minus strand of ML677455.1, from coordinate 642,907 downwards.
AAGGAAAACAGCGACTGAGAGTTTAAAAAGGGTGTTTTAAATCCCTTCAGCAGGGACCTAAGGGGAAGAATTTTTACAATGTGATTTTAACCTGGGTGCACCTCAGAGAGGGACAAAAAAAAAAAAAAAAGTGTTTTTTTTCTTTTTTATTTTGTTTTTTATATGGGGCCGGATCTTACATTGATGTTATTTACAGGAGAAAAAGATTCTGAGCTTCCTTTAATATTCCTGCCCATTGCTCATGTTCTCTCCCTCATGATAAAGCAGTGATCCCTTTAAGAGCAAGGCAGCCTGGCTTCTCATGAGCACTTCTCTCATAGGTAAATGTAGGATTTGACCTTGTATCCTTAGTCTTGGCATTGATCAGCTAAGGCAAAGGGGAGGGCCTGGGGAGTGAGAAAACCTAAGACTTCTGTGAAGAGCAGACAGCTGGATTCCAGTTTGATCAGCGCATATGCAAGAGAGATGGACACTGACTTAGTATCTGAAGAGCATCAACATGAAGCAAGGGAATTATTTATGGTGGGCCGAAGTGATGAGACGAAACTAAGCAAATGATACAATGATAATGAGATGACCGAGAAAGAGCCCACCCCCACCATCCCAGCACAGGATAAGTGGGGGAAGCTATATCTTTAGAGCCATTTAAAGCTGGACAAAGTATTAGAAAACGTTCAGAGCAAGCCTGCCTTGCACCGTGGGGATGGGTTAGCTGATCAGTGCTTATGTTCCCATCTCTAATATACAGTTTTCTACAGGGTGCATTTGAAAATAAAGCTTAATACCTTTGAGCGACTTTTGCTAAATCTCTTGATCTTGGCCACATCAGAGGCAGAGTAAAGAGGCCGAACCTCTTTGCTCATCTGCTTCACATGGCAGGCGATTAATATGGTTCTGGAAAGGAGAGGGAGCTTGGTCAAGTCTAGAACACAAAAACCCTGCAGGCAGCCCAACCATCCAAGGATCTACAGATTACAGCAATCACCCACAGTGTCCTTCCATAAGGGTCAACTCCTGTAGCCGAGCCTTGGAGACTCTGAAAAAGCTCAGAAAAAGACGTTTCCTGATGCCTTTGTGTTTGCTTAATTAACTGAGCAATAAGACCATTCTTGAGGCTTACATTACACTTCGTCTGTGTCTGCAGCACCACATCCCTATCGTTTTTTTGGTCCTGGCCATCTAGACTCACTAGAGAGCTAACGGGACCTTCTATGACATTCAGGGTGTTTCGCCCAGTGTTCTGGCCGAACTACAACACCATGCTGCAGTTCAACAGCTATTACATTCCCACCCAGGGCTGGCTGCATCTCAGTGGTCAGTGAAGTGATCCTCCTATAAAAGATATGGTGTCTTCATCCTGAAAGATCCAGAAAGCAGCAATATGAAGGGAAGGTGATTATACTGTGTGCCTCACCTGAATGTCCCTGATGTGTAGCCCCCCTTCTTCCCAGGCAGACAGCGGTAAGTCCCAACGACCTGGATTCGGTCCCCAGGCTTCACTCTGTCCACCAGGTCATCATCCAGAATAATGTCCACAGAGCGAGGAAGCTGACCAGCTGGGGCCTTCTCGGGCATCTCCTGGATAGTGATGGTTTGATGGTCCTTGTAGACAGAGAGACCAAACTCCGTCTCCAGAGGGTTGTTCTCTTCATCCTGGATGAGCGACACAGTAACGAGACTCCATATTCACAGGAGCATGGCAAAGGAGTCTCTGGGGGCAGATGGGGTCACCCAAACAGGGCAGTGGGAAGGGAGGCTGGAGCGTCCCTTGTGGTAGCAGTGAGACAGGACTGTGCTATTGAGGCTGCTGGACACAGAGACCCTGTGGTTCACCCAGGCTCTCCAGCTCCCAGACTAACAGCCTGTACTATCTAGTGTGAGCCCCTTCGGCCTACTCAAGCACTAGCAGAGACTAATCAGTCATGGAAAGGTCTGCTGGCTACACTAGACAGGCAGTCACAGATCACCTGTGCAAGAGAAGTTACATGAGCAAGACCTTCAGGTGAGGAGAGCATTATTTGGTCACTGGCAGCCCCATTACCCACTATGTTCTCCAGAGACCGAGTGATCACTTTGCCTAACAGACCACTCGATCCAAGCTGACTAACAGATGCTTCCATCTGACCAGGAGCCTAGGTTAGAACTCCATCAAATCCAACGCAGACTGAAACAATTCATAAGTTGCCTCCTTTGAGCTGCTGCCTTCAGGGCTCAAATGGTGTTAGCCCATGCTGATGTCTGTTTCTTGGGAGGGCATTCGAGTGGCCACTAGGAGAGGCTCCAAATACATCACCACCACTGCCACAGCAAAGCCTATACATTACTGCTGTTTAATCAACATGCGTGCTCCACAGATGAAGCCATAAGGATATAACTCACTTCCAGTTGCTATATGTCATGACTGCAGTGAGATCCAGTGGACTGGGACTCAGGAGACCTGAGAGCTATACCTGGTTCTGCCACTGGCCTGTTGTGTGGCCTTGGGCAAGTCACTCCCTTCCCCAGGCCTCTGGTGAACATTTGACGCTGTCTCCGTTCGCTCACCTTAGTGGGGTAGACAGAGCTGGATGGAAAAGCTTCGAGAGTCGTCATGTCCGTGTATCGGCGTTCAATGGTCTTCTTGGTAGCAGCGCAGTAATGGACGCTGCGGACGATTTTCGGACGTACCAGAGAGCCTGTATTTAGATTTGTTTGGTGGGAGGAAAAAGTTATGAGGGAAGAAACCCTGTAGACCTTGCCTACTCCTGTTCACCATGACTCCAACAATGGGGTTTTCTACTTGTTCCACTGGGAGATCATCCCACAACATAATAGCTCTTGGGGCACATTCCCTAACAAGCCTAAACTTTTCAGCTACCTTTCAGTCCATGACTCTTAGTTATACCCTAGATCATCCTAACCATCCCTGATGTTTCCCACCCTTTCAGCGTCCACAGACAGTTATCAACCCATGTCTCCACGTGTGCATTTAGAGGGCACATCTCAGCTCCGTACCCCCATACTCACACTTTGTCACAATGCCCTCTACGCAGACCATGCAGCCTAGAAAACAGGATGTCAGCGTCCGGGGCGTCACATGTTTGGAACCAAAGCTGCCCTCGAGCCCAATGTAGAACTCCTCATACTGCTTAGCATATGTGGCATCGATGGAGGCAACAAAATCCTTCAGGGCACGCTGAAAGGCGACCAGCTCCTCAAAGGCATTGCTCAGGAGCCTGGAGCAAAGGGGGGCAGGACTCTGGTCAGTTCTGCTGCTAGGAGTGGACCTTGCCAGCACATCCGAAGCAGGAAAACCCTTCCTTCACACAGCAGCAAGTCCTAGAGTCTTCACAGGTTAACAGCAGACATGGGCAAACACCAACAGACGTTTTCCCACCACCCACATGAGAATTCACTTCAGTCAAGAAGTGAATGCGCTATGGACATTAACCAGGTTAGGCACCTAACCCCCAAGTTTATGAGATTTAGGAACCAAAGTGATTAAGGCACTTTTGAAAGGCTCACTAGGTGCCTATCTGTAGGTGCTGAAATATTTGTGTAAATCTGGCACTAAACTCTGTTAGATTCCTAAATTACTTGGATGCTTTTGAAAGTATTCCCATCCCCTATATTTGCTTTCTGCAAACATCTCCCCGACCAGGCTTTCTTATGACAAATGCACATGTGCTCAGATGCTACACAGGGTCACACATGGGGAGAAGGCAAGTCCCAGGTTTCGAACTGTATACAGACTGAATATCCTTTACAAGAGGAGACTGGACTTTGCTTAGACAGACTCCATCCTTCAGCACCATCTGGTAACAGATGTGACGTTCTCATAAGAATATAAACTATAGAGTCACACCAATACGCAGAGCAGGGATTCTGCATTTCATAGGCCTGAACCTCACAAAAAAGAGTCAACCTTAACTATGAGGCCTCTATAAATATTGGTAGGGAAGCCTCAAGTGTATTGAAATGCGTTATTATATTTTGATTGGCAGTAGGAATTCAAAGTGACCTTAAAGAGTTCTGCATTTATTACTAATTTTAAAAGTTAACACTTAAGGAAGAGTCACTTCGCTCCATATACATTGTATTATATAAAGTCATTCAACCTGAATGCATTTGTTAGGGCAACCAGAGGGCACCTTCATAAGTATCCTAGCTATGAAGATTTTGATGCTCAGCTTTTGTTTAGCAGAACATTCATTAGCAGAACAGGTACAACACTGGCAACAGATTCCGAAGTGGAACTTTCCACCAAGCTGCCCCATACATGATCAGGCGCATCTGTCTTCACTGCTCCAAAACGGTGTATTTTGATAGCACATTAGCTTTCTTGTGATGAAATCCTAGGAGCTAAACCTCTAATTTCTATCACAATGTAGCTAGCCAAGGTCAAATCCGGGTGGGGAGTATAGCGTTGATATCATCTAACTACATCATGATAAAAGCTACCCATGCCTCATCTCCTGTGATATTACATCAAGAGGGCTAATGCTCAGTTATCATCTTCCTGTAAACAAAAACCACCACACACGCGCCTTTTTGGCAGTGAAGCCATAACCTTAGGTCAGGTCCACACGAGAAACTTTTGCCATCATTGCTAGTCTGTTCGTGTGAATTTTTTTTTTTTGGAGGGGAATGGGGACCATTTTAATATGGCCTATTATAGATGCTGTAATACCAGCATAAGTGCTTTGGTTGATGCATCTTATTTTGCTCAGAGACCCGCTATAAGGTATAGTGGCAAAAACACTTTAGCTGTCGGTGTAAGCTGCGTCTACATTAGGAGGGTTTGCTGGTACAAGTACACAGACAAACCTTTTCTAGTGCAGACTTGGCTTTAGAGATAAATAGCTTAACCCATCGATTCGCCTACACAGTTTGCCAGCAGGGCAACAACTGGCTCTCCTCCCATGCCGACACAAAACATAAGGACATTCAGAAAGCTGCATGCTGTGCAGTAGCCAAATGGGAAGTACCCTGTTAACAGCGCCTATCCAGTTCCTTCAGAAGCCACTCTTACCGGTTGGCTCTCTTCTCATTCTTCCTCCGCAGGTCATTGATGCTGACAATCAGACGATACTGATTGTCACTGATCACATCCCGGACTTTGCTCTGGTAAATCCCCTGATCCTCCTGCAAGATGCCATGGGAGAAGGATTCCATTTGACAAAGTTAAGCCAATGAGCTGCAGCCCCTCTGATTTGATTCCAGAGGAACAGCTGTAGTGGCTCAGAAAGTCCCCAACTGTTATTGACACCAGAATATCTTTGTTGCAAGGAAAGGACAGATAGAGGGATGCACTCTCAATCCCCATCCTCACCCCAGGGTATGTCCCCACTTTGAGTTGGAGGTGCAGTTGCCAGCTTGTAGAGACACACTCATACTAGCTCTGATGGAGCTGGCGCACTAAAGAGCATAGCCATGCCAGTATGAGCCACAGGAGGGGCTAACCCGTCTGAGACCACAGGCACATACTTGAGGTGGCTAGTATCCTCCTGCTGCCAGAGTTACAATCTATTTTTAGCATGTTAGCTCAATCAGAGCTAGCTCAAGAATGTCCCCTCCAACTGGGAATGGTGGCATAGGAACAGTTTGTAATGGAGGGGCAGGGATCTCCACCCAGTAGATCCCAAAGTGAGAAATGGGGAGGATGGGGGAGAGCTGAGAACCCACAGCTCACTCTGTGGGGGCAAAGGAGGAAACGGGAAACCCAGGAACAGCCCTCTCCCCTCCATCACCCCTCGGCCTTCCTCCAAACCAACCTCCCCCGTCCCGTCTGCAGCCTCCCCCTCCACTCCTCCCAGCCCCCCCCCCGCCTTCCTTGATACCAACCCCCCCTCCCCACACACGTGCCCTTTCCAGCCCCCCACATCCCCTCGGCAGCCTCCCCCCTTCCCCCAGCACCCCGCAGCCATACCAACCCCTCACCCCATCCCCTCTGCAACCCCCCTTCTCTCCCCCTAGCACCCCTCGACTTTCCTCCATACCAACCCCTCCTCCCCCCCACACACGTGCCCTTTCCAGCCCCCTACACTCCCCCCGCAGGGACGAGAGACGCTATTGGCGCAGCCTGGACCAGCGACACTCGGGGCTCCCCCACCCCGCCGCCTCACCTCATCGTCCAGGAAGTCGAGGTAGTCGCGCTGCGCCTCCCGCAGCTCCGCGTCCTCCAGCCCCGCCGCGGGGGCCGCCATGCTGCCTGCGCTGGGGAGCGGACCCTGCCCGGGGCCGGCTCCGCGGGGGCGAGGGGCCCAGACGCTGCTCGGGGCCGGCGGGACGGGCGCGAACCCGCGGAGCAGAGGCCGGAGAGGCGCGAACCCGGGCCCGCCGCGCTCACGATCCCGCGGGCTCTGCCCCTGGCGCCAAAACGCGATGCATTTTCCCGCCAACGGAAAGGTCACAAAGGTTCCCGCCCTGGCTTTCTCCCATTGGCCAGTCTCTGACGGCCCCGGCTAGCGCCAGCCAATAGCAGAGAATGAGGAGGAACCCAACCGGAAGCTCCAGCCAATCACCGGGGAGGTCGTGTGGAACGTGGGGGGCGTGGTAAACCGATGAGAAGTCCCCGCAGTGTACTCTTCCGCCCTAGGGCATGCTGGGATATGTAGTTTCTGCCAACTGCGCTTAATCGTAGAGTACATTGCATGCTGGGAGGTGGATTCCTGCCAGAGGCATGCTGGGATGTGTAGTCCATCAGCTTTGGCTAATTTTGGATCCGTTCTGATTCTCTGAACCGTAGCAAGTCAGGCACTTAGACGTTGCTAATCCAGCCCCTACCGTTCAAAAGCCAGGAGTGAGACCCTCAAACGCAAGAGATTAGTAATAATAATAAATGGAGAGTTTGTGCTATTTGCCTTCTGGTTGTTCAGCCTTTAGGGTGAACTGGGGGGTTACATTTTCATGCTTCTCCATCCCACCCCACCCCCTAGGGCTAGAACCTTACGAGTTATTAAAATGGAACAGAGATTCTTACATATTCACATGACTCCAGGAGCTAGGACTTTCGGAAAAACACCAGTTATCACAAGTGAGGCTCACAATAAAGTCGCAAGTGTTGGCAACGCTGCTGACTTAGGCCCTGATTTTGAGAGGTTCTATGCGCTGACATCAATAGGAATTACAGAGGCCCAACGCCTCTCAACGGCAGGCCACTATTTTTTCCACAGTGAATTTCCTTGACTTACATTTATAAACTGCCCATTGGAATCTCTTTTTCCACAGGCTTGTTTCACTGCAATTAAAAATAGTTGCAAAAAGGGAAAAAAAGATAGAAAGACTTTTTTTCATTGTGTGTGTATTGCACTTGGCACAAAAGGTCCCTAATACTTCATTGGGGCTTCTAGGCACCACTGTAGTAGAAAATGATGGCGGCAGCTATGATGATAATAAATGCCCATCTACAATAGTGGAGAGACAAAATGGGTGAAGTTATGCCTTTTATTATTTTTAATATCTTGCTACTCACTCACCTTATCTCTCTGATATCATGAGACAAGAATGGCTACAACAACAGTGCAAATACTGCGACATTTTGTTTTCAATATTTAGTCCAGATACTCTGCTTCCCCAGACATGAAGAAGAACTCTGTGTAGCTTGAAAACTTGTACCTTCCACCGCAGAATTTGGTCAATAAAAGATATTACCTCGCCTACCTTGTCTCTCTCACAGTTAGGATTTTTTCAGTTATGTAAAATGCTACATCAGAATCTTCGTCATTCCTATCCAGTCCCACTAGGGGAAGTAGCTTCAAATTTAACACAGCTAATTGTTCTCTGTGTGTATGAGAGTAAATAACCACTAGGTGTCCTTTTTACTGGGTTAGGCATCAGGATCAGCTCCACCTAGACATCTGAAATCTGCTAAATCGCTATTGTTACTAAATTAGAATGATACCCAATCCTCAAGTATAATCACCCCATTCCTGCAGTCCTTTTACTGGTTCAACAACTGAAACTGTACAGCTCTGTCCCTTCCTTGCTTCTCATTTCTTGGGTCCAATTCCTCTCTTCTCTCCTCTTGGAATAACTCAATTGAAGTCAATACAGCTTCACTGGTGTAAAATGATGTGAGTGGAGAATCAGGCCTCTCCTGCAATTCCTCCACTCCGATGCTGCGTTCCACCAATTCTGTTTCTGTTCATGATCATTTTGCTATCTGCTGTGCTGTCCTACTACACTAGCCTGCCTGATCCCATGTTCTCTGCAGCCTCCTGGTCCTTCAAATATCTCTCTTTCCACAATCTCCCTTAGAATGAGCTAAATTATCCTCTTAATTGTAGTGATTTCAATGGGTCTGTGTAACTGAAGGGGAGGACGTGGGCCCAGTGTCACACACCTCCAAGCTAACCTTTGGCATTCTAAATGTAAATTCTAAGCTAATGCAATGTGACCTGAGCCTTGTAATGCAAGCAAATTCATAACTGTATTGCATGTCCCGTGCTTCCCCCTCTGTCATCTCTCCTTCCAGCATTGCATCCTGTTTCTATCCTAGGTTGGAAGTTGTTTGGAGAAGTGACTCTGGACCTGATATTCCACAAAGTAGATGTAAAATGCTACCAGGTCAGAATGGTAACTCACTGCAAAATGATTACCCAGCATGCAGGGTAGTGGACAGAATTAGGTCTTATTGATGAGGTTCTGGTCCCAGCTGTGGCTGCTTTGTGTCTTTCTGATGGCGTGAAGTAGCTAGAAAGCATCCTTAATGAAGCTGGAGATTCCCCTCAGATAAGGGAATCTCTGGGTGGCATAAACCCAGAGTAGCTGACACTATACCACCTGCCCTTGGCTCCAATGACAAGGAAGCATGGTGAAGGCAGAAGGAAGTATAGCCAAAGCTCAATGCACTCCAGGGACCTGGGTTAGCAGAACAGCCCCCAGAAGGCCATTCCATCTGGTGCCAGTTAGAGCACCTTTGAGGGTGAGGCTGCTCCAATTCATGCTTGGGGTCAAACTAGCTCTTGGCAGCCTCCTAAATCAGAGGGGATGGAAAGGTGGTAAAAAGCCACCTATTCCCTCTGCTGGGGTGCACCAATCAGGGCTTAGGTTCACCTGTGGATTTGGCCCCAGGTCTTTATTTTCTCTATGAAGGCCCATGCACACCTATAGTCCCATGTAACCACAGTGAAGAAAAGCAGCAGTAGCAGAAGAAGAAAGGAATAAGGATCTGCTCCTGCTCCCACAGAAGCTATTAGGAGTTTTGCCATTGACAGGAATGAGAATAGGATCAAACCTTATATTTTTATAGTTGAGAAACTGAAAAGAGCTTGTTGGGTTTTGTACAGGATGGAAACATCCAGGAATATGCCGGCTAATGTGTGTGTTGATAACAACCTCAGGCACTGGAATGAACCGATGTGTGCAGTAAACACGGGTGACCGGCATTGGCTAGAATGGGGCAGGAGCAGACAATCCGTACGCCTGCAATTTGGCTGGCGGAGTCAGCCATCATAACAAATCACCAGAGGACATGTGGAGCTGTTTATCAATGTTATCAGGACATGACATTAAATATCAGTTCTAGGGCAACTTTCCTCTCTTTGTAATACATGGTATGTATTCTCCACTCTCTGAAATAGACAGCATAAACTGAGTATCCTACCTTACATGGTCACTGAAGGGAAAGTTCTTTCACTATAAACAGAAAAGATATGAGCATTTGATGGAGGAGGACGAGATCTGACCACATATTTGTTTCAGTAGAAGCCAGTTCTTAGCGCACCTGTGGATCTGCTTACAAAACAAGCCATAAACTCCAATAAAGAGAGTAGTGACTCATCATAAATTGCCAGCATGTAGTGTATTTATAGCATATGTCGTCACAGAGGTTATGGGCCTCGCTCTACATTGCTTTGCCCCTTACCTGTAATTATTTACATCTGTACAGAGTGTAAACTGCTACCACCAATATGAGGGAAAGGAGGGTGTTGATTTTTTAGTATACATTCTGATTAGGCACCACTGCCCCTTAGCGGGTTGACTCAGAACTGCTCTATTGAGCATCATAGGCCCTATACTACTGTTAGTGGAGGGGAAGTCTCCTCTGGATTAAATGGTGGGGTCCTGTGCTTTTAGGGTAGTAGGATGTGTGTGTTGTCAGTAGCTACCAGTGTAGTGCTCTGCTCTTGTTCAATGATGATATCAGTCGGCTGCTTGCGTGTTCCCTGTGTGTGCTGCCCCAGCTCTGCGCAGATAGCTGACCCAGCAGACCCCGAGAGAACCCCTAATGACGATAGACTCAAGTAAGATACGAAGGAACCCAGATCAGGTTTACTGTCAAATGAAGCACAGTGATAGTTTCCTGTAGACTCTACAGGACATACTACGAACTTGTGCCCCCTAACAATGGACACAGCTCAGTCAGTGGTGGGACGCTCCTCTGCCCCCTAGGCTGGACAAAGACAATCGCTCAGGTCATGTATTCTTATACACTTTTGCAGACAGATTACTCATCACTCCTGACACATCAAGGTACAGCCCCTCTGTTAGGGTTGCCTTTCCCACAGGTTGGTTGGTTGGTTTCTCACAGGTTTAGTTAGTTACTTTCTCACAGGTTTGATTCGAACAAACTTATCCATCCATCACACTGTCTATCGATCATATTGTTCTTTCATATTGTCTATCCATCATATTGTCTATTCATCATATTGTCCTTTTATACTGTCTTAAGCTAGGTCTGCTTGTTCTTTGTTTTCTGTGTGGGATGTGTTCATACCCAGGTGTTCTAGTGTGGTCTTGGCATATGTTATTAGTGATTAATACGTACTTCTAGCAGCCTCCTTCTTGCCAACTGCTGTGAGCAGGGACCTGCCTCTGGCTCACAGCCCAGCTTTGCTTTATGTTAGCAACATCTTGACCAGCACTTCAGTTCAGGCCTCAGGGCTCATACCAGGCCTCTGATACCAAGGGTTTATGTCTCAGGGCCTCATCTTACTACAGTGAATTCTATCCTTGTTGTCACAGTGAAGCTCATAAAGGTTGTGGGGTGAAGCAGGGGGAACCTATAAATCCTTTAGTAGCTATGATTTAAGAATAAATACTAACATCTTTTCTCACCCTAACACAAAACAGGTAGAGTACCTGAGAAGTCAGAAGGGACTATGGCTCCAAGCTTCAAAATAACAAAAGTTAAGTCTAAAAATAGCAGCCCATTGTGATTCATGGCAGTGCCCCAGAGCAACTGCTCAGGTACTGCAGCAGTTATATTAATAATTTATTTGAGTAATTCAGTCCCTAGGAGTGAAAAGAGACAGAGAGAGCAGGGATAATGGAACTGACTCCTATTACTTTGTGCTCCGATCCCAGAGCAGGTACAGAGATCACCACAGTACCATATAAACTAAACTACTGTCCAGTCTAATAATAATAATTAGTAATACTTTACCTTTATATAGCATTGATATTCCATAGATCTCGTAGCACATTACACACGATAACAATGCTTCACAAAACTCCCTTGAACGGCACAGTTTGCCAGTGGAACCTACTGCCACATGATGTTTTGAGGCCAAGAGCTTAGCAGGATTTTCAAAAATGGACATTTATATGGATACTGAGAAAACCCAGAGTTATAATCAATAATAAAAATAAAGAGTTTGGGTAGGGACATAAGCCCTTTTGCTTCAGGGTTTAGGCCAATCTCTAAATTTTGGGAGGAAATTTTCCATGCGGACAGGTTATCTGACAACTACTTCCTTCAGGGTTCCTTACGCCTTCAGCTCTTTGGGGCCACTGCTGGAAATGGTAAGAACAGCACAATCTGCCCCACAGTGAAATTAAGTGACTCACGTAAAGGCACAAAAAGCCTGTGGAACAGAACAGAAACCAGGCCTTCCGATTGAGCACAACAATTGGTGCTATGCCCAAGCGTGTGCTAGGCACTGCACAGAACACACAGGCAGCCCTGCCCTGAGGTTTCCGATCCCTGACTTACAGTATAGGATTATAAATCATAAAATATCTGGAAAAGGGGGTAAAGTCAGGTGGCAAAATTTGCAGATGATAAAAAATTATTCAAGATAATTAAGCCTAAAGCTGACTATAAAGAGTTACAAAGAGATGTCACTAAAGTGTGTGCTTGGGAACAAAATGGTAGATGAGATTCAATGTTGATAAATGCAAAGCAATGTACATCAGAAAACATAATCCCAACTAGGCATACAAAATGATAGGGTACAAATTAGCTATTATCACACAAGGAAGAGATCTTGGAGTCATTATAGCTAGTTCTTCGAAAACATCTGTTCAGTGTGCAGTGGCAGTCAAAAAAAGCTAACAGAATGTTAGGAGCCATTAGGAAAAGGATAGGTAATAGGAGAAAATGTCATAATGCTGTTATATAAATCTATGGTATGCCTACGCCTTGAATACTGCATGCAGTTCTGGTCACCCTGTCTCAAAAAACATATATTAGAATTGGAAAAGGTACAGAGAAGGGCAACAAAAATTAATAGTATGAAACAGCTTCTGTATGAGGAGAGGTTAAAAAGACTGAAACTTTCCATATTAGAAAAAAGGAAATAAGAGGGAATATAATAGACGTCTATAAAATCATGAGTAGTATGGGGAAAGTGAATAGGGAACTGTTATTTGTCCCTTCACTTAACACAAGAACTAAGGATTGCCTGGTGAAATTAATATGCAGCAGGTTTAAAACAAACATAATGAAGTACTTCACATAGGGTGACCAGATGTCCCAATTTTATAGGGACAGTTCCGATTTTTGGGTCTTTTTCTTATGTAGGCTCTTATTACTCCTCACTCCCATCCCGATTTTTCACATTTGCTTTATGGTCACCCTAACTTCACACAGCTCACAGTCACCCTATGGACCTTATTGCGTGGGGATGTTGTGACAGACAAAAGTATAACTGGCTTCAAAAAAGAATTAGATATGTTCAAGCTCCATCAATGGCTAATAGCCAAGTTGGCCAGGGACACAACCCCATGTTTTGGGTGTCCCTACACCTCTCACTACCAGAAGCTGCGACAAGACAATAAGGGATGGATCATTTGAAACTGCGCTGTTTTGTTTATTCTCCACTGAAGCAGCTGGTATCAGCCACTGCCTGAAGATAGGCTACTGGGCTAGATGGGCCACTGGTCTGACCCACTGTGGCCTTGTGTTCTGGGAGTTAGACATGACCCAGCCAGAGAGGATGAGATCAAAGAAGATGGGAGGAGAGGGGGAGTTGAATGGGGCTGCAGCAGTAAGGTCACACAACGGTGACTCGGTGAGATCAGGAACCCTTCCCTTTTGGTTTTCATTGTTTCACTTCTCATAGGCATTGCAGCAGAATGAGTTTTAAGGCGGGATCTGGACATCAGAGAGGCGGAACACGGCAAAATGGTTGTGAGAGAGTGTTCCATTCCATCCCTTGGGGCAGCATCATGGAAAAGGGGCTTTGTTTCTACAGACTCCTGTAGGTCACTGTCCCTGGAGTGCTGACCCCTGGTGACTCATTTAAGCTCTTGAGGAAAAATATACAGTCGCCTTCCAGTGAGCAGAACCTGTATTGGAACAAGCTGATGGTGTGTGGGTTGTAGTCTAGATCTGTTAATAATTAATGTGGAGGCTTAAGGAGCAATAAAAGGGGCCTTGGAGGCTTGGCAAAGAGTTTCCACTGAAATAAAAACGTGTCCCTCCAAGTATGTTCAGAACAGAAGGGACAAATGGCCACCATGCAGCAGGCGAATCTGACTTATGAACCTGGCAGCTTTCAAACAGACGAGCTCCAGACATGCAATAATGAGAATGCTCCCAGAGAGAGAGTTCCAGCAAGCCTTGTACACACAGAAAAGCAAAGCCCCTGGGCGCAGGTGGATTAGTGTAAACAAGAGAAGAATCCGATGCATCGTCCCTAGGGTTGCTAACATTTTTGGTTTCAATTAGTCTACATCACCCTGTTGAAAAGTGCTGGCCGATTTGACTTTAGCTAACAAAACAGGGAAAGGAGCCAATGGAGAGATTGAAAAGTACTTGCTCGCCAGCCATGGAGAACAAAGTTATTAGCATAGCTGCAGCACAGGTACAGTGCAGGCAGCAGATGTAGAAGCTTCCCCTACACAGCTGCATCCAATGTGCCTCAATTCTGATCTATGGTGGGACAGCTTCAAGTCCTAATTGGATGTTTATTTCTTCAATGTATATAGCTGTATAACAGTTCTAGTTTTTTTAGATGCTGGGCCATTGCATTTATAGGAGTTACCTGGAGACGTCTCCCATTTTATGCTGGGTTCAAACGCAGCCTGTTATGGAGGAGACACATCCTCATCAAGCACTATCCTGAAGTCTTTACCTGTATTCTTTCTTGTTTGATTGGCTTCCCTTCATCTACAGTAAAGGTCAATTGGACAGAAAGGGAAGAGCTACTCTGGGTCATGTTCACTCCCATCCTCATTGCCGGTTGTCTTTGCTGAATCTTCCATCCTCAGAGCAACTTCCCATGGTAGCCATGTTCCACTTACACAACAGAACTGTACACCAATGGTGGGGGCAGCTCACAAGTGCAGGACACACAGGAACTGGACTCAGACTATGGAACACGTTCCTGCAAGAGAGAAGAATGATCACAGATCTGAGTGTGCGAAACTCGTTCAATAGATTTTAAAGCCAGAAGAGTCCATCATGACTAACTAGGCTGACTTCCTACCTAACACAGGCCAGGGAATTCAACCCAGTGATCCCTACATCCGGTTCAGGCATCTTTGATTTTGCTTTCCCTCAGTACTTGCATCACAAACATAATATACCCATTCTCCTTCTTAGGCTATGTCTACACTATGCATCTTTTAGCAACACAGCTTTGCCGCTTCAGCTGTACCGCTAAAAGACGCACAGTGTAGCCACTGTTTGTCGGCAGAAGAGAGCTCTCCCACCGACAAAATACTTCCACTCCCAACGAGCGGCAGTAGCTTTGTCTGCAGAAGAGTTCAGCGTTGTTCACACCAGTGCTTTTCATCAGTAAAACTTTTGTCATTCAGGAGGGCAGGGGGCTCACACCTCTGGACGACGAAACTTTGGTCGTTCAGGTTCCCATATAGACAAAGACTTAGTCTCTAGCTATTTCCTCTACAGACTGGGAAGAAAATAAAACACCAACAGGAGACTACTATTGGTATTTCTGTATTGAAGTACTTGAGGAAGAGCACAGATTTTAAAGCTAATGTTTCAAATCAAATTTACACAAGTTAAGACGGAAGGTGCTGTACATCTGAGGCAGGCTTGAGTTACGAGAGATTACAAGTATCGCTTACAATAGGAGTGGCCAACGTGTGGCTCCGGAGTCACATGTGGCTCTTCAGAAGTTAATATATGGCTCCTTGTCTAGGGACAGACTCCAGGGCTGGAGCTACAGGACAACTTTCCAATGTGCCGAGGGGTGCTCACTGCTCAACTCCTGGCTCTCCTACAGGCCCTGCCCCCACTCACCCCTTCCTGTCTCCTTCCAAGCCTGCCACACCCTCACTCCTCCCCCTTCCTCCCAGAGCCTCCTGCATGCCACAAAACAGCTGAACGGGAGCTGGGGTGGCGGGAGGCACTGATCAGCGGGGCTGGCGGTGAGTGGGAAGCTCTGGGAGTGAGGCGAGGAGCTGATGGAGGGGTGCTGCTGACATATTACTGTGGCTCTTTGGCAATGTACATAGGTAAATTCTGGCTCCTTCTCAGGCTCTGGTTGGCCGCCCGCTGGCTTACAAGATACATACATAGTACATAACCAGTATAGACCCAGATTGGGGTGTGGGAGTTTTTTGAAGCATCAGTGAATAAGTGATCTTAAGTATGTACTACAATGCTATCCTATATCCTGACCTGTTCTGATTCGAACCCTGTTGTTAATGCATGGATGGACACGCTACCTCCATGCTGCTGTGTGATGTATGTGTTGGGATTATGGCTTTTTTGTTTCCATGTTGTCTGGGACAACGAATAAAACTGATCGTGATACCTAGCAATAAAAAAATAATCTCACTGCCATGGCAAACAGAAAAAGAGGAGTGGTTGGATCAACAAAATTCTCAATAGCATAGATGATAGGGTGTGTGTATGTGATAGTGGGCACACGTAATTAAGAAAGTATGTGTCACCTTTCACCTCTAAGCACTGAAGGCTGATGCCCTACCCTGCCAGGATTCACTTCTATATATGGAGTTATTTTTATTTTCTCTTGTCTAATTCTCAAAATCAATGGCTCATCTCCAAGAGTAAAAATAACTGATCTGTGTTTAAAGCGTGACTTTTTTTACATTATATCAAAAACTGCCCCCCCAGCCAGCATCAGCAACAGCACTCTTCGGGATCAGCTCCCAGCAGGCATGGGACATCTATTGAGGGAGGGCGATTTCCCAGGTCACTTCCACGAGCTATTTTCAGCACCGGAAAAATTGTAAATGTCAGAAACTTGGCTGGGTAATTTTTTAAGCCATAACAATAATTGATGTCTAGTAGTCACGATGTTAAGATACAAAAAGAAAGACAGTTCCTTCCCCAGATAGTCTCACCTCCTTAGAACAACACCATTCATGGTACAACTGCTGTGTGCTGAGAGATGGTTGTATGAATTACAAGTTATCAAACCACATAATTAGGAACATAGGAATGGCCAGACGGGAGCTGATCCAGCCCTTCTAATTCAGTATCCTGTCTCCAACGGTGGACACCACCAACCGCTTCCCAGGAAGGTGAATTAGGGTGACCAGATGTCCTGATTTTATAGGGACAATGCTGATTTTTGGTCTTTTTCTTATATAGGCTCCTATTACCCCCCCACCCTTTGTCCCGATTTTTCACACTTGCTCTCTGGTCACCTTCAGGTGAATAGAAGTGCCAGATCTACTTTCTCTAGACCCTTCATTACCTGGTATATCTTTGTATTGTCTTTGGCAGAGTAGCTGATATGTTCTACCTGGAAGTGCCGGGATCAGCTGGCATCTCGACAGTTGCATTCTACCTGAAGAACATCTGTCAGCAAGGCAGGTGTGATCTTCCTGAAAATACCTATAGCACTGAGCATCACAGCAGGGGTTTTCTAACAGCAGAAACCTGCATGTTCAGCAGGATTATGGGTGCACTCTCTCCATATGTCCTTGCAGCAGAGGAGATGTGTTCTATGGGGCTGTCCAGAGCCATCAGTAGCAAGGCAGCTGTGTTAACATACCTGGGACGTCCAGCTGAAATCAGGTAATTAAAGGTACTAAACATTGCCACAGGTGTCATTTTCCGCATCAACAGAAGTTAGTGTGCAAAACAAACTGACTGCCCGACTCAGGAGAGCAATTAGCACTGCAGTGCAGTGAGCTGTGATAAGGTTACTCAAAGACTATTCACAGGCGTGTTTTAAGATAAATAGGGGAAAGCAATCTATATCACAAACCAGACAAGAGAGCAAACCTGATATGGGTTTTACAAATCAGGTCTTCTAGCAGGATGGCCACACCCAGTCTACATACCCATAGATCTGATTAGGGCACTTTTCCCTACAGACTCATTCTGGCCTCAATCTGCCAGTTAAGCAGATACTCCTTAATTTGACATCTGCAATGCGCTACCATTTGGGAAGCTGTAGACTATAATAATACGCCACCCTTATATAATGTTTTTCATCAGGTCTCAAAGCTCTTCACATTAACCCCATTATACAGATAGGGAAACTGAGGCACAGTGTGACACAACTTACCTAAAGTCACCCAGAAGGCCAACAGCCTAGCCAGAAATAGAAGCCAGGTCTCCAGAGTTCCAGTCCAATGCTCTATCCACTAAAGCACACTACTTGGTTGTTCAGTTATTCCTTTCTGGCCCTTTAGTTACGTCTACCCAGCCCACAGCAAGTGAACCTCCCAGCCCAGCTTGATAGATGTGGGTGCACAAGGCTTGTGTTGTGTCGCTAAAAATAGCTGCACAGATGTTGCCGCTGGGGCTCTGATACTTAGGGTGGAAGGTGGGCTCCAGCCCAAGCCACACCTTCCATGAGGAGGTAATACCTACTGAATTTTGTTTCACGTCGTCTTTTAAGCCTGCACTTTACAAGCTCTATGCTGTCTTTGAGCCACGTTGGAAATTTTACTGATGTCAATGGTGGCTGCAACCATGGATTGAGGGCATGCTATGGCCCTGTGGGTGACAAGGCATCAGTGTAAAGGACAATGCTGGATTTAGCACAGTTTATGTCACCAAATAGCACCTGAAATTAATACATCTCCCTTCTCAAAAAGGATCATTAACTACACATGGGCCCACTTCTGGGGAGGAGACCAGCCTACAGAACACTGAAAAAGAGAGCAGGGGAGGGAAAATGTTGGTTAAAGACATCAGGGCACAGCCCCACTGCTTGCCCACCCCGAGATCAAACAGGAACTTATGATGAAGACACGCACAGGGCACTGAGTGGAACTCGGTTGATTATCTCCCTTGGGAAGAAGATGGGTTTGAACCTGTGGTGCAAAAGAATGTTTTCCTCCCAGCTGTGGGCCCGACTCAGTGGAGTGCTGAGCACTCCACTCCAGAGGACGAGAGCACTAAGCACCTCTCAGGATAATGCCCCTGGTGCTTAGAATATTAGCTTATTCCCCTCCAGCATGGGACAATACCAGGTGTTCTCAGCCTTTTTCTTTCTGAATCTCCCCCTCATCCCAGCTATGAAAACTCCACAGGCCACCAGTGCCACAACAACTGCATATAAAGGCAAAGGTGCTGGAACTAGGGGTGCTGGGGGTGCAGCCACACCCCTTGGTGTGAAATGGTTTCCATCATATATAGGGTTTACAGTTTGGTTCAATGGTTCACAGCAACCCCAATACAAATTGTTCCAGTGCCCCTGTATGAAAGCCAGGGCCTGCATTAGGAGGTAGCAAGCAAGGCAATTGTCCGGGACCTCACACCACAGGGGAGGACCCCATGAAGCTAAATTGCTCAGGCTTAGGCTTCACCCTTGGGTGGTGGAGCTCAGGGCAGTGGGACTTCAGCTTTCTGCCCTGGGCTCCAGTGAGTCTAATGCCGGCCCTGCTTAGTGGACCCCCAGAAACCTGCTTGTGGCCACCTCAGGAAGCCTTGGACCTCTGGTTGAGAACTGCCACTCTAACCACTAAAGAGAGAATAAACCAGTCATGTGTGAGTACAGTCATGCTAGGAAACAAGGCTATTTTATACTGTAAACAGTCTTCCCGTGTCGGAAATTACAAAACAGCAGCTCAGTGGAGGATGCAGAAAGGGTTTAGTATAGAAGCAGCTGTGAAACTAGTTAACTTCCTAATCTACTGTATTTACATCCAAGCGGTTGCAAACCAGTTCCTCTTTTAAGGCAAAAGAATCTTCCCTCCCATGCAATCTCATCAAAACCCGTGGGAATGAGCAGAGCAGAATTTGGTCCATGGTGAGCAAAGAAAATTATCCAGGACCCAGAATATGGATATGCTGCAAGACTAGACCTGGGATGCCCAGGTTTTATTCAATGGTGAATAAAATGGCAGCAGCCTACAGCTATTGTCTACACAGGGGCACCTACTGCAGTTACCACTGGTGCAGCTGTAATGGAGGCAAATCTTAGTGGGAAAAGTCTAGAATCAATACAGCTGTAGGCACTCATCCTCCAACCTCTTGCACGCAGGTGGACTGAAACACCTGTTTGGAGTTACACTGATTTCAATGGGACAGTCATTCCCAGTAGAAGCCCCGCTGAAATCAATGCAGGTGCAGTAGTCCATCCTCATGCAAGTAGTGTCGGGACTGGAGTGTCTGAATGGCTGCAGAGGAGCAAGACTTTTTTCTGGATTATCATCTAGCCCCCTCAAAATTCTCAGGAGAGGCCTGATTTTGTACAGACCAGTCCATGCCCCATAAAACTACCTTTAGGATGTTAAGGCTTCGTACATGTGTACTTTGAGCTGGGTGCCGGGCCAGAACACGCTGATTTGGGGCTGTCACAGAAATGCCATTGTGATTTTGCAATATCATGATGTGACTCAGACTCCATCTCAGAACATGAAAATAACAAGGATCTTATGAGTGCTTCCTATCTAGAAAATGATGTGTTTCAATGTCACCTTTTTTATACATTGCCAGAACAGAAGACACAGGTCTGGAAATAATGACTGAAAATGCAATCATCTAAAAGAGATCAAACCTTTGCATAGGGGATGTGAATAGGCTTTCTGCTGCTGGTGTGTAGAGCTGAGAACTGCAGATTTTTGTCAGTAACAGATAATAATGTCGATTAGTAAAAGAGGGAAGGCAGCAGGGATAAAGGTTTATCGAGTATTATATTGTGATATTCTATAGACAACACAGTTTAAAGTAGGGGTTGGGTGCACCCAAGTCAGTGTGTGCCTTCATGTATGTGACTGTGTGTGGGCAGGTGAATGTAACTGTGTGTCTGTCTTAAAAGGTGTGTCTTCATGTGACAATGTGTGAATGTGACTGTGTGTCAGTGTTTTAAAATGTGGGTTTGTATGTGATTTTTGTGTGTGTGCCTCTGTAACATGGTGGGTGTATGCAAGTGGATGTGACTGTGTTACATTGTGTGTGTTTATGTGACTGTGAGTCAGGGTCTGTGCATATGTGTATATGTGTGTTTTAAAGAGTCTATGTGAATGTGATTCCTGGATGTCAAGGTATGAGGGGGAGGGTCAAAATGTGTATTTTATGTGCATGTGTGTCAGAGTGTGCGTTGGGGGGTCAATATATGTTTGTGTTCATGATGGGGGAGATTGGTAAGTATGTCAGTTCAGGCTGTGTGTGTATCAGGGTGTGTGAAGGGATCACTTGGGCTGGGTGTGTATCAGGAGTGTTGAGGGGATCACTGTGTGGGGATCAGGCAGTGTGTGTGTGTGCAAGATCAGGCTGTTTGTATCAAGCGGACGCTGTGTGGGGGCTGACACAGGGCTGTGTGTATCAGTGCGTGTGAAGGAGTCACTATGTTGCAGGGATCAGGCTGTGTCTATCAGAGGTGTGGAGGGGGTTACTGGGGGTGGGATCAGGCTGTGCATGTATCAGGGTGTGTGGAGGGGTCACGACGTGGGGGGATCAGGCTTTGTGTGTACCAGGAAGTGTGGAGGGGTCACTGTGTGTGTTGGGGGATTGGGCTGTATATCTGTCAGGGGATGTAGGGGAGTCACTGTGTGGCTAGGGAGTGTGGAGGGGTAACTGTGGGGGCGGGGCTTAGGCTGTGTGTGCATCAGGGAGTGTGGAGAGGTCAGTGTGTGTGGGAGGGTCACTGTGCAGGGGTCGGGAGGGAGATCAGGCTGTGTATGTATATCAGGGAGTCTAGAGGGGTCACTGTGTGTGTACCAGGGAGTGTAGGAGGGTCACGTGCGGGGTGGGAGGGAGGAGAGATTGGGCTGTGTATGTGTCAGGATGTGTAGAGTGATCACTCTGTGTATTTGGGAGATTGGGCTGTGAATCAGGGAGTGTGGAGGGGTAACTGTGTGGGGGAGAGATCAGGCTGTGTTTGTATCA
>ML677455.1:584200-615771 GCA_007922305.1 Dermatemys mawii | reverse complement strand
CGACTAGTAGTACCTCCGCTGGGCATATTTCTGATCTGCCTTTCTCAGGATGCACTGTTCTGTTTGTGTCTTTTCTGGGGTGTTTTGTTTTACCATCACACACAGTTGCAAAGTTTATATTAGCTGTGGGCCTGATTCAAAGCTTTCTGAAATTGAACAGTGTGAGTCTCTCCATTGATTTCAGTGACCTTTGGATCAGGTCCTTTATTGCTTGTATATTTCACTAGTATTTGGAAAAGAAGAATCCTGCACTTAAGGGGAAATGACCCCGAATTTGCTTTTTCCTTTGGCTACTTTCTCTGCCTTTGTACTTTATAATTTAAACTTCTATAACCAGTCCAAACCAGTACTTAGAGTGGTTTGGAGGAAACTCAGCAACTCGGTTCAATTTTTTGTGTTTTTTTTTTGTGGACCTGTGTCCCCTGTCCTCCCCGTCACCTTGAGCACTGCTTAAAATCTCATGGCCAAATTCTGTTCTCAGTCACAAAGGGGTCAACACACAGTAACTCCTTTGGGGTTCACTCCAGTGGGACTCAAGGTGAAATCTCCGCCCCTTGTGTATTTTTACACACATATACTCAGTTGCATGTAGTATAGAAACATGCTGCAGTGTACCTGATATGTGAACTAAAAGGCCTCTGCCATTTCTGACTTCTCAGATTTTATGAGTGGTTCATCGTTGATTTCATTCTGCAGATCACTTCTCCCTGCCGTCTGAGTGAGTGCCCCCACTGAGTATGTTTTGTCCAGAGAGGGTTCGAGAGACCACTTGAGGTAGGCCCACTCAAGAGACGTTAACCTGAAGGTAGATAACATGAATTAACTCTGCAGTGAAAACATAACCCGAGTTTACAAACCACAGTTTGCACTTCTTCTACCTTGACTGATTGAGATTTAACATGTATTTGAGTTAACACGGCCATCTGACAAACCCTCCTGCTCTCTCCACTTTGAAAGGGGGCAGCTGTGATTTGTATTGCTGATCTAATGGATTGTCAGCAGGTGACTTAAGAGCTATTTCTGTCTCTGCCACAATCTCATTAAGTGACTTGGGCAGCTCACTTAACCTTTCTGTGCCTTAGTTTACCTATCTGTAAACAGAGACAGTAACCCTCACCCACCTTTGTGAAGTACATGGCTGAAAAAGAACTTTAGGCATACAAAGTATCCTTAGTCATGAAAACATGGTTGCTGGG
The DNA here is from genome assembly GCA_007922305.1 of Dermatemys mawii. Classification (NCBI taxonomy): domain Eukaryota; kingdom Metazoa; phylum Chordata; order Testudines; family Dermatemydidae; genus Dermatemys; species Dermatemys mawii. Next base: position 614,575 of record ML677455.1, on the reverse strand, counting down.
TTTGGAAAAAAGGCTGCTTACCAGTACTGTACAATTATGAAAAACACAATACAAGGCAAATGGGTTGCTGGTAGCTCTGTAGCTAGTGTTACTTGTTTTCTGTGTACTCTGCTATGCCTTCTCATGGAGACGTCACTCTAGTGCCTTCTTGTTTGATTGTTTCCCTAACTCTAATATAAAAAATCATTCAAGCTGAATGTACACGGCTATCTCTTTGTACATGGGAGAGAAACATAACAGTGGATTATATAAACAGTTGTGCTTCTGCTTTATCATGAAGGGACAGTGTGAATTTATCCAGATGTTGTCGAACAGTTCCTAGAAACACAGAGAAAAATCAAGCCAAACCACAAAACCATTCTTTATTTACTCCTGTTTGCTGCTAAGGGTGTTTCCCATCAATCCCATGTGATTGCAAGAACATTCAGACTCTAAAAATATCCTGTGCATCATTTATTATTATTTAATATTTCCACCGAGGCTGTGCCCAATGGCTTCGATCGGGATCAGGGCCCTTTTGTGTTAGGTGCTGTGCAGACACAGGTATATGGGCCCTATCTTAAAGGGTTTACAGTCTGATTGCAACATTGTGCAGCAAGTGAACTGAACAAACAACAGGAGAGAAAATGAGGGAGGATGAGGGTAACGATGAGATCATGCGGTTGCACAAGCAGCTATGTGCACAACTTGATGTTTCTGAATAATTTACAAGGTTTAGCTCTGGCTGTGTCAGGAACCCGCTCCCAGCAACCTTTACTTGCCCTTTAATGATAGTATTCATGATTGTTCAGTAAATTCCCCAAGAGTTATAAGTGCCCTGGAAGAGTTTCTAAGCCAGGGCTTCTTTGCCTGGGGTTGTGAGTCTCAGGGATGGTATCGCAAACAGGTGTCGGGGTTGGGATCACTTTGTCCTTTTCATATTGCTAAACGGGAAGGGCCTCCTTGCTAGACTGGAGGCAGGTTGGGGATGGAGGTACTAGTATGTAAATGAGACCTGATGTGGAAAAGATCCGCAGCTCCAGGCAATTAGAGTAGGACAGAGAACATCTCACTGTTTGGGTTGCCAGTTTTGGCTGGACGTATTCTTGGAGATTTCATCACGTCACATACTTTTTAATTAAAAATGAATCCTTACTTCCTAAAGACTCCAAGTTAATCCTGGAGGGTTGGAAACCTTACTCACTGGTGTTGCATTACCTGCTTACAGGCCTTGCTAATGATGAGCATGGGGTGTGTGTACATTTTTTTCTAATGACTGTGGCACCAGAATTCACAGCCTTAAAAGTATTTCTGTGCATTGGTCTTTGTGGTGATGACATGTTTATGGTAAAACTAATCCGTCCAGCAGGACGTGCCGTGGGAGAGCTTTTCGGCAACCGCCCTGTAGCTTTTCACGACGGTCTCACCATTTTGTTTTGGTTATTTGGCATGCTACGGATCATGGTAACCTGATCACAAAAATCCCACCCAGAATTTCAAGGTAATGCAGTTGAGAGCGCAGTTCAGCACACTTGTGACCCTCCTCTGGTCTGGGTAGCAGAACGAAGAGCGCTGTCTTAGCTCTCATCAGATGAGCTCCCTGAGGGCCTGACCTGGCAGACTCTTGTGTGAGTAGGCCTTGCTCACATGAGTCACCTCCACAGAGTAAAGGGATCTATCCCCTGTGTGAGGAAGGGTTTGCTGGACTGATTCCTGATTCTGCATCTACAACAGGGGTGGACACGCTTTTTGGCCCAAGGGCCACATCAGGGTTGCAAAACTGTATGGAGGGCCAGGTAAGGAAGGCTTTGCCTCCCCAAACAGCCTGGCCCCCACCCCCTATCTGACCCCTCCCACTTCTCACCCCCTAACTGCCCCCCTAAGAACTCTCAATCCATCCAACACCCCCTGCTCCTTGTTCCCTGACTGCCCCCTCCCAGGACCCTCGCCCCAACCACCTCCCTGGGACCCTACCCCCAGTCCAAACCCCCCTGCTCCCTGTCCCCTGATTGCCCCCCTCAGAATCCCTGATCCTTCCAAACCCCTCTGCTCCTTGTCCCCTGACTGCCCTCTCCTGTGACCCCCGCAATCACTCCCCAGGACCCCACCCCCTATCTAGCCCCTCTGCTCCCTGTCTCCTGACTGCCCCAACCCCTATCCACACCTCCACCTTCTAACAGTCTCTTTGGGACTCCCACGCCTATCCAACTCCCCCGTTCCCTGTCCCCTGACTGTCTGCCCCTTATCCAACCCTCCGGCCCCCTTACCATGCTGCTCAGAGCAGCGTGTCTGGCCGAAGCCAGACGTTCTGCTGCACTGATCCACATGAACGCTCAGCCCTGCCCCCCAGATCGCTGCTTGCACGGCAGCAAGGCTCCGGAGGAGGGGAAGACAGCAGAGGAGAGGAGAGGGCCTAGCCTCCCCAGCCAGCAGCTTAGGGGCCAGACAGGGTAGTCCCGCAGGCCGGATATGGCCCGTCGGCCGTAGTCTGCCCACCCCTGATCGGCAATAGCAAACCTATACTCCTCCAGCAGCATAGCACCCCCTACCCCCATACAGCAGTATTGGTCCTGTACTGATTCAGGAAGAAGGTTACCTGGTCAACAGGCCTTGGAGCTACAGTGAGGAATGGACAAATGGAGGGTATCCAACGAGTCAGAAGCTGCCTTCTAGAATGTTCTTATAACTCCCAGGCCTAGGAGGATAGTTCCTAGGGGTCTGTAGTCAGGGGTTGCTCTGAAACGTATCTGTGACTTTTCACGCTCGTTGTTACCGACTCCCATGACTCCCCTTCACCATAGCAACCGTGAGGAATGCTGAGCATGTGCTCTAATTGTGCTCACACCTGGTGTGTATCTCCATAACGGACCTTGGTCTGCCTCATTTCCACGGTATGCCCAGTCCAACCCCTGGCTGATGCTAAGGGTGCATGGCGTTGTCCAGGGCGTTGTCCATGGTGGTGGTGACAACCTCTTGCAGACTGCAGGCTATCCATGTGCATCGGCGCTAAAATGCAGCCACCTCTGGGGTACGTAGTAAGGCTGGACAATGATTTGGGACAGGAGGTGAAGAAGGATCCTGTATCCAATTGAAACCGCAATTTGGGAAGACAGAGAGTGACTTCATTTGGAATTTGGTGAGGACTACGCCCCGTACTGTACACGAGCTACAGCATCTTGAGATAGAAAGATTCCTGGCAAAAATTTCATATTTAGATGCCTAAAGGGAGACACCTAAATCCATATGCTGAGCAAGTTAGGAGTTGCTCTGGGAGCTCGGTACCTCTGCAAATCGGGCCACATATTTAGGTGTCTAACTTAAGGTATCCAGGGTTAAAACTGTATATGCCATAGTGACTTCCCCAGGGCACAGAGTGCAAAGTCAGCAGCCAGGACTAGACCTCCGTTCCCGGCTCACAGCCATGAACGAGTTCAATCTATTTACCCAGTCTTGTCCCCCCGGCACCAAAAAAACCCATGAAGAATTCTCCAGCATCTCTCGTCTTGGCAGGACTTTGCAAAGTACCTTTCCCTGTGTTGGCGCTCCAGGATCATTGATGCTTTGGTCCGGCAATGCCCTTGCACCGTTTTGTCAGAACTCGCCTTCATCCAAGGCCTCAGTACTCTGTTTGTTGTACCAGACGCACAACTCTCATCCGCTGGAGACAACACAACTGACCGACAGTGCAGTGTTGGTGTTGAGAAGTACCATGGCTCAGCACAGCTGAGCTGGCTGCTAGCTGAGTCTGTCTCCAGGTCAGAAAACAGCAACCTGACGTTCTGGTGACTCTCCTAGGTTTTCAATGGTGACTCCAGCTCTTGCCATTTTTGATGGCTAATCTCTGTAAATTGTGAGATGCCAATTCCCAGATTAACACAAATGGGGACAAATCCTGCCTTCAGCTCCCTGTATTCAGCTCCCCTGAGTCCAAGGGCAGAATTAGGCCCATTTTGTTTATAACCCTCCACAGACTTGCTGCAGTCTCTTCTCTTGCACCTTCTCTCTCTCCATCACTTTCTGCTCCCTCCACCACCACCTCACTTCACACACTCTCGTTGCAAGTGCCTTCTCCCCTGAAGCTCTGCCCTTTGCAATAGCCTCCTATCATAGAATATCAGAGTTGGAAGGGACCTCAGGAGGTCATCTAATCCGGCCCCCTGCTTAAAGTAGGGCCAATCCCTAATTAAATCAGGCAACAGATTTTCGCCCCATGTCCCTAAATGGCCCCCTCAAGGATTGAACTCACAGCCCTGGGTTTAGCAGGCCAGTGCTCAAACCACCGAACTCCTGTATCACCGAGCTATGTTTTTAGGGTTTAGGCACTTCCACATCATGCCCTGTTTGAGTTCACAGCATAATAACACAGAACAGCAGCTAGGCCTCCTCAGCAGCAAATCTAAGCGGATGCACAGGACGCAGGAGCTGCCATAAGATTCTGCAGTACCCATCCCAGTTCCACCCGCTGGAAGCTAAGTGCTTTGTGCTGCAGATGCGATAGCTGGAGATATTATAAAGTCAGATTTGAGGAGCTTTGTTCCTAGCTAACACGCCTTCCCTTTTGAAAGTGCCAGGCCAAAATGGCCCAACATGGAAGCCTATGATTAGGCCTCTAAATCCAGCATTTAGGCCCCTAGGTAAAAGGAGTCTGATTTTCAGAGCTGCTGACCACCTGCAGCTCCTGTTGACTTTGGTAGGATTTGTGGGGCCAGCAAACATTGGAAATCCAACTACTTTAATATAGGTGCCTAACAGCCCTGTGGAGCGGGACGGTCAGCCTGCTCTGGCCTCAAAGGGGTTAAAAGCAGCCCAGGAGAGGGCTACAGCTGGGGAAGGCAGCAAAAGCCCCAGCTGTCTGGGGAAGCAGCCACAGCTGGGCCACGCCTGGGACAGGGACCGCTCTAACTTTTTTGCCACCCCAAGCAAAAAAAAGAGCAGCTGGAGGAGTGTGTGGGGGAGGAGCGCTGCCGGAGGAGCAAAGAGGGCGGGGGCAGGGGATGGCGTGGCCATAGCATGGCCAGAAGAACAAGGTGGGGCGACGTGGCTGCAGAGAGGCTGGAAGAGCAAAGCGGGGGGACAGTGCGGCTGGAGGAGTGAAGGGGGGAGTGACGCTGCTGGAATGCCACCCTTTACAGGGTGTCTCCCCAGGCACCTGCTTGCTATGTTAGTGCCTGGAGCCGGCCCTGAGCTGGGCCCTATTAAAGGCTTTGAGTCAGGAACTTGGGCAGTCCCTCTCTGACTGTAGAGAGGGAAGGACCTGACTGCCTGGGAACTGGGGAAGCTACCTGAATAGAGCAGGGCTGGAGGAAGGCAAAAGAAGCTGGGGAACTCTTGCCTGGAAACCCTCTAGGCTGCAAGGCCTTGTGCAGGGCCTAAGCAGGTTCTGGAGCTGCGAATGGATGGCTGGGGGCTAGGTAGTGGCAGTAGGTCTCACCCCCCTTGCCTGTGATGACTGGCTCTTACACTGTAGCCTGCCCCAGGGAGATGAGGACTGGTAATAGCCGCTGAGGCAAGGTGGGATTAGGAGGTTGGGGGTTCCCTGCGTAGGGAAGACCCTGAGAGTGAGGGGATCTTGCTGGGGCAGAACCCACAGCTAGAGGGGCACCGCGGTCCTGGAGGGACCTGCGGGACCGTCCTCTCTGGCCCTTGAGTTCCTGGCTGGGGAGGCTAGCCCTGGCCGTTCCCTAGTGTTCCTCCTCCCCCACAGCCTCAGCTTGACGTACCACCAGCCGCCACTCTTGCCAGGCAGCATGGCTGGCTCTGGCCAGGCAGTGCAGCTATGAGCTCCTGCTGCTCTGAGTGGCATGGTAAGGAGGTGGGGAGCAAGGGGACGGGGGTTGGATAAGGGGCAGAGGGGTCCAGGGTGCCGTTGGGGACAGGGGGCGGTTGAATGGGATGGAGGTTCTGGAGGGGGCAGTCAGGGGACAGAGAGTGGGGGTGGGATGTTGGATAAGGGGCAGAGGGCTCCGGGGGGGGGGGGGCAGTCAGGGACAGGGGGCAGTTGGATGGGATGGAGGTTCTGCGGGGGAGGGGCGGTCAGGAGACAGGGAGCAGAAGTGGTGATGTTGGGTGGGTTGGAGGTTCTGAGGGGGGAAATTAGGGGGCAGGAGGTGGGAGGGAGCAGATAGGGGAGGGGGGTCAGGCTGTTTGGGGAGGCACAGCCTTCCCTACCTGGACCTCCAAACAGTTACGCAATCTCGATGTGGCCCTCAGCCCAAAAGGTTTGCCCAACCCTGTATTAGACCCTGGGTGAAATTCATCCCTGGTGTAAATTCACTGAATCTTCCCTCTTATATGTTACTATGCGGACAGTGAAAGCACAGAAATCGATTCCGATCTCTGCTATGTGAGCGTAAATCCAGAATAATTCAAGCGACGTCTGGATTTGCTGGGTGTAGCTGGGATCAGAATCTGTCCCTTAGTTATCTGAACACACAGCACTCGCCACCTGCAAGCTGTAGCAGTTGGCAGGAAATGTGGAGGTGACGGGTTTATGAACCCCAGGAAAAGGAAGTGGCGACTCAGAGGGCACGGAGCTGCTAACTGCAAGTATGTTACGTTCTCTCTGTTTCCCAGCCAAGGGCAGTAGTAGTTCCCAATGGTCACACAGGTAAGGGCTGGGAAGTATTTACAGTCGTGCTAAGCTGCTCCTTTGAAAGTAAGTTCTGTTATTTTTTCCCCCCTCTGGCTATTTGTTTCTAGACCAAGTTACTTGTAGGATTGTAGAGGAGTGAATCTGTTCTAAAGTGATTTGCCTGGGCAATGAGCCTGATTAGAAATGCAGAGCACTGAGTGGAAAGACTCAGTGGACTTTGGGTCAGATCTGCTGTGAGTGCATCTCTCACGACATCCTTTCAAGCTTGGTTCCGTCAATACCGGCAGACATGATCATTTGGTGGCTCTTTGGTGGGAGGTGGTGCTCTCAGTCTAAGTCCTGGTGGGTGCCTTTCGGGTGAGAGGCAGCGGGGGCTCCTCACTTGAGAGAGCCCCGTCATTTTCTGGGAGTGTCTAGCCCAAGGAACCAACAGCAAGTCTCCCCCAACTGGCCTTTGCTGCTGAGAAGGGGCAGTTTCTTTCTGGTTGCTGTCGCAGAGAAGCCAAAGACAGCCAGCACCTTGAGTCTCTGCACTGGCTTCCGGGTGCAGTTCAGTCACCAGAGCTATGTGCTCCTAGGTATGTCTACACTGCAGTGTGAGCCCAGGGTTAGTGGGACTGGAGTCAGCTAACCTGTATTAGGGAACCCTGGGCTTCAGCATCTACATTGTGTTTAAATGCTTTGTTATGAATTTTCTAACCTGTGCTCAAACCTAGGGCTCTGGCCTCTACACTGCAAGACCCGAGTCAAAGTAACCATGTCCCAGAGACCATAGCACACCACCCCCTGCCCTGTGTTACTGCTCTAGTCCGTAATGCACTGTGGGAAAACTGCCCGACACGTTACTGCCGGCCCTTCATGTTACAAGTTCGGTCTCCTTTGGAAATTCATGAGGCTCTCTGATAGTCTACTTTCAGATCGGTGGTCAGAAGAGAATGGGTTAATGCTGACTGGAGCTGCTGCCCTTTGCCAAGGGGCGAGGGCTTCCGTTTTCAACAGAGTAGATTGCAGATTGTTGGGATAGAGAGGACTAAGGAAGTTGTCCCATGGAATTGTGGGATACTTGCGGATAACTCCTGGGACCTTAGTCAAGTGCAGCTGCAGCTACACTGCAAAGCAATAGGCCGCAGACTCTGTTTCCCAGCTTGGCTTGAGCTCAGGCCTTCCAGCCCTGCAGGGTCCCAGGACTGGGTAAGCGCAGTTGCAGTGTGGACATAAGGGAGTTGAGCCTGGGCTTAAGCATGTGTTTGCATTACAGTGTAGACATATCCCTTGTGACCTGCCTCATTCAGCCATTAAGCAGCTGCATTCAGCATCTGGTGATGCCCTAGGGCGACTACCAGGGTAATCTCAACTCAAGAATGTGATACTTGTTGAGCCTGGAAATGACAGCCATGTGCCTGGCTGTTGTGTGGCCCACATTAGAGAGGGATGGTCACCACTTCTGGCTAGCTACAGGTAGTAGGAATGAAAGGAAGCAGTGGCCCCCACTGCTCTCTGGGCATCCATGGCTCCAACAGAGACGGAGGCCATTAGCCGTCATGACAGTTGGCAGACAACTTTTCAGCTGGTGGCCTGCTTCTTCTACACACTGCCACCAAGCACTAGGCATATCTTGTGCAGGTTTGATCACTTCCTCTCAGCTCCCAGTCTCAGCCAGGCAGTGGGAAGGTAATGAGCCAGCAGAACCTAGCTTTAATTCAAAGGAGACATAGAGCTGAGTGTCAGCTAATAAAACTTTGCCCCAGAATGATTTGCTGTCCCCCTTAGTGGCTTCACTTGAACAGAAGGGATGACAAGACAGAAGGCAGAGTTTGAGGAGAAGGAATTCTGGGGCTAGTGAGGGAGAAAACTTTTATGACAAATTCCTAAGTTGTTTTGTGGGTGGGCTTCAAAATGGGCCCACTTTGCATTTTTAACAAACTTTTGGACACACTTTTATTAATTGAAATTGTTGCCAAAACTTTACATTTACTGAAATCCTTCTTTTGTAAATGAAAAATATCCATAGTGATGTTTGATAGAGATGCCCATGAAAAATGTTTCAAAAAACTTCTCCAACAATTTAGCTAACGTCGATAGTTTTTTCAAAAAATATTTTGATTTTTAAAAATGGCCCTTTTTCAACTAAAAAACTTTGTACTTCAAGAAATGTCAACAATCTCCAATGATTTTGCTGAAAGGCCACCCCATCCATCCTCACAAGAGCCTGGAGGCAAGTCAACAAAACCTTGTAGCCCAAGGCACTAGAACCTTGCCAAAAGTGTCAAGCATGCTTTTAACACTGCATAAATAGTAACAGCAATCACCTGGGTGATTGCTAGGAAGAGATCATTCACCATTGCTATTGTCACGTTACAGACAATCGTGGTCTTTCTTACACAAGAGACCTTTGTTAAAGAAAACAACTGCAAGTACAGATACAGACTTCCATGCAGCTCCAGTTCCAGCTTTGTCGCTCTTGTTTGCCAGGTATCACACAAAGATATCCAGTGACTGGTTAACAAACTGCAAGTAAACATATCAGATCAGTACAATCTCTGTCTCTCAGGGCTGAGGCCAAAGGGATGGGGAAATAGAGAATTGTCACATAGCATCAGATTTTCCTCATTCAAACCTCCCCACTAGAGTTAGACCAAAAGTAAAGGGCTGGAAACGGCTTGGGTTTGCTAACTCTTTTAAACCTGGTTTGCAGCATTTAATAAGAGGGATCATTCTCCTTGAATTTGCCCATTTTTACTAGGCTTGTCATGACACAACTTGGCTGTGGTCCCCTCAGTCTTTCCCTTTTCTCAGATCCCAAACAAATGACACTTGGTTGCTGTTGTTTGAGAACAGACAAAATAATTGAATCCTCCAGAGAGCGGGGTGAGGACAGATTCTGAAATAGACGCCCTGCAAATGAATGCAGCTTTCAGTTGAAGCTACACCCCCGCGAAAGGGAGAGAATAGTAGCTCTGTGAAAAGGAAGCAGCCAATGCTGACCTTGGATTTCTTTTCTCTGTAACATTAATTGCTTGGTGCTTTGTTCACCACATGACTGCTGGAAATTGCCAGCTTGTTTCTTCTCATGAGCGTCATGGGCTCTGTTTAAAATAAGCCAGCTAGGAGATTCTTAACTTAGAGTTGTTTATCCAGGTTTCAGTTGTGTTTCTTGTGATTTTTTTTTCAAAAGCAGGATATTATTGTAAAAATGTCTAGCCGTGGTTTATCCCTTTTAAATGTCAGCTGTTAGTTACATGATCGCTTGGAGTGTCAGTCTGTCTGTCTAGCATCAGCTACATGTTTGCAGGTGCACTTGAAGTCAATGGGGGCTTGAGGGGTCAGCACTTTTGAAAAGCAGGCCCTACATAGATTCTGGGTGGCCTACACTTTGACACACACTGTACTAATCGTAGCCAGTACTGGTTTAATACAGAAGCTGGCTGTCAGGATACTACCAACAGTTGCAGAGACCTTCTGAATGTCCTCTGTGACTTGCAGTGCCAAGGGAATGTAACCGGTGTGGCCAGGGGCCCAGGGTTATGTAGTCCACATTCACATGCTTGTACCCAGCTGGCCTGACCTGGTCCTAACTCCTCTGCACAGTCTCCCCCAGCCTTTGAGCAGAATGGGCATAGGCCGAACCAGGCTTCAGGACCACACCATCATGTTGCTTTGGCGGTGTATTAGTGTCCTGTTTGCAGGAGAAGGGGCCATCACACCTGTGTCCATCTAATCCCTCTGCCTAGCTAGATTTGTATATGATGCCCACCAGCATGGTGTCCGGTCAGCTAGGTGCTAGCCACAGTCTGGCTCCTCTTACGTCCGTGCGACAGCGTTCAGTTGAGCTGTGGTTAACTTAAACTCTCAACCAGTGCCCCAATGCCCCAGTGCCATCTCCTGACACCGCCTGCAGTGATCCCTCCAGGGCCATCCAGAAGGTTTGGGCCCCAAGACCTTTGGATGAACAAGTTTGTATTGTGTAGAGCCAGGTCTGCAGGCTCCAAAGGGTTAACGAGGGCTTTGGGTCTTGTTGTTCCAGCTAGCGATACCCCTTCCATTCTCCCTGTTCTGGTATGAGCTGAGCTCCCTGGTAGCCTGGTGGTTACCACCCAGCTCCCACTTTTCCGGGATCAGGCTGAATTCTTGGCTGCTGTTTGCTTAAAGGAGAGATGGAGAAGGGTGAGCGTGGTGCTTGGTTACAAACCATCTCCCTTGGGACAGGCCAGTGGGCACCCCCCGAGCAATGATTGCACAGAAGAGAGGCTGCTGATACGCTGAAAAGTGAGGACCAAGTGCCTGCACACGGAAGCTACGATTGTCGCTGGAAGTTGCTACACAACTGCCTCTCCGTGCGGCTTGGCCCTCCATGATCTGGGTGCTGTGACTGCCTCTCCCCCCATGACCACAAAGGCCAGCTGATGTCTTCGAACACCCAGTTCCCGGGTTGAAACATCAGGGGCCTGGTGCAGGACATTCCCAGCAGGCGACCCTGGCCTCTGGACCTTGGTAGGCGATTAATGCTGGATCGTGAGCTCAGAGAGTGCCACTGGGATGGAAATCCAGTACGGGGCTTGCACGGCCCTCACCTTGCTATAACTCAGAGTCATCTGAGCCCCCTGGCGGCATTGCAGCTCCAGAACTGTGGTGCGGGGAGGAGCGTGTTTGGCGGCCTGGGGGAATGGAGGGCGTTGAGGGAGGCTGAAAAGCTTCAACTGGGTTTTCAGCACCAAAGCCCAATACTAATGAAAAAGGGATGTATCGGGAGAGGGAGCCCAGTGGGGAGTGCAAGGTTAGGGGGTGTAACCAGCCGATATGCCCAGTGCAGCACAGAGTCTGTGTAGTGCAAAACCCATGGCCCGTTTGATTGCCAGCTACAGACTCCAGGCAATGGGCTCTCTCCAATACAATAGAGACCGCCCTATTGGCGAGGTGCGTGGGCGCATTTTTCTTCCAGGGCGTTATTTTGATTATCATTTGTATTGTAGCAGCCTCGAAGTGGGTGTATAAGGAAGCGAGGACACGGTATGCTGGGAGCCGTCGCTACCCCGTCAATCCCAGGCAGAAAACCTCTGCCGCGTTTGGGATATTACAGGCTTGACTGGGCCCTTTCCGCACAGTCCCGCTTTGGGATCCATGCAGAGCTGCCCGCTCCAGTGGGACCCTTGGGAGGAATTGGTCCTGAAGTAGTCATGTGAGAAGGTGATGGCTGCTTTGGGTGCAGCACGCACTTACCGCAGTGCGTGGTCTGATGGGCTGGCTGGCCCAGCCCTCGCCCGTTGGAGGGGCCAGTCCTACTGCAGGAGTTAGTCTCATGCAGTCTCCGCACTGCCTTGGTGAGACTCCCCCCTGTGCGGAGGGCCAGCACGAGGCTGAGGCATCCTTAACTCTCACGTCAAGCTCTGTTTCGGAGGCGTAAGTGGGGCCTAGGCTTCTTGCTGCCCCGGCACAGGTGTGAGTGTCAGGCTTGTGACTGCATGGCTCTTGCACAGCCGTGCAAGGAGAGGCAGCTGCTTTGCACTCTCTGCCACGCTCAGGGCCCGAGGCAGCCTTGCTGAGGTGGGAGTTTTGCTGTAGTGGGAGTTTTTCAGGCCCTAGTGTGAAGAGTCAGGACCAGATCCTGGCAAGTGCTGAGCTGAACGTCCGTGGAGATTGTGGGTGCCCAGCCGCTTCTAGGATCAGGCCCTTTCTGTGTATCCAAGGCACCAGGAGACAAAATACTCCGCGTGAGTTCTGCTTAGCATTGTCAACCCGCTCCCCTGCTAGCCTCTGGCCCCTCCTTCCCCATGATGCTTTGCGTCTCCTCACTGTGTGCCAGTGATGAGAGCTCCGTGACAGGCAGCGCTAACCAGGTGCTGCGCTTCTTGTGGGAGAGAAGCACTGGTCTGGCTGCAATCCCTGCACCTTTCCTGATGCAGCTGAGCTTGGGTCAGTCATCCTGGGGGATAGGAGGGAGGTTAAAGATCAATGGGGAAGAGATCGGACTAGAGAGAGCCAGATCCTCTAGTCTATTAGAGCTGCTTTGTGTCCTTCTGGTAGACGGAGCCTTTGTGAGGTTTCATTCTGCAGGAGGATCCTCCGGTGGCAATCATGGAACTGGCCCTTCCTGGCGGCTGACACGGGGGGGATTGCTGGAGAAAAAAGGGTGCGGCTGGTGCATCCTTCTGCCATGAGGATCTGTGACTGCCAGGACAGCAGCATGGACAGCCAGCGTAAAACAGAGCAGACCTGAAGCGGCTCCTTCTTCCGGCCCAGTGCTCACATAACTCCAGGATTGCGGGGCAGGGAGGGGGAATGGGACCCAAATGTGGCTTAAAACCTTTTTGCGTGGCTCAGCTACAGGCCAGGATCAAGAGCACAATGTTCACAGGAGAAATGGCGCAACGGTGGGTGACAGCAGTGGCACTGCACAATACAGTTGTCGTGGCTTCAGTTTCCAGAAGGACTCTCCCATGGGAACCCTTCTGAGCCCTCCTAAACCAGTTCTTTCGATACCTCGCCAAGGCAGCGGCCCTCCTGAGGGCACTGTCCGGAAGAGCCTTCAGGCTTTTTTTTGCCCTAGCGCTGTTTAAAACCAAAAGAACTTTGTAAATTTCCCCTCCTACAGGGGCCGAAGGGGACTGAGTCAGACTCACCAGACAGGTTCCCCATTGCCCAACATGGCAAATGACAGCCCCACGAGGGGTTATTTTCGGAAAGCAAACGAACCGAGTGCTCTGCCAGAAACTCTTTTGCAATCCTAACAGCGGTGACCAGCGCCTGCTGGAAGCAGGGAGTTCCACCCAGATCTCTATTGATGGACTGGTTGGGTTGCTGGAGGAATTGGGGAATGCTGGGTCGCTGCAAAATCAGGCTTAGAACCTGCATTTATGGCCCTTCAAGGACTTCTTAGTTCAGGGGTGTTGGCTTCAAAGGTGGGCCTTCTTCCGCGGTGGTTGCCATCTCGCGGCCTTCTCTCCCTTGGGGTTTGAGTGAAGTAGCTGTGGGAGAATCCGGGGAGCCATTAGTTAACAGGCCCTCTCCTACCAGACCATACAATGGATCCAGCAAGCCCTATATGTTGTGTTGGGCAATAGCCAGTGTCTGTTGCTTCAGAGGAAGAAGGAAATAGTTCATGCCCCCAAACAAAACACTCCTCTGTACTTCCCTCTATTTGAACTGTCTCCATGACGGTGGTGGTTGAGTACATATTCACTAGGGAGATAGGCACTGACCCTGAAAACAGAGATGCTCCCGCCTCTCTTTACATATCTGAGGAATAGGAGTTCTATAATGAGATCAATGGAAGTACTCAGCTGCATAAACTACAAGCATAGGTGTTTGCAGGCTTGGGTCCATAGGTTGTCATTGTTTGTATTACATCAGTGTTGACAGCAGTACCCAAACTTGTAATAGTAAATGCTAAAATCAAAGAGTTTTGGGAAGGAAATTAACCCTTAGGCTTCAGGTTTTCGGCCAAGTTCTACGGGATTAAGCTGAGACCTTCATGGGGGCAGGTTACCCTACAGCTGCCTACTGTGGGGTTTTTACACCTTCCTCAGAAGCATCTGGTGCTGGCCACTGTCAGAGGCAGGAGAGTGGATTTGAGAAACCGTGGCTCTGATCCAGTCTGGCAATGCCTGTGTTCCTAGAGGCCCCAGTTTAGGGATGAGGAGGAGGTCCCTGTGCTAGACACTGTACAGCCCTGTAACAAAGAGATGGTCCCTGAGCTTTGAGTCTGTCTACTCTGTAATATAAACCTGTGGCTCAGAGCCTGGGTCAATACACTTAGGCTTGCATGGCTCAGGCTATGGGGCTAAAAATTGCAGGGCAGACCTGTGGGCTCAGGCCGGAGCCTGGGCTCTGAGATCCCACGAGGCAGGAGGGCGTCAGGGCCCAACCTCCAGCCCAAGCCTGAAGCCCAAATGTCTATGCTGCCGTCTTTAGCCCCACCAGTCTGAGCCCTGCGAGCTCGAGTGATCTGAGTTGAACCAGTCACAGCCACACCACAGGTCATTTGTTGTGATGCCCTTAGAGTCTCCGCATAAAATGGGAGCCGAGCCGTGGACCCAACAAGCCGATGGGAAAATTGTCATGGTGCATGCACCTGATAGTGGATTGTAAGCGCTTTGGGAGCAAGGACTGTCTCTCTGTTACGGGCTTGCACAGCGTCTATGGCGATGCGCTTAGTAAAACCACTCTGGGTGTAACAGAGAGCGGTCATAGCGCATCAGCTGCCTGGCCGTAGCCGAGGGCGTCATAGGCGTTGCCGCAGAGGGGAGTTTTAAGAAAAGTGGCTGGGCGAGTTTTCACCGGGAGATCTTCCCATGCAGTGTAGCCCTCCACCTCCAGACAGCAGGGAAAAGGCTGAGAGCTAAGGCTGTGCTATCTAGGCCCAGCTCTGCAATGGGAGCTGTGTGGAGCTGCATCACCTCCCAGGGAGCCTCAGGGGGCCTTGCATTTCTGGGAGGTCTGCTGGGTGACTGCCCAGCATTCAGGAGGAGTGGGCCTGTTCCTCCACCCCTTAGAAGAGTGCTACCTGTGCAGGGGTGGTACTGCTTGGGTTGCTGCAGACCCCACAGTTTCACGCTGCAGGTTTCCATCTGCTGCAGAAATGTGTCTGGAGCTCCCAGGCTTTGCGTATGATGGGGGAGTTCTGACCCTCCCCCAACACACACCGCCCCAGGGCCTCGGAGCTTAGCCATGCTGGTTGCCAGAGAGCAGAGCAATCTGTTGCAAGAATCCCAGACAGTGGTGGCTGTTTCTAGGGGCCAGGAAGGCCAACCCATTGGGGCTTGAGAGGGTCAGGTTATATGTAAGAGCACAAGAATGGTCATACTGGGTCACGCCAATGGTTCATCTAGCCCAGTATCCTGTCTTGTGGCAATAGCAAATGCCAGATGCTTCAGAGGGAATGAACAGAACAGGGCAATTATCGAATGATCAATCCCCTGTTGTCCAACTTCTGGCAGTCAGAGGTTTAGAGACACCCAGAGCATGGGGTTGCATCCATGATCTTCTTGGCTAATAGCCATTAATGGACTTATCTTCAAACTTATCTAGTTCTTTTTTGAACTCAGTTATACTTTTGGCCTTCACAACATCCCCTGGCAAGGAGTTCCACAAGTTCGCTGTGCGTTGTGTGAAGAAGTACTCCCTTCTGTTTGTTTTAAACCTGCTGCCTATTAATTTCATTGGGTGACCTTTTGTCCTTTTGTTATGTTGTGGGATAAATAACACTTCCCTGTTCACTTTCTCCACCGCACTCATGATTTTATAGACCTCTATCGTATTTCCCCTTACTTGTCTCTTTTTCTAAGATGAACAGTTCCACTCTTTTTAATCTTTCTTCATCTGGAAGCTGTTCCATACCCCTAAATATTTTTGTTGCCCTCCTCTGTACTTTCTCCAATTCTAATATATCTTTTTTTGAGATGGGGCGATCACATTTGCGTGCAGTATTTAAGATGTGGGCATACCATGAATTTAGATAGTGGCATTATGATATTTTCTGTCTTATTATCTATCCCTTTCCTAATGATTCCCAACATTCTGTTTGCTTTTCTGAGCGCCGCTGCACGTTGAGTGGATGTTTTCAGAGAACTAGCCACAGTGACTCCAAGATCTCTTTTCTGAGTGGTAACAGCTAATTTAGACCCCATCATTGTATATGTACCATTAGGATTATGTTTTCTAATGTGCATTATTTTGTATTTATCAACATTGACTCTCATCTGCCATTTTGTTCCTCAGTAGGGATGTAAAATGTTAAATGGTTAACAGGTAAGCACCAGTCTTACCGGTTAACCCGCCTTAACTGTTAACCTCCGGGCCAGCCAGCTGGCCCCAGCCGCTGCAAGCCAGCCGGTGCGCTGGCTCCAGTGGCCCTGCGCCAGCCGGAGCATCCCCAGCTGTGCCTGCCAGAGCAGTCCCGGCTCCAGTTGCGCCAACCAGCTGGCCTTTTAATCAGTTAACCATTTCCACAAAGTATTTTTAATTATTTAAACGGTTAACTTTTTAAACGATATTTGCATCCCTATTCCCCGGTCACCCAGTTTTGTGAGATCCCTTTGTAGCTCTTTGCAGTCAGCTTTAGATTTTAACTCTGTTGAGTAATTTTGTATCACCGGCCAACTTTGCCACCTGGCTGTTCACCCCCCTTTGCCGATCATTTATGAGTAGGTTGACCAGCACAGGTCCCAATACAGATCCTTGGCAGAATTCTGCTATTTATCTCTCGCCATTGTGAAAACTGACCATTTATTCGTATCCTGTGTTTCCTGTCTTTTATCCAGTTACTCTTATCCCTGACTGCTTAGTTTGCTTAAGAGCCTTTGGTGAGGGACCTTGTCATAGGCTTTCTGCAAGTCCAAGTACATGTCTCCCCTGGATCTTATAATAATCAGAGCCACGTGGCAGGTCCCAGAAAGAGGAGAAGGGATTGGCAAGGCTAAGCACTCTGCAAAAGGTCACCATTGTCTCTTGAAAACAGCATCTTCTCTCTGGCAGCTCCTTGCTGCAGAGCTTCCCTTGACCTGCAGCTGCTTAACTGCTGCCAGTGATGGGAGAGGTCTGGAGTGCCAGCTGACCCAGCTACTTGCTCTGGAGTGAAGAGGGGTGTGGGGCCCGGTACCATCCAGGAGGAGTTGTGCATTTGGGTGGCAAGTTAAGTGGTTCAGCCTGCATCGAGGATTTATTATTACAGCAGCTCCTAGTAGATGTGTTCTCTGCGCACTAAGCCTGGTCTCTGGCTCAGTTTTGAGCCCAACCCCTCCTTCCGTCCACACCCAAATCTGTCTGACTCGGTCAGCGAGCGCACCGAACCCAGGTCCTGCCGTCCTGCTCAGGGAGGGCTCAGAGTGGGAGTCCTGCTGGGCCTTGGGTCCAAGCCCTGTCATTTTGCAGTGTGGAGGCAGGTCAAGCCACAGAGCCGGGTCAGACGGTCTGCGGACGCAGACCCAGGCTGAGTGAGCTGTGTAGACACACCGCTAGAGGCCGCCCCGCTAAGACTGGGACCTGTGCGGGCCCTTGCTTGCTGTTGTGCAGTGACTTTCTCAATAATTAGGGAAAATCCTCCCAAATCCAACCCCACCCAAAGCACCCCTCTCCCCTGAGCAGCTTGGCCTGGAGAGGGGGGAGAGTGCTGCTGGTCTCATCGCTGGCCACTAGGGGCTGCTGCGCCCCATTGGCTACCTCTGTAACCCTGCCCCACTGCTCCCCCTGCTGGTTTCCCCAGGCTGGCAAGCAGAGCAGCAGATGATGCTCAAGCCCTTCTCCTTTCCTCCAGTGCGGGAGAGGGGGAGGCTATGGGGGGAGGGGAGGGACAGGGCTGAGGGAGGGAGACCTTACAGGGGGTTGAGGGGAGAGGAAGCCCTCTTGGGGCCACTGCCCTTTGTGTCTCATCTCCTGTGTTTCCCTCACTCCCTTCTGCTGCCACCTTCCGGAGGGGTGGGGGACGCACAGCCCAGAGCGAGAGCAATGGCGGAGATGTCCCAGGAGTGCGTATTTCTTTGGAGGGGACCAGCCTGCTGAGCTCCTCCAGTCGCAGCGGTTGGGGGGTGGCAGATCTTAGATTTCCCCTCAGATGATAACAATAGGGGATGGCGTCCAGGGGCTGCTTGTTATTTGTTATCCCCTGTGCTTGGCGCTGTGGGAACCACCAGGATCAGCCCAGTCCATCTACAGAGCTGGGGCCCATGACTTCAGGCTGTGTTTTGGCCCGCTAAGTTGTGTAGAACCCCAGCTGAGCGCAGGCCTTTGCATGGCCGGTAGCCTCCTGTTAGCTGCGTCCAGCACACACCACGGGATTGTGGGATTCACATTCCCTGGCTCCGTTCTGGCTTTATTCCGGTGTTCACTGCTCCCGTTTCTCTCCTCACTGCAGGGTGAGAGATTGGCTTTACTGGTCTGTGGACTCCCTCCTGCCGTGGGGAGCATGATGACGGCCATCCTGGAGCGTATCAGCACCTTGTCCATCAGCGGGCAGCAGCTGCGCCGTCTCCCCAGACTCCTGGAGGAAGGCTTTCCCAAGATGCCCTGCACGGTGGAAGAATCCGACGTGCCCCAGCTCTTCCGGGAGCCGTACATCCAGACGGGGTACCGCCCCACCGGCCAGGAGTGGCGCTATTACTTCTTCAGCCTGTTCCAGAAGCACAATGAGGTGGTCAACGTCTGGACTCACCTGCTAGCGGCCTTGGCCGTGTTGCTGAGGTTCAAGGCCTTTGCGGAAGCGGAGGAGCTGGCCTTGGACGTCTCATCCTTGCCTTTGTTCATCTTCGTCCTGTCCTCTCTCACCTACCTCACCTGCAGCCTCTTGGCCCACCTTCTGCAGTCCAAGTCGGAGCTGTCTCACTACACCTTCTACTTCATGGACTACGTTGGGGTCAGCGTCTACCAATACGGCAGCGCCCTGGCCCATTTCTACTACAGCTCGGACCAAGCCTGGTACGACAAGTTCTGGCTCTTCTTCCTCCCGGCGGCGGCCTTCTGTGGCTGGCTCTCTTGTGCTGGCTGCTGCTATGCCAAGTACCGGTACCGGCGCCCCTATCCTCTCATGAGGAAGGTGTGCCAGGTGATCCCAGCAGGGCTGGCGTTCATCTTGGACATCAGCCCAGTTGCGCACCGGGTGGTCATGTGCCACTTGAGGGGCTGCGAGGAGCAGGCGGCCTGGTACCACACCTTCCAGATACTCTTCTTTCTAATTAGTGCTTATTTCTTCTCCTGCCCAGTCCCCGAGAAGTATTTCCCAGGCTCCTGTGATATCATCGGCCATGCCCATCAGATCTTCCACATGTTCTTGGCCCTTTGCACGCTCTCGCAGCTGGAAGGCATCTTCCTGGATTACAAGACCAGGCAGGAGATTTTCCTGAGTAGACACGGACCCCTCTCCATCTACCTGTCCTGTGCCTCTTTCTTTGGCCTGGTGGCCTGTAGCGCCATCACCGCTCACTTCCTGCAGTGCAGGATCAAAGCAGGGCTGGCTAAAAGAGACTCCTGAGAGACCACTGCGAAGACCAGTGAGATGCTGATTGGCTGGTACCAATGCAGTGGAAAGCAGCGCAGGATAATTTATAGAGACCTAACAAATTGGTTTGTTTGTATAACAGTTTTTTCTAATTTATAACTGAGGGATGGGTCGCAGGCTGGAGTCGCTCTATGAGAGACCTGTCTGAAGCATTTTTTACTTGAGTGGCTGCCTTTTGCAATGCAGGGATGTTTTTTAAGCCAGGTCAGGGCACTTAACCAAGGATGCTTGGATTAGGCGGAGGTTTCTAGTTTGTCCCATGCTAGTAAGTCTGCAGGGAATATTACATTGAATATCAGGAAAAGCTTCTTAAGGGTCATTAGACTGTAGAGCAGTCTCCCAGGGGAAGCACATGGCTAGAGTCATTTAAGACTTTACAAAGCGCAGGAGACCATGCAGTGTGGATCAGTCCTGGTAGGGGGCATGGACAAGATGGCCTACTAGGTCTCTTCCATCTCTACTCTACGTGGGCTTGATCCTGCTCCCATTTAAGTCAGTAGCAAAATTTCAGCGGGAGACGGATTGGGCCATAGGAGTCTAAATTTTCAGGAGTGACAGAGTCCTGTGGCACCTTAAAGACTAACTAAAGTATTAGAGCATAAGCTTTCGTGGGCTAATACCCACTTTGTCAGATGCCGACAAAGTGGGTATTAGCCCACTTGCATCCGACGAAGTGGCTATTAGCCCACGAAAGCTTATGCTCTAATACTTTAGTTAGTCTTTAAGGTGCCACAGGACTCTTTGTCACTTCTGCAATTCCAGACTAACACGGCTACCTCTCTGATTCTTAAATTTTCAGGGTGTAGCTGTGGAGGTCTGGGTAGCACAGTGCTGCATAGCTTACAGCTCCTCAAGCCCTTTATATATCTCCTAGTTAGATTCTTGAGTCTCGTGTTCTCAACTCTGCCCTCCTGAAATAAATCGTACTAGGTTCTTAGGATGACTTTGCCAAATCTTTGTTGTAGAGATGGGTCTGGACCAAAACTCTAGATCCATCTATCCCCAGACTTGGGGGATGTTCCAGACCAGATCAGAACTCAGTCTGAATTCAGTCTGGGTCGGTAGTGATGCCAGTGACTGTTTGGTGGCCTGCATCAAATGAGTTCACACTTGTAGCTAAGTTACTGGTGGAGCAAAGGGAACAAAGACCCTTCAATATAGGGACAGTCCCCTTCTGGCCAGGAGCAGTGTTCTTTGATGGGGCATTTTGGGGAAGCTGACACTTGCTGTAGCCTGTATTGTACTTAGGAGGGTAAACAAAGGTTTTTAAGGTTGTGAGTCTGAGGCCTTTCATCAACGCTAAATAACATTAGAGATTAAAACGTAATCCTTGGAGAAAAAGCCGTGGGGGCTAAGGGGAAAGAAGCAAAATATACACTACTTCTCCCTTCGATGATCCCACCTGATGTCCCCCAATGTCTATTGTACTCAGAGCAAAATTATTCTTCCATTTGCACTGCAGATGTCTATTGAATATTCGACTCCGACTGATGCCAGTGGAGTAGACGTACCATAAGGAACAATCCCACCCTGGCAGAGGAATGGACTGGATGGTGTAGTAGGCCTTTGCCCTCCGCTGTGGGAATGAGCTGTCAGCGGAAGCCCTGCATATGGATCTAGGGCAGTGTGTAACCCTGACGCTATAGTGTAGCCCTCCTGTAGTATGGAAATGAGGGCAGGAGCAAGTTCAATATTTCATGCTGGTGGTTATGGGTCATTCCCTTCTACCCTCCCAAATGTATTACAAAGCTTTGGGTTGCTTAGAATGAATTCACCAATTGGATAAGTCCCTTCTTTATCTACTTGAGTGGGAAGTAGGCGATTGGACAGAAGTCAATGGCGCTTACATCAGCTGTCTAGGAGGCTCTGCCTGGGCACAGGCCTAGCTTGTAAGCACTTCTTGTCTTGTCCATTCTGTCCTCTCCCAGTGTTAATTCCCAGTTCCCTTGTAGTTGGTTAGATCACTGCACTCCCCGTGTGTCTTGTGTAATCTCTTCACACCCAAATGGTCTGATCTTCACCTGGTGTAAATCCCCATTGACTTCAGTGGAGCTACGCTGATTTACTCCAGCTGAGGATCTGGCCCATCAAATCCAAACAAGTCTGGATTACGTGAGTGAGTTGAAACTGACCTTGGAGGTGGGGCTTAGAAGTGACTGAAGCAGAGTCACTACAAGCCTGAGCTTAGTGTTTTGTCTGGTTTAGGGGATTTTTGAATTCTCTTTTGTGTGTGTCCCAACTCCCAGAAGGGCTCTGTTTCGCTTTGATGTTAGCAAACCCGTTTGTCGGGTGAAGGTCAGTCAGGAGGGAAACGGTTCGCTGATGGAAGGGAGCCGTAGACAATGGCAGCTGTGGATGCCTGGACTCTTTGAAAACCAAGCCACTAATTTAGGTGCCTTTCTGTGGATAAGTGCCTACATCTGGGCACCCTAATCTGAAACTACTGGCCTTAATGACAAATACATTTATTGGGGGGAAAGGGTCAGGATTGGCTCAAGGATTGCTAATAGGATACAGAGTCTGTGAATGCTGCGTTCCTGATTCAAATTCAGCCCAGGTTGGCAGCGATAAGATGTTTATATGAGAGAGCTGCTCAGAGGCCTTTGTAAAAGTACTTGTTGGTCTCGTCAGGTTTGAGGAAGGATTTTTTTCTTTCACCTTGTTTACACACTGAAGTTGAACTGCTGTAACTGCATTGGGTTAAAACAGCACGAGCCCTCTAGTGCGGATGGAATTAGAATGGCGTGACTGTGTTTCTGAATAGGAATGGGAATAAAGTATTCCGGTATAAGGCGCCTTTGCACAATAGAACTGCATCTACGCTAGAAGTTGTACCAGTATAACTGTCAGGGGAGGAGGAAGGGGGGAAATCACATCCCTAACCTGCATACATTGTTATGCTGGTACAAAATTTTTGTGTGGACCAAGCGTTAGCTCCCGCAAAGGATATAAACTAGGCTGTATCCACTCACCCATGCCATCTCAGCGCAAGTGTTTGCAGAACACAGAGGACAAGAAGAATGTGCATCGCTCCTGATGGAAGGCCTGGGCCTGATGCTCTCCGTGACACTCTATGGCCACCTACTGGTGTCAAAAAGCAACTTATTTTTTCCGGTTACCTTTTTTCCTAGGTGGTTTTTAGAGTGTTCTCAGGTTAACTCTCGGTCTGAGCGGTTACCCCCACTCATCCCTGCAAATGAGACCAGTAACTGACCTCCTCGGGGAATGATGGAGCTGGCTTTGCAGGGACATATTCCTCAAGGTAACATCCTAAGGACACAGGGTGCTACATCGACACTGGAGTTAGTGCCATCCCTGCCGTCCTTCCAGTGAGTGAGCCAGTCTTGTCTGTTCTCAGACCAGACCACAAACCCTCCCTCTTCCCATGTCGTCTTGTACGTGTGCTTACACAGCTGGCTGGAGATTGCTTATGTGGCCCTTGTGTGTGTGCACTCCTGGACTGGCTAGGAACCAGCAGGTAACTGACAGTGCTACTCTAAACCCGATGAAGTCATCGAGAGTCTTGCCTTTGACTTCACTGAGGGTTGGTCCTAAGAGAACGTCAATGCCATCCTGTTCGGCTGTCAGCCTGTTACTCCTGCCACCGCTCCCACATGGCCATTTCCAGCTGGTCTTCTTCCCGCTCCTAAAATCCTTTGCACCAGGTCTGAAGTCCCACACAAGAAGCTCAGTCAGAACTGATGCAGTGGTTCATAGGACATCTGATGACGACCTGGTCGCAAGAGGCTGAGTACATCAGCCTCAGCAGGTTGGCCGTGGGAAATGGGGTCACAAACCTCTTTGGGGGACATGACCCTCAGATGGAGACCAAGGGCCAAGTCTTGAATAGGTGTTTATCAGTGTTTCTCATTGGAACTCTGCTGATTAACTTCACCCAAGGATCTGGTCAGTTAACCATGAATTTGCTTTGAGTGCTTCATGTAGCAGAACAGGGGTGCATACTTCAGGCTACATATGTGCCTTGATATTTCTATCTCCTGCTGGCTGGGTTTTAAAAGCATTGTTTCCTACTAAACACGACTAGTGAGTTTTTTGCATTTTTTCCTTTGGGAGGGGTGTGAGTATTATGCCCCATTTGTCCCCCAACTTTGTATTGTTGAAACCACTGAAAACTTTGTACTGTATTGACGGCTGTTCAAAATTCTCAGTAATAGAATCTATAAAGCAAGATGCAGGGACGTAACATGAAACCTGTAACACCACCAGCAAGAGGGGGAATGTGATGGTCATGGCTGTAAGCTGTTCAACAGAAAGTTTGGCCTTAAAGAGTTGATGATAATAAATAATAATAATGAATGTGCTTTACTTGTCTTTCATCTGTAGATCTCAAAGCACTTTTCAAGCCTCACAGCAGGTAGGTATTATCCCCCGTGTACAGACGAAGCACAAAGTGGTTAACTATGACTAGCTGGAGAGATTGTGACTGTGCCTTGGTGGCAGAGCTATGAATACAGGGCAGGATTCAGCAAAACACTTCAGTGTGTGCTTAAAGTTAAGCACGGGTGGTGCTCCTGGCAGACAATGGTACTACTCACATGCTTAAATTTAAGCACATGCTTCAGTGATTTGCTGAGTTAATGCCAGAACTCCTGATCATTGTTCCTCTTTGCTATAGCCGTCTGTCACCTGCAACTCCACACTGTTTTCCAGTGAGCTCGTAACACCTGGGAGGAAAGCTTGGCTCATACAGGTTGTCTCCAGGAATCTGAGATGGGAATATTTCCTCCTTTTACTACTCAGGTGTGTGTGTGTGGAGGGGGGGGGGGGTTTGGCCCTTCATTTACAGCAACGTGTGTTTGCCCCCGGCTACTGCACTGTGTTTGCATTTCCTACCACCAGATGGCAAGTTTTCCTCACCCTCAGCAGCAGAAAGCATACTTCTTCATGCCACGAGTGCATATCTGCATAACTAACTTCCAAATGAACTAAGGAAAAAAAAGATTGAATTTGAGTCGGCATCAACTCAGTGCGGCGTGGCTACTTTCTTATTAAATAGATGTATTCCCGTGCAGGGGATTCCTTTCTTTAAAGTGTTATGTCGTGGAAGTTAAAAAGACAACCTTTTACATGGGCGGTTTGGGCTCCAATCTTAAATATTTGTAAAATACAAAATTGAGGGGATGGGAAATTTACAGAACAGAACAGGGTATTTTTTTTTTTAAAAAAGTGATGATAGGGATTTGGGGGCTGAAGAGAGGAGAGTGTTTGTTTATTTATTTATTTATACATCTCAGCCCTATTGTAAACAGCTGCATGAAAACCTGAAACAGACGATAAATAGAAAAAAAGGGGACTTAAGAGTGAAACAACATCCAGGGGAAAAATTACAGTGAGGTTTAAAGTTTTGGGTTTTTTAAATATCTTCTGGCATTATTAATAGTAGTGGGGAAGATTTTACTGAATGCATAACTTTTCATCGGGGCACTCAGATACTTCAGTTATGAGCATCCGCTGGGACTCAAACGTGTTAGCTGGTCTTATTCCTGCAGCTTATAGTTAACATGTATTAACTAGGCCAGGGGTTGGGAAATGGGTTTAAATTATGCAGGCTTCATTCTTGCCACAGCCAACAACCCCATTAAAGGAGAAAATCTCATTCCCTGTGTCACCGCTGTACCAATGTCCGTCACTACCTGGAGCTCCCATTGACTTCAGTGAAAGTTGTGGATGTTTATTGCCTCTGAAAATCAGCCCATAAGCTGAAGCTTACGGCTCCAAGCCCTTGCTTGTGGTCTTAAATAGTGCAGCCTTCTCCAATGTCCAATACCTCGCAGCTCTTTGCTTCGTTCTGGCTGAGGATAACAGACTTTCTTTCACTGGCCTGATCTACACTAGGGGAGGGGCATCGATCTAAGATACGCAATTTCAGCTACGAGAATAACGTAGCTGAAGTCGAAGTACTTAGATCGACTTACCACAGCATCTTCACGGCGGTGAGTTGATGGCTGCTGCCCCCTGTCAACTCCGCCTGCGCCTCTCGCAGCGGTGGAGTACTGGCGTTGACGGGAGAGCGTTTTGGGTCGATATATCGCATCTAGACTAGACGCGATAAATCGAAACCCAATGGACTGATCACTACCCGCCGATCCAGTGGGTAGTGTAGACGTACCCTAACAGAAAATGCTCCTAGATGGAAATAAGAAAGCACTAAAAATCACTCCTTCTTAGTACCTGGCTGTCATACCTGTGTCAGTTAGTAGGGGCTTGCTCACAGGAGGTGATGGTATGGTAAGGTCATAGTACAGCACGGGATGGCTGCTGTTAAATTAGCTCCCTGCAGCACCAGCCAGTGGAGCATAGTGAAACAGCTCACATGGGAAGCCAACTCACTCCTTTTGTGGCTTGAATGTTCAGAGGATCTGACCTCTTTGTGGTGTTACTCAGTAGCTGAGTGACAGGCTCATGGCCCCAATCAGGATCTGTGTCTCAGGGTGTTAGGTGCTGTACAGACACATTCTAAGTCCCTGCTCCAAAGAGCTTAAAATCTGAATAAATAAGAGGCAATATTATCCCCATTTTACAGGTCCGGTACTGAGGCACAGGAAGATTGGCTCAGGACACAAAGGCAGGAACTGACTCCAGCTCTCCGGAGTCCAACGTCGGTGCCTTGCCCAAGGGACCATTTTTCCTCTTTTTTGGCTTTACTCCAGTCCTTAAATGGCTTTTCCGAACCGTCCCACTCCTCCCAGAATACCTGATAGGAATGTGGTAGGAGCCTGGGGCAAGAAGAACTGACTCAACATCAGGTGGGATCAGGCGATGGCTCTGCTGCAGCTTTCCTATAAGGCCGGGGGCAAGGCATTTAGGCTCAGCTCTTCAAAGGCATTTCGCTCCTAATTTCCATTGACTTGAATGGAGATAGGCATCTAAATACATTTGACAATCTGGGCCTTCGTCTCTCTGTGCCTCAGTTCCCCATCTGTACAATGGGGATAATAGCACTGCCCTGCCTTCCATTTGAGACTGTGAGGGGCGCAGATAGCACCGTGATGAGGATAAATACATTAGTGGGATAGTTTAGGCCCAGTGGCTGGTTGTGTCTCTTTTTAATCTCCTCTCTTTCAGCACCGGTTGGCCTTGAATCTCTCATTTCCTATTCCAAGCTCATCAGCCCCCTTTTTTATCTCACCACAGCTGGTTTTCTTCTCTCTCTCCCACTTGAGGGCCGGGGTTGCGTCTCTCCCTGCCCGACCTCCATTTGCAGAGCTCTGCGTCCCACCACCCATTCGCATGCTGCACCGTGGCCTTTGTTGTACTTTTCTGATAAGGAAAGGCAGCAGGAAAATAATCCCCCTTGCTGACTGATTCACACCTCCACAGTCTGTCGCTTCAAGGATTTGGGGATGGAGGAGCGCTTTCTTCACAACAATCTTCTCTGAAGGTCTCTCCACTCCCTTATTATTGCATCTTTTTAAAGGAGATAAAATTTATGTGCAGAGGAGGGGAACAAACCTCAGGGTAAAATGCCAAACGCACAGTTAAAATTCACCAGGGTCTAATCCCCGCCCCCTTTGAAGCCAATGAGAGTTTTGCAAGTGTCTGTAATAGGAACAGAACCAGGCCCGATTCAGGAAATGTTAAGTTGCAATGGTCCAGCAGGTCATTTAGTCTGTGGCATATGATGATGTACATTTTCAACATAAACAGCAGCTGTGTACAAGATTATGCAGCAAACCCATTGGTCCTGTGACTGACAATATGCTCCTGAATCAAGTTGCAGTGGGGAAGGTTTAGGTTGGATAGTAAGAAAAACTTTTTCACTAGGAGGGTGGTGAAGCACTGGAATGGGTTACCTAGGGAGGTTTTGGAATCTCCTTCCTTAGAGTTTTTTAAGGTTAGGCTTGACAAAGCCCTGGCTGGGATGATTTAGTTGGGGATTGGTCCTGCTTTGAGCAGGGGGTTGGACTAGATGACCTCCTGAGGTCCCTTCCAAACCTGATATTCTATGATTCTATGACTTGTGTCCTTGAAGAGCAGGAATGTCCCAGTTGTCGAGGCCTGTCCTGATGTCCCTGTTGTACTATATTTTGTTCAGGTTTTCTAACCCTTTGCAGCCTGGCCACCTGCAGGAGCCATTAGCCAACTGCTGAGGGCCTGTGAACTTCCCCAAGCCTTCCCAGGCAGAGTGGCTGCTTGTTGTCACTTGGCCCTCTCCACCCTCACACGCTTTCCCCACCTAGGGCAACCAGACAGCAAATGTGAAAAATCGGGACAGGGGATGGGGATGGAGGTGGTAATAGAAGCCTATATAAGAAAAAGACCCTAAAATCGGGACTATCCCTATAAAATTGGAACATCTGGTCACCCTATCCCTACCAGACCCTGTTGCCTCCACATACGTCCCCGAGCTGGCCTGATCCCTCATTCAGTGTGTGTGCGGGACAATGGAGGGCTGTTGCCCTAGATAACAAACCTCTCCTAGATGCACCCCCTTGGCCCTAGCCACACCACAGCAGTCCCTGTTTTTCTCCTTGAAGAGCTGGTCACTCCTGCACAGATGTTATTCGGGGATGAAGAGCGTGTGTGAAATGGGGGGAGGGTCTGGGATGGCCCTCAGTATGGGCAACCCCAAATGTTCAAAAACCATGAATGGAGCCCTACCAAATTTATGGTCCATTTTGGTCAATTTCAGGAACATGGGATTTTAAAAATGGTAAATGTCATGATTTCCGCTCTTTAGATCTGAAATTTCCGGGGGGTTGTAATTGTAGCGGTTCTGACCCAGAAAGGATTTGGGAGGGGGTCACAAGGTTATGGTAGGGGGGCAGGTTGCGATACTGCTACCTTTACTTCTGCACTCCTGCTGGCGACAGTGCTGCTTTCAGAGCTGGGCCACTGGAGAGCGGCGGCTGCTGGCTGGGAGCCCAGCTCTGAAGCAGAGCCACCCGCAGCAGCAGTGCAGAAGGAAGGATGGCACAGTATGGTATTGCCACCCTTACTTCTGTGATGCTGCTGGCGGAGCGCTGCCTTCGGAGATGGGGGCCCAGCCAACAGCCGCTACTTTCTGGCCGCGTAGCTCTGAAGTCAGTGCAGAAGTAAGGGTGACAATACTGTGAGCCCCCCCAAAAAAAATAACCTTGTAACTCCCTTTTGGGTCAGGACCCCCAGCTTGAGAAACACTGGTCTCCCCTGTGAAATCTGTATAGTACAGCATAAAGGCCCACAAAAGACTAGATTTGGGGGCGGGGGGAGCAGACTTCACGGTCCGTGATGTGTTTTTCTTGGCCGTGAATTTGATAGGACCCTAATCATGAGTCAGGCTCACTAGAAATCATGAGATTATGTAAAAATCATAGATTTGGTGTTTTGATTTGCTTTCTGCTTTTTGAGCCTTCAGGGTGAAGGGGGGCACATTTTGAAGCTGTCGCTGTAGCCACGTGGGCTAGAAACATATATTTTCTTTAAGAATGAAGACTGAAATCATCGCCTGTCCACATGACTCCAGGAGTGGGGACTTTAAGGAAAACAATAATGATCATGAGACTCATGACAGGTGGCATTGAGTCGTGGTTTAGGAGGGATGGGGACACTGACGACAGGACAGAGGTGTGGTGCCGGCCAGCCCACAGTGCGTTCTGCAAGGCTGCCTGTGTAAGGGGACTGTTGGCTCCGTACTAAAACTTGGTCGGGGGTGGTGTTTGGTTGGACAACTCACAGTACCATAAGGGGGCGGGTTGATGAGAAACCAGGACCCTGAGAGTGACATTCCCCAGGGACAATGGAGAGAGGCCAGCGCTCCAGATCAGCCTGATTGATAGAGTGGGTAGGCTGATGTAGGAGTCAGGAGGCCAGGGGTCCCGTCCTCTCTGTGGGCTGGAGGGGAGCTGTCTGCTTGGGCCAGAGTGCAGCTGAGCTAAGGCGAGAGCAGGAGCCTAGGCTGAGCTGGGGAGCAGAGCCGCACCAGCCAGGGCCAGAGGGGCCAGAGAAGCAGCCCAGGGAGCAGATCCGTGCTGGGAGTAGAGTCACACTGACTAGCCAGATCGAGAGGGGCCAGAGGAGCAGCCCAGGGAGCTGTGCTGGAGATGGAGCAATCCGGAGCCAGGTGCAGTGAGCAGCTGGGGAGAGGAAGGGAGACCCTGGGCAGAAGAGATACCCCCAGCCAACAGGCCTTGCAGGCCAGACCTGGAGGGGATCATAACCCTGATGAGGAGTGCGGGGAGGCTGATGCTGGGAAAAGCGCCCTGCCCACCTAGAGCTTGACAGCATGTGGCCACTGTCAGAGCAAGTTTTCGACCCGCAGCAGGCTCCCTGCAGCACAGCCAGGGCCTGGGAAGGAGGCCTGGCGGGACAGCCAAGGAACAGACACTGAATAACCTTTACGTTCCAGGGACAGCTGTTTGTGACGTCCCCGTGTGACAGAGCAGGATGAGGTGTTTTCCTTTAGCCTTTCCCATGTTTGCCTTATTTTTTAAAAATTGGTTGCTCTTTAATCAATGGTATCTGCTTGAACTGTACGTAATGTTCAGTGAGCCAGGGAATGGGGACACCCTCGCCCCTCTCCTAAGTGACCATGACAAGACCGGGGGTGGGGGGGTCGAGTCCTGAGTCAGGAATCCTGAGCCCAGCCTTGGCGGGGTTACGAGGACCATGCAGGAGAGTGGGAGTCCTTGAGGTCAGACAGGGCTCTGGGTAAAGGAAGTGGGAGTGAGGACTCGGATCCTTTTGCTAGCCCAGTCCACTGAGGTAGTGTATAAGCCAGGGAAGTGCCTGACAATAGCTCCCCCGGCCCCGACTGGCAGGGGGAGGGGACCAGATGCACATGCCCAGTGGGGCAGGGGACTGGCCAGACCAGGGTGTG
>ML677455.1:537444-578760 GCA_007922305.1 Dermatemys mawii | reverse complement strand
ATCGCTGGGGATCTAATCCCTCTGCCCATTCCCTTCCCCTCCTGAGCCTGGGACTGGATCCCTTCCTGAACCAATAGCCCCAGGACCTGCTACCTCCCCCCCCGATACCCCTGGCTGATGCCCCCCAACTTGGGATCGAATTCCACCCCTACCCCTCTGGGACACAAACTCTCCTGCCACTGGATACCTCCCCTCATCCTCCTACCCTTGGACCCAATCCCCCCAGGGACCTGATACCCATGGACTGATACCCCTGACCCTGAAACCCAATCTCCTCCCTTAGATCTGATACCCATGGACTGACATTCATTCGACCTCCCACCCCCGACCTCCATATCTCTGCTCTCAAGATAGTGCCAGACTTACATCCCCAGGACATGATCCCCATGGCCTCCCAATATCCGCCCCCACCACCCGACCCCAGGACCAGATCTGCCCCTTCCCCCCGTGGGACCCAATATCCCCAGACAGAGCCCTAGTACTTCTAATGCTCCCTGGCACCTGGAATCCCCACCCCTCCAAGCTGTGACACTCCTCTGCCCAGGATCACCTCTCCCCTAGACCCAATACCCCCAAAACTGACCCCGGTTCTCCTGCAAACCAATCCCCCACTTCCTGGGACAGGATCCCCTCTGGGACCTGATAATCCAGGAAGCAGGAACCCTGTCACCTCCCACTCCCTCCTATGGGAATCAGTACCCAATGACGACTGATACTCCAAGACAGGGGACCCCTGTGCCTTCCCACTACTTTTGGAACCAATGGTCCCGTGTGCTCCTCAGACCCCCATGGGATCTCCCACCCTCCTTGATAGGGATGGGACTCCCATGAGAATCTGATATCCCCAGAATAGGTACCTCTGTGTCCCATGGGGCCTGATAGCTCTCTACTTTCCTGATAGCCCCATGGGACATGATACTCCATGGTAGTGACCCTAGGCATCTCAATACCTCCATGGGAACCCAATGCTCCCCCACACCCCCCGCAGTGGGATGTAGTGTTCCCCAAGTACCCTTCTAACTGCACTCTAACCCACTGGTTGACTGCCGCCCTGGCCCTTGCTGGAGCCCGCTAGCCCTGAAGGGATCTGGTTCTCCCCTGGGCAAAGACCCCATGCTCTCTTAATATCCCAGTGGTACCCCTGATCACCCCATTACTGCTGATTGGACACCCCCATATTCGTTCTGAAACTCAGTGTCCTGCCATGGGGCCTGATTTCCCCAAAAGTCCTTGATAAGATCTGAGGAGCCCTGTTAACCACTCCTCTGCTTTTTGCACATCTGCATGGATTATGACTTTCATGGAGACACGGGGCTCAGCTCAGCATGCCACTGTTAGCCAGCAGTTGCATTCTGAAGCACACAATCAATCAGCCAGACAAGCCCCTGAGAAGTCAGCTGTTCAGGGAAAAGTGAAGAGCTGTCCCTCCTTGCCCCCACACCTATCAGACACAGTTAAAAGAGCTTGGGCCCAGCTCTTCACCATTTAAATATTTTTTCCTCACCCTTGTTCATAGCCCCTTGAAAGTTTGAACCTCAAATCTACTTCCTTGTCCAACTGTTTCTTTCCTCTGGCCTGTAGCAATCCTGCTTGCCATACTCGGGAGTATTTCCATTGACAGCAGCAGGACAACTGGTGGAATTCACAGTGACTTCTAGATTCGAAGGCCAGAAGGGCTCATTGTGGCCATCTAGCCTGCCCTCCTCTCTAGCACGGGCCCGAGAACTTCGCTGAATTAATTTCTGTTTGAACTGGAGCGTATCTTCTAGCAAAAACATCCACTGCAAGTAGGGTGACCAGATGTCCTGATTTTATAGGGACTGTCCTGATTTTTGGGTCTTTTTCTTATATAGGCTCCTATTACCCCCATCTCCTGTCCTGCTTTTTTACACTTGCTATCTGGTCACTCTAACCGCGCGCAGGCAGTGGCTAGTCACA
This sequence comes from Dermatemys mawii, assembly GCA_007922305.1. Classification (NCBI taxonomy): domain Eukaryota; kingdom Metazoa; phylum Chordata; order Testudines; family Dermatemydidae; genus Dermatemys; species Dermatemys mawii. The sequence continues at coordinate 576,822 of ML677455.1, read as the reverse complement.
TTATTATTAAAGGGATACTCAGACGTGATGCAGGGGTGGCAGCAATTTGCACTAGGAAGGCAAAAGGTGGTAGATGTGTTCATTGAGGGGGAGAACGGGCTCCGAACTAGCAAACAGAGGAAGCGTACTGAAGTCAATGGGATTCCTTCCAATACATGCTGGCATGGCAGAGACTAGAAGCAGTAGCTTACACTTGGGGCTGTCTCTTTACATTCACATCAGTCATTGGGCAGGAGAGTCCTGATGTGAAAGCCAGACTCATTTGATTGGTTCTGTTAACATCACTATGAGTCCTTATTGGCCCGATCTGTAAAGGCAGTTAGGTGCCTAAAGACACAGATAAGCCCTCTTAAAAATGTCATTAGGCGCGTAGGCAGCTGCCTAAATGCCTTTAAGGGCTACAGGATTGGCCCAAAACACTGCAGTTTACTCAGTCACCGGATTGCTGTCCTCCACTTTAATAGATAAGTGTCCTGGTTTTGTCTCAGCCATCTTTCCCACAAACACCTCCGCTTCGCCTTAGCATTTATCTGCCACCAGGGAATAGTAATTCTGCAGCAAGTATAATATTTATGCAACTGTCCCTTAACTTCCCTTAAATAAACCCACTTGCTTCATTGCTGCTCTGAACTGAGCAGCCCTGGCAGAGGCCACTGTATTTGGGTTTAAGGAAAAATGGGCAAGTCCTTGGAAAGCCATTGGTGCTTTGGGATTATAAACAGGATTAGAGATTTAACCATTGGATGGTTTGTTCACATGCTCAAAGCTGAACTGATTCAAATTCGGAGCGCGGAAGGAATTTTCTTTCCATGTATTGTAATGTGCTGATTCCTACTTTCTTCTATGACATGGAATGAGAATGGTTCAACAGTGTGGCAGAGGCTCTTATCTTACTAAGAACAAATTGAGATTCTCCTTTAGATTGGCATGAGCTTTTGGAGCAGGAGGATCTATTCACACTGATCTCCTGATTTCCAATCCAGTGCCTGCTCCCCAAAACACCTCTCTGCAACCTCCTTTGGCCGAGTGGGACCAGGAAAGGTTAAGTTAATAATTGTTGCAAGAGATTACAGTCAATGCGCTGCCATTTTTCAGGCTATTTGACACCTGAAACTGTTTTTTCAGTGAAAGAATTTGCTCTGTGTATCCAGATCTAGCTGGTGCCAGACTGTATTTAATGGTTGAATTGCTTTCCTTAGAAATCAGCTTTCCATCGCTCCCAGACACTGGGCTATAGGAATGGCTTTGCCTATTCGCGGCTACCGACGATGGGGATAGGCAGGGAGCGACTCTACATGAACCAGCTGTCCCAGGCCGAATTAGATGAACTGTCCAACAAGAGACCCACGCTGACCTACGGGCAAGCCAAGCAGGCCCCACCTTCCGACTTCATTCCAGCTCATGTGGCTTTTGACAAAAAGGTACAGAAAGCCTTAGTTCAGGAGCATTGCTAGGGCTATGAGCTGTGAACGCCAGGGTTAGGGGGAACAGACAACACAGAATGTATTTTCCACATGCCGTGATCCTTAGTCATAGACAACTGATGTCTGGATTGAAAGAGGCGTTCCTTGCTTGCGAAGAGGATTACAGTAAGTAAACATTATAAAGCGTTCTCCATGAGCTACACAAAGACATCTCCAGTAGTTTAAAAAGAACTCGGATGAACTCTGGACGCTTCACTTTACAACCGTCTCCCTGTAAGTCCCACCCTCTCATGTCCTCCTTGCAAAATTCTGCTGGAGCTGCAACAGAGCCGGGCTCCTAAAGGGCCAACGCAAAGGGGGCATCTCCTGTTTGTTGAGCTGTCGTCTGGGAGTTGATACCATGCTCATCACCACGGCCTCCTAGAGCCTGTACTGCCCCATAGACTTCCTGCGTTAGCTGTCGTCAGCAATTCTGCTTCAGGCCAGACTGTGTCCCTAAGGAACTTGCTGCACCGCCCTTGGCAGAGCTGGGGATGGATCATGCCCCAGCACGTTGCAATCCTGCTCTGAGCTCAGGGAGTGCAAGGGGGAATGCGAAGGCTGTGCCAGCTTTTAGGGTGGCACCAACTGCTCCCCACAGCAGGCCTGGCCAGGTCTGTGGGCTGGTGTGGAGAAGCAGGCAGGTCCATGGCCCTAGTTACTCCACACCCCTCGCAGCCTGGGGGCTCAGGGAGGAGACGTTCCTTGTGCTTCGCCCCAGCACAGGAACTGGAATTGCGGCTGCACTTGGGGGCCAAAGACAAGGCAGTCGCCTTGTGCCCTGACCCTACTACGCCACCACCTCCCTATGCCCTGTCTGGCTCTTGGCATCAGCCTGCGGGGCAAAGGCAACTGCAGGAGGGGGAGGCAGATTCTCAGATCCAGCAAAGCACAGGAAACCTCGTCGGTAATGGAGCCAGAGAACGAGAGAATGTCTTCCCCTGCTGGGAGCTTGGCAGCCATATTCACTCTGAGGGGCTGAGTATATTAAAGCTCATGTATGTCAGTAAGCTATGCCCATAGGAACTAGATAGCTCAATACCCTGCCAGGTGGGGCCCCTAGCTATAAAGGGATTGGAGATCCTTCAGGCCGGGGGTGGGGAGTGTTATATTTATTCGAGCCGTTTACATTTGGCCCCTGGGTGCCTCAGACAAGGAGAAAATTTACAAAATACTGGGCTCTAGAAAAACCATCAGTAGTGAAAGCTCCCCTGACGCTCTTGCAGTCAGTCTGTGGTTAGACTCTGGGGCCCTCGATGGCATGATAAGTACTAATCCCAGTGTCCCATGCTGTCAAAGCAGAGGGCAAACATTACCAAGATCTTTGATCAGTGCCGCCACTAATGTCTGTTCCTTCTCTCCTTCCGGGGTCCTTCCCCACGCTGCAGGTGTTGAAGTTTGATGCCTATTTCCAGGAAGACGTTCCCATATCCACGGAAGAGCATTTCCGGATCCGCCAAGTGGGTATTTACTACTACTTGGAGGACGACAGCATGTCCGTCATGGAGCCCATCGTGGAGAACTCTGGCATCCCTCAGGGCAAACTCATCAAACGCCAGCGGATGCCCAAGAATGACCGCGGGGACCATTACCACTGGAAAGACCTGAATCGGGGCATGAACATCACCATCTATGGCAAGACTTTCCGCATCGTCGACTGCGACCCGTTCACACAGGTGCAGCAGGGATGCAGGAACTAGCCGAATAAGAGAATCCCAGGAGTTAGCGATAGGCAAAACTCACTAGAGTCCCTGCTCTGTTCCCAATCCCCTAATCCCAGCACAGAAATGAGTATGAGTAGGGATTCTCAGCCTCTTCCATACTGGGGCCCCACCCCACATAAAACTATGGGACAGGTGGGGTGGTCACTCATGACCTCCTGACACCCATTTCTGACAGTCCCATCCCGCAGGGTTGTGCCAACACATTGAGAACCTGGGATGTAGACTGATCTCTTTTATGGAGCTGGTGCAAATGGAACAGAACGACCATTGAAATCAGTGGAGTTATGCCTGTTTACACCAGCTGTAGATCCAACCCGTTATTATTCTAGGGTCATTTGGTGGCATATGTGTTAATGAGTTGATGATGCCATCCAGTTCCCATTTCAAAGTGTCTGCATCTCAAACCTGTCACTCACTACCTTTAGCATAAATTGGCATCCTCAAGGTCAAAACTACTAAGCCATGCAGCCCGACCCTTCCTTCCAAGTCCTGGTGGTGATCTCTCCAACTCAGGGATCAGTTCCCTGATGGGGAAGCTTGTGCTGCTGCTTCCCAAGTTGCATGTGTTCTGGGTCAAGTCTTGGTGACGGCAAGCAGTCCCATTGGCTTCCGTGGCTCTCTCGGGTGAGTGCCCTGAGTATAGAAATGGGGCTCCGCTTTCCAGAGGCATCGCAAATTAAGCCAAAAAAGAGGGACTTGTCCTAGAATAGCAGGGTTGGAAGAGACCTCAGGAGATCATCCAGTCTAACCTCCTGCTTAAAGCAGGACCAATCCCCAATTAAATCATCCAACAGATTTTTGCCCCATCCCTAAATGGCCCCCTCAAGGATTGAGCTCATAACTCTGGGTTTTGCAGGCTAATGTTCAAACTACTGAGCTATCCCTCCTCCCACTTTGTAATAGAAACATAAAGGGACAAGCCCTGAAGTCCTCCTTCAGTCTTTACTCTGGCAAAACTCCCAGCAGTGGAGCCAATGGGAGGTTTGCCCGAGTCTAACCTGAGGCAGGACTTCAAGATCTGGCTTGCAGTGAGGTCTGAAAGGTCCATGGAAACAAAGAGGAAATGGACAGGTAAAAACCTTCATGGATTATGAATGGTGATGATATGATCACAATGATCCCTTTGGACCTTAAAGTCGATAGAGTCTCTGATTATTGTACAGCACCTAGCATATTGGGATTGGGGCCTCAACGTGCAACTGCAATCGGTGAGGTTCCAGTCTCCTGCTGATACCCTCCCAAACCCATCCCAGAGCTTTCCTTGCCTCCTGACCCTAAGAATGCACTTCAGCATTAATGGAATGCTGGGAACACTTTCCCTAGGTATTTCTGGAGAGCCAAGGAATTGAACTGAACCCTCCCGAGAAAATGATTTTTGACCCGTACACGGAGCTCCGGAAGATGCCCCCGCGCATGTATGTCACACCGTCGAACTTTGATCAGCTCAAACAGTTTCTGACCTTTGACAAGCAGGTGAGTGGGGTGCAGGTACCTTTCCTTGGGATGGATCATTTCCTGTGTGTGTGTGTGTGTGATTCAGAATGGTACTTGTACATGACTCTTGTGGGGGACTGTGAGCAGGTGCCTTCCTTGGGCTATTCTGCCAACACAGACCATACCATTGTGCAGAGGCCAAACACATCCCACTTCTCTGGGGGTCTGGCTTTGTCAACAAAGAAATCAATAAAAAGAGAATATGAAGTTCAGCTCTTACCTTCTCCCCAGGCGTGGCTGTTTCTAGAGTTCCTCCTTCAGAAGAACTCAGCCCACACTCTAGATCTTCCTCTCTCTTTCTTGCTCCAGAAAGCCTTATGTTGAGGTAGGGTAACCTGCCACTTGCCTGAGTGCATCAGGGGCAGTGGCTGTCTGAAGACTCCTCATTTCACATCTGCTGTCATGAAAGGCACATTATAACCCAGCTCTGCAGCTAGCTGCTAACATCCATTGCTGTGTGATTATTTTGATCTCTGGGGCAAATAAACCAAAGCCCCACCCAAAGGTAGCTATGGTGTTTAGGCAGCCTGATGGTTGAGAGCAAGATGCCTGCCACCCGTGTCTTCCTGGGATCTGGGGTGGAAGGAAATTCTGTCATGAAGTGGCCATAGTTCGAGCCCATTGGATCAGCTACTCCATCTTACGGGGCCAGTACTATATTGTTATTCTCCAGTGCTTTGTCCAGCCTTGTTATCAATGTCCCAGCACTGCTCGTGTGGATAGATACATCTCAGTGCTAGGCCATTTTCCCCAATATTTCCTTTGATCGCTTTCTTCTGAGCTACCCTGAATAATTCCTGTCCCCCTATGGTGTTTCAGATATTTGTAGGTGGGTATTCTCTCCCCTCAGCTACTGCCTAGCCCAGCTAGTTTTGTTTGGTTTTCTTAGTCAAAACCCTCCTGCTGCCGAACTATTTCGGCTTCTCTTCTCTGAACTGCCTCCCTCAGTGACTTGCTGACCAGAAATGAGTGCAGGATTTCAAGGCCATTCTCACCAGTGCTTAACACAGGCAGACTGGCACCCCTGTGCTGTGGGCAAGATCCTTCACAGCCCCCGAAATCGCCCCAGCCTAATCCAGACAGGGCATGTTTCAGTTTCATGTTGGGTTCATGGTCCTTGCTTGGCTCTCCAACACCTGCAGGTCCTTCGCTTTTACGCCATATGGGACGACACCGAGAACATGTTTGGCGAGAACCGGTCTTTCCTCATCCATTACTACCTGGCGGACGACACTGTGGAGGTTCGGGAACTCCATGAGCGCAACGATGGCAGAGACCCTTTCCCTGTCCTGATCAGACGCCAGCGCCTGCCCAAAAGCTTTGTGGACAGGATGAGTAAGAGCTGGTGCTGGGGGTTTTACCCATTTTCTGTTAGCAGGAATTGTGTGTGTGTGCATGAGCGTAGATGGGTGGCCACATGCAAGGCATGCGTGACTCATATTATAAATACAAGGTTTATGTAATTAATCCCAGAAACCTTTCCTGAGTTTACAGTTTCTTTCCAACAGAAACAATCTCTATTGGTTTTAAAACATTTAACCTTTTGCTGCCCAAAACAAACGCTACATCTCCAGCATTCCACCACTGGCCCACTGAAGTGGTTTCTACCTTTCACACACAGACGGGCTTTTCTTGTCTCTTGCTTCACATGCAGTAATAAAGTCTACGTCTAGCTCACCAAACTGCCTTTTCTACCCCTGATCTTCCCCAGAAACCTTCCCCCGCTGCGTGCTGGAGATCTCCAATCAGGAGGTGCTGGAGTGGTACACGGTCAAAGATTTTGCTGTTGGCAAGCCTGTCACCCTCCTGGGGCGCAGCTTCTTCATCTACGACTGCGACGAGTTCACAAGACAGTTCTATTACGAGAAGTTTGGCATCACGGACTTTCAGCCGGTGGATGTAAAGAAGAAGTCACCAGAGGAAGTGCAACAGGTACGGGGAGAAAATTCTCAGGGCGGGGTGGTGGGAGGAAACCCATCAGTCTGCACAAGGCAAAGACCTTTTGGACTCTTAAGTGCTGTTATTGTAAGCCTTTTCGAAATACTGTTTCCTAATGTCACTGTGTTGCTCAAGAGGGTCAGATTAAAGGGAAGCCAGAGGGAAAAACTAGTGTGTGTCAGCCAGGGCAGTAGGACTGTGAGTCTTAACCCACAGAGGAGTGAAGTACTGGATAGTTAGCCACTTCTAAGGATAATTGCACTGCTGAATGACACGGCAGCTGGAAGACAAAACAGAGCCGCTAATGCTCTGGAATGCACCTTGTGCCTTTTCCACAGTGTTGAGTGGAGTTGTGGAATTTGCTTTGAGTACTGAGACTTAAAAACCAATAAACCTAATTAGATATTGATCCGAATACGTCGCCACAGGTCCTTACTCGGAGCCAAATTCTGCAGCCCTGACTCAGAACAGCAATTATTCACGCGGCTCCATCGCTGGAGGTTTTTCAGAACAGGTTGGATAAAATGCCTATCAGGGATGGTCTAAAGTTTCCTTGGTCCTGCCTCGGCGCTGGGGTTCGGATTCAAGGTCCCTTCCAGCCCTACATTTCTATGGGGAGTGGAGTCCTACTAACTCCATGAAAACTGAACAAACAGCTCAGGCTTTTGGCCAAGGAGAGCACATACGGTTAAAAAGTACAGGGGCTATCACCCCTTGTGCTGCAGGGGGTTGGGTGAAGCTGGGTTAAGGAGACAACTGCTGCCCCTGTCAACTTGCACACAAGTAGGCACATTATTGCTGAAGGGGCCTACGTCTTTCTCCGGAATGTCCAGTACCGGCCCGTCATGGGGAGAGGATACAGAAGTAGATGGACCATTGATCTGTTCCACTATGGCAGTTTCAGAGAGGCTGGTATTTTCACTGGGATGCCATTTCAGCAATGGGGAAAGGCTACACATCACAGCTCATGTAGGAAACATCTGCCTAGCTTGGTTACCTCCAGACTGCAAGGGTTCAAGTTGAGTGGGTGAGTCAGTTAGTCTGGCCATGTTCTCCCTCGAGGTGGTGGCCATGTTACAGAGCAGTTGCGCTCTGAAGTTTGATTAGAGGTAACATTTTCCAGGATGCCTAATGCCCAGATCCTCAAAAATAGTTAGTCTCCTAACTCCCCTTGGGCCTAAGCGATTTAGGAGCTTAAGTCACAGGATCTGTATTGTCAACAGAATGGGTGAGTTGGCTACAGTTACAGATGTGCAACCCCCTTGAAGATTATAGGGTTGCATGGGTATCCCCAGGCCAGGAAAACTCCTGGTCCTGAGGCTTGGAAAGAACCCAGCTTGAGCCTCGAGCTTCAGGCTGAAGTTGCAGGGTTTGGAACTAGGAAAACCATCTTTTGGCTGGAGCACATTTGAGTTGGAGTCAGAGACAACAAACTCGAAACTCTGTAATGCCCTCACTTCCCTGACACCACAGAGGCTTCCGGGAATTGGTGCACCTCTCTGCCCGTCCCATTGCAGGCTGGTATACTTTGATTGAATGCTGGTTGTTGGCTTGGGGAGGGGGGTGGCTGATGGGGGTTGAGTGGGGATAGGAGGTCAGGCTGCATGACCTGCTGGTCCCTCTGGCCTTGAACTCGGACTTGTTCTTCCAGAGTCTCTTTTCGGAAGACGTAAAAACGTAGGGTCGGCTGCTGTAACTGAAGTCATGGGAGCCCCTGGCCTATGCTGCCTGGCTATGCAGTTCAGAGTATCATGGCACAGGCCATGGGGAAGGAATTCAGCGCTGGCACAATTCTCACTGCAGAGAACCCAGAGCCGCTTCCTGACCCCTGTCTTTTTGTTAGTGGTAACCACGTGCACCTCCTGTCTCTTCTGTGTGCAGATCATTCCTCCCTACAATGGTTATGGCTTCCTCGAAGACTCCCTGCAGAACTGCTTCTCCCTGCTGCCGCAGCCCCCCAGGAAAAACTACATTAAGATGCTAGAGAATGACCACAAGGTGCTGCGCTATCAGGTCGCACTGGTGAGAGCTTGGTCCAGGAATAAGCGCTACCGGGTTACACCCTCCAAATCAGAAGGTTTAGGGGAGTGGTGTGTTCTCGGTTAACATAGGATAGCACTAGGGGGGAGCCAGCGCTGCAAGAAAGATCTCCAGCAGCCACCAGCGATCAGCCCTCTGCTTGAGGATGGTCACGTGTTCCAGTATGGCCTTTAGGACAAGCGGTAAGATAGCAAGGCAGAACCAAAGCAGGACCAGACAATACTACATGGGCCTGCCCCACTCTCCCATTGAAGTCAATGGAAAGACTCCCTTTGACTTCAGTGGGTGCTGGATCAGTGCTCAGATGAGCAGTATTGCCACTTGAACCTGGCTTTCATCCATCCTCTCCCCCCATACCCACGCCACATGATATCTTCTTCCAGTAACACCTGCCAGCACCTGTGCACACTGTCCCCTCCTCCCCAGGGCTAATCCCAGCTTTGGAAGCCAGCTGTGGTTCGTTACATCAGGACTGTCCAGCGGTTTGCAGGTTGGGAAGCTGGCGGGGGAGCCCAGCTGAGAACTGTGCTCTTCACAGCAGCTTTTGGGGTGCCCCGTGCCTAGCCTCTGCAATGCAGTTAATGGTAGTTCCTGTGCTACCCTGGGGTCAGCTGATGTCTGCCCCACCCACATAAGGGGTGTGCCATGGCTGTTCTCTCCCATTGGCTGTATGTGTTTCTGAAGGCCATCATTTAGTGCTCAGACCAAGCAAATTTTAATCTAAGCACATAATCCGAGTGGGGTGCTCAGAGGGTTTCGTCTTGTGGTCAGGAGCTGGAATCAGTCCAGACTTTGCAGAGGTGCAGACTTTAACTCTACAGCGAATCCTTCTTTGTGCGATGAGTCACTTCAGACAGGATATGCCTTGCTCCCGGAGTGCTGAGCATGTGGACACAATGCGTAAATTTGGTGGCTGGGGACCAGATTCTGTCACGGTTAGGCATGCCAAGCAGTAGTGGGAGGAGACCAAGGAGCCACTGATATCCCGATGTTGAACCTAGTCTGTGGTTTTATTTCAGTGCAGCCGGCTGGTTACTCCTCTTGCCTGCTGTAGAGGTTTAGACAGGTGTAAAAATGAAAGCTCCAGGTTCGGTCCTTGGCTGCTTGGGGGTGTATAGGAATAGTCTGAGAGTAGCCAAGGAAAGCAGCCAGCCCTGAAAGTCAGCCAGCATTTCCTGTCCACACAACCCACTCCGGTCCTTCCCTTCGCTAGGAATCGCCAAACCCCGAGGAGAGAAAGCGCCGGTTCATCCTCTCCTATTTCCTCTCCACTGACATGATCAGCATCTATGAGCCACCGGTCCGCAATTCAGGCATCATTGGAGGAAGATACTTAGGAAAGACCAAAGTCCCCAAGCCAGGCTCCACTACAGATAACCCCGTTTACTACGAGCCAGCGGACCTCACCATCGGTGCCACGGTTGAAGGTAGATCTGGAACTGGCTCGATGGAGCCGTTAGAGCATTTCCATTTTAGAGCAGGCGTCTTATTTTCAATGAGCGTTCTGATGCCTTGTCGACACTACAGGGGGTGGAGGGGAAAGACTGATCTAAGTTATGCAGCTTCAGCTACGTGAATAACATATTGACATATTTAGATCTACTTAGTGCGGGGTCCATACTCCCCTATATCGACGGGAGATGCTCTCCCGTCAGCTCCCCTTGCGCTTCTTGTTCAGGTGGAGTACAGGAATCGACGGAAGAGCGATATGCAGTTGATTTAGCGGGTCTTCACTAGACCCACTAAATCAACCACCGTTGCATCGATCACCACGTGTCAATCTCCTGATAAGTGTACACAACCCCTTACATTTTGCACAGATATTGCGCACAACATCCTCCACCTACAAACTTAGTTCTGGATCAAGTGTAAAATGCAGCAGTTGGTGGAAAATAGTGTCGTTCCATTCATTTAGCTGGTGATCTGGTCTCTATCGTACATAGAGAGAGAGCACTAGGTTCTCCTTAGCATTTGTGTAGTTGGTGTTCTGGGCTATGGCAGCATTCTAAGGGTTGATGCCGGAGCACTGGTGTGACGGTGCTGTTCCTGGCGTGACCCACTGAGAGTGTCAGATCAGGACAAATTGCTTCACAAGGGGCAATTACAGCCCGAAGATGGGATTTCCCCACCCCAAAGAATTACCAAATCAGCCAGACAGAAAAGACTTTGGTTTCGTCCCACTGGCTAGCCACAAGTCACACAAGCAATTCCCTTAGACACTCCAGCTTCCCAGTATCACCACCAGCAGCCACCTGTCCTGGGGACAAATGGTAATGAAAACCAATACCCCAAATAAAGAAATCAGTTCTTCCCAATTCCAAAGAATCAGGCCCCAGACCCAGGTCAATATACAAATCAGATCTTACCCACAAATCACGCTGTAGCCAATCCTTTAGAATCTAAAATCTAAAGGTTTATTATACAAGGAAAAAGATATAGGTGAGGGCTAGGAATGGTTAAAGGAAATCAAATACATGCAGTAATGGCTTGCATCAGTTGTAGAATAACTGCAGGTTCAAATCAGAGTCTCTGGAATATGTTCCCAGAAGGAATGGGTCATCAATCCTTTGGCCAGACCGCCCCTTTGCAGCAAAGTCCCATCCAGAAGAAGGAGCCAGGCTGGAGACTAAAAGACAAAATGGAGATCTTTCCCCCAGGTTTATATAGACTTCCTCTTGTGGGTGGAGACTGCCTCCTTCTTGCTAATCAGAGTCCAGTTGTAAAATGGAGTTTCAGAGCTATGTGGTCCAGTTACATGACTCTTCAAGATTCAGCACCTGAGCAGCCAGGCCACATTCCTGGGGAAGCTCGGGTGTGGACAGGCATCTACAAAGTTCATTGTTAGCTTGACTGGAACTTGGTGGGCCATCAGGAAGGCTAGGCGGAGCTAACAATAACTTTGTCTGGGATTTCACCCAAAAGCAAGCATAAGTTTGAAATACAGACACTATACAGCCAATCCTCAAACTCTAGCTACAAACAAGATACACACATACAGATAGCATAATCATAATCAGTAGACCATAACCTGGTCGTAGACACCTTATATGACCCCCTTTACCTAAGATTTGGTGTCCCTACAGGACCTTACTTGCACCAATGATCTATATGATTCCAGATAATTTTTGTAACGTGACAACTGGCGCAGAAGAAATCCTGTAGCCTGGGCCATCAGCTCATCCATGGAGGAAAATAACCCTGATCCTGAAGCCTGTTAGAAAGTAGACAGTGTTCAATGTATAATTCATCTGGGCCCAATCCTGAGACCTTTACTCAGTGGCTCCTGACAGTCAAAATGCCCATAGAATTTATGGACATCTTTTCCTACACCAAGACAAGAAAAAATGGTGTGAACTGCTCTGATTTGGCTCTGACATTGCCAGTTCCTCAGGGCAGGGACCTTGTCTTCTCCTGTGTCAGTAACGTGACTCGCCCACACACGGAAGTAACACTTGGTTTGCTGTTGCTTGCCCAGTATTTAGCCACAGGTTTGTCATCACCGATGCTGATGAGTACGTCTTGAACTACATGGAAAGCAACGCCGAGAGTTTCCCCGCAGCAACGTTGCAGTCTCTGCGCGATTACTTTGCCCCTCGCCGAAAGGCAGCACAAGCAGCTGAGAGGTAGGTTTCAATGGCGAGCACACGAGAGGTATGGAGAGCTGAGGTTAATAAGCCATTCAACTTTTAGCTGGTCAAATGGCTTTTATTTATGTGCAGTAGCTTCCCTAACGCCGTGCGTCCTAGTGCAACATTGCATAGAGTGTCATTCACCAATGGTACCACGCTCTAGTTTGTTACTCTGGGCAGTGCTGGCTGATGACTGATCCGCTGATTGTTCCACTCTGGGAACCCCTCCTTGAGCACAGCCAGAAGGGCCTCAGCGTATGCAAGGTACCACTAAGGCTGCTTACATAAGAACTGCTGAGCTGGGGCTGCCACAGGCCAGGAGCCGATATTTCTCTTAGAGAGCATTGGCTCTGCCATAAGGCCTGCAGCAAAGATTTCTCTTCAGAAATAGGAGTAGAAGCAGCCAAGTAGTCCTCCTTCTGTGAAGGACGGCAGCGCTCAGTAACAGTGGCTGCTCCCAGTACCAGCTGCTTGTTGCACTTTGGCTAAGAGAAGTCTGACAGTTCTCTTACCATTGCTATTAGGTCATTTGGGCCATTCCTGGGCCTGTGAAGATTGGGACCCTAACCTATTTTCTAGTGCTTTGTCCCGTCTTCTTTTATATGACCCGACCTCCCCTCTCCCTGGGGCTAGGGCTTCCATCCCATCCCTTGGGAGACCATGCCACAACGCCTAGCTGTTGTGAGCTCCAGCCTTTGATTTTTATGGCAGCGCATAGAGGCTCCAGCTGAGAACAGGGCCACTTGGCCCTGTATGAATGCTTAGAAGGAGACAGTCCCTGCCCCAAAGAGCTTACACTCCAAATAGACAAGACAGACAAAAGGAGAGAAGAGAAACAGAGGCACAAGGGGAAGGGGCAGAACTGGGCAGAGGCCTCTTGGCCCCTGAATTCCAGCCCAATGTCCTGTCCACCAAGCAGGCAACCGTATTATTCAAAGGCGTGTGTCTTTAGAAGCCTGCTACAGGCAGTCCTCGACTTTACGACATTGGAGTTATGTTGAAGGGCACTTACGTTTATAAATGGTCATTGTGTTTCAACTTCATGACATCCGTTTTGACATTACGACACTCAATCCAGCATTGTTCCTATGGGAAAGTCGAGTTACAATGTTTTCGACTTAAGACGTGATGTTCAGGAACCAATTGCGTCATAAGTCTGAGGACTGCCTGTATATATTCAGGGAGAACGGCTGGCCACCCCAGGAACATGACTGGCCACCAGAGATTTTAGTTGGTGGAACACATGAGAGAAGGACTTACCTCAGGTGTGTCAAGTCTGACTTCCACATGAAGTCATTTCCCTGCTTCCTTCCTCCACAGCCAGTTAGCAGCAGAGCCGGGCAGCCAGGAACGAGAGGAGCTAGTGAAGCAGGTTCAAGAGCAGTTGAAGCACCATAACTACTTGAGTAACAGCAGCATGCGGGAGGCGTTCCTTCACCACGACAAGGATGGCTCCGGATTCCTTGACAAGGCAGAGTTCTTTGCCCTCTGCAACCGCTTCAACCTGCCGGTCAGCGACGCCCTGGTTAACAAGGTCAGGAGGCAGCATGGTCAGTGTGTGCAGAGTTTGGATTTTAGCCGAAATGTTCACCTGGGAGCCACTTAATACTGCACGCAGCACTCTCCTCTCTCGCTTGCCTTGGCTCTTCCAAAGGAGTTTCCCTGTCCATTTACAGAAGACAGCCAAGCCCAATTGCTGGCAGAGCCCCATCCCCGGGCAATGCCATGAACTAGACTGTGTGCTATCCCCCCTCTTCCTGGAGCATCGCTGCTCAGGGACCCAGAGGAAGACTGGCAGTGGGACTAGCAAGAGATGGGAGGAATTCCTTAAACCCTGAGGTGAAAACCATTTCACTCCTGTGTGAATTAAACAGAAGCCTGGGGGGTGGGGGAGGGAGGAGGGATCCAGTTCCAAGTAGGCCCCAAGATAGCACTGGTAGCCAAGTAACTAGCCTTCCTCCATGGATATGTTGTCACGGGCACTACAGATATGCTTCCTGCCGGGCAGCTTCTGATCAACCATTGCCTTTGCGTATCGCATCCCAGCTGAATTGCCGAGAAGGTACAGTAAGCCCAAGCCTGCATGGCATCTCCACAACCACCACCTCAGGCCTCCGCCAAGGCTGGATAACCTTATGGGCTTAGCTAATAAGGGTCCATGGCAATCCAGCTACAGGGCCATGAGCAGAAGCCAACACAGATCATAGGCTGCCTCGCAGGAAACAGGACCAAGAACCATGTCTGAGGGAAGAAACCAAACATAGTTCAACACAGATGGTAACTTGGGTTTCCTCAGCATACACTACTACGTCCGTTAGAGACGTAAGTGCAGAAGACAATGCCATCTGAAGAAATGTATAAAACCTGGGGACTCTGGCCCCTGTTTTCTTAATCAACTTGGCAAAAATTAGACTGTATGGTAGCCAAGGGATCAAACAGATTTAACACAATGCATTTGAGCAAGACTTGTTTCTTTGGTATTACAGTAAAGGCAACAAGATTTTTTCATCACCAGGGCCCTGCTGTGCTAGATTCTGCAGGAGTCTTTTCCTGCCATACCCAAAGTAATGGGAGGAGGGGATTGTTCACCCCATTTTAACACGTGGGAGAACGGAGATTCAGAGCAGATTAAACAACATGCCCCAGGTCACCCTGGCCAAGGCCAGGAATTGAACTCAGCTTTGAGTCCCAAGCCAGGGCCTTAGCCACAGGACTACCCTTCCCGTCTAGCTGTGTAATACATAAGGAGGCTAGAGCCCTAGTTTAGATATCAGAGCCACGGGCTCAAAATAGGCACCAAGTAGCAGCTAATGCTTACCTCCAAACCAGAAAATAATTAACCAGCTATGTATCCATCACAAGTGACTGTGCAAACAAGGCGATGAAGGGCAAGTAAATCTTTCAAAGGCATTATGATAATCCCAGGATATTAAAAAGGAGATACTAGCTATCCCATTAAAAACTCTACTTCTCCCCTGAAAGCCCCCAGGGATGGTAATACAGCTGGTGCCAGTTCATTTATGCTGTTCCCTCTGCTTCCTTTAGGCAGCGGCTGGGAGCTGCTGCCACAGGGAAACGGTTCCTTAGCTGTGTCTGGATAGCAGAGAGAAGGGGCACCCTCATTTGGGTCCCTCTCAGTTCCTGTGGCTCCCCTGAGGTCTGTAGGTGAAGGCTGGGGAACATTTGGCTTCTTCCTGCTAGAATGAGGAAGCTGGGTTGAAACTTCAAGGGGCAGGTTACTCCTGCGTGAATGGGGCTATTTATTAAAAGGGAAAGTTTGCCTCTTCTGTAAGTGGGTTGCTCCCTTTTGGGGAAGAACAGGGCCCTTTGTCCTGGCCCACGGGAGCTGCTCACTGGAATTATTCTTCAGGGAAATGTGACTATACTTCTCTCCTCTCCTCACACTGCTATTTCTTTTCCAGCTGATCAGTCTGTGTTCGCATGGGGAGAACAAGATCAGTTACCATGACTTCATCAGAGCGTTCTCCTGCTGAGCTGCCTCCGGAAGGGGAGATACAAACCAGCCAAGACTGTCCCAGCTGAAATTACACACATTCGAATGTTGTACCTCTAGACTCCCCCCGTCGCTTCATTTAGCGCTGCTCGGCCCTTCGGCACCAGGTCACCTCATCTCCGCCCCACTTACCTTCCTGCCTCACTGAGCTCAACGGCCCAAATGCTGGGCCTGCAAGAAGAGCCTGTAGAAAAAGCTTCATTTATATTAAAGAAACGACTCTGCATTGTTCCAGGTTGTCTCTTCCTGGGCTCTGAAGTGGGACGGGGTGTACTGGATGGATTGAGAGCTCCAGGCCTTTCCTACAGATGGCCTGAAGGGGACTAATTAAATCTCCTGAGAAGCACAAAACAGCTGCATACCATTTTAATTGATTATTTTGCTGCAGAAGGGCCTAAAAGCCCCAGCCATGCAGCAGGGCCCCATTGTGGGAGGTGCTCTGGTATCCGTACCCCAGCAGCCATGTCTACTGCAAAATGGCAGATACGTGTGTCTGCTGTGAATACACACACACACACACACACCCCAAGTGGCCTCAGTAGCTGAGGATTAAAGCAGAGGATCAAAATAACAACATTCTGTGGGCTTAAAACGGAATTTAGCGCTGTGCTCTTGTGCGGTCTGTGACAGCGATTTCCGTACAGGCAGGCCTGACATCGGTCTTGCAATCCGAATGGAGGTTGATGTTACAGGAGAATGGATTTAGATACATAGTCTACACCACACTCACCCTGTTTAAAAAGTCTGGTCGCTCCCCCTTACATGAAGAAAGCTGCCACAGACCCACCCACCCCCATTGGGCCCTAGGTCAGCCAGCCAGCCGCACCAGTGGGATGCCCAGTGCACCTGAGGAGCAGCTAGGACAGAGACCATGCAGGTGTCCCCCATTAGGCACCCTTTCTGAGCAAAATGCTTATTTTATCCGTCCCTTTTTGGGGGTGTGTGGGGAGGTTTTCCATTTCCTCTTGGATACTCGAGAATCCCAACACACAACCACACATGACTCAGCCACACACCAGCTCCCAACGTCTAGGTTAGGGTCTCGCCTACCAGGGCAATCTGTGTCATTCCTTATTCAGAACATCGACAAGGCCACCACTGGGCCATCTCTGCTCCTCCTCAGCTTCTAGAATCTGCTTCCAGCCCTCCTCACCGCTAAGTCCACAGCTGCAGCCCAATCCCCAGCCTGCTGTAATCACAGTGAGTCTTTCCATAGACGTCAGCGGCCCTTAGCACAGGCCACTGGTGCATCGAGCCATAGAATCACCCTTCAGAATCCACCTGCTTTCTCAGCACCCTGGGCAGGAATCACTTTCCCTATATGTGCACCCAAACCATGGAACAGGTCCAAGCCATGGAATGAGCCAACCATCTGCAGATGTGTTGTCTGTGACAGAAGATCAAACACCAAATGGAGCAGATTGCACCTCTCTGCCATACCCTGTGGGTCTGCTTTGTCATACTTTGGGAACACTAGAATAACTAGTCATAGCGATGAGGTATTAGCAAATGGAGGAAACACACACACACATCATTGTTAAGCACCAGTCGATGATTCTATGCCTTTTATTATTTCAGAAAATATCTTTGTTGAGTTTGTTCACAAAAGCCATTTAACAAAAAAAATTCCATACAAAATTGTTTTTTATTTTTTAAATGACAGGGGAAGAATAAAAACGTGTTGGTGGGGAGTTGAAATGGTTATCCAAAAAACCAACCCCCCCAAAACCAAACTAAAATACACAACAAAGGAAGAGAACATTTGCACTAAAGCATAAATATGGAAGAACAGAATTTTCCTTGAGTTTCTTTGTTGAAGTTTGGTCCTTAGAATTAAACAGGTTAAAAAGACAGATAGAAGCACCCACCCAAACTGTGTGTCTTGTGTCCATCCCTCCCTCTGGCAAGAAGTACACAGGGCATAGGGAGACAAGTGAACCAGTTTAAAGCATCAATATAAAGACTGCCATCTCGAGCCATCTGTCATGCACTCAAAGGTCACAAAAAGGAGCTGCTATAGCTGTACAGTCAGACAGCTGTAGACGCCATCTACTGTAGACAGAAGTCAGCTTCTGGACTCCACAGTCATATATAGCTGTAACTCCAGTCCACTGGAATGAAGACCACCCATCTACAGATTTCATGACTGGTTCTGAAGAGAGACCATCCTCCACTTAATATAAAAACCAGGGAGAAACCCATCCCTTATTCGCTATACCTGTGCATGATAGGTAGGAAAAAGTCATCCCACAAAAATACAAACTTTAATGCCCCACTGAGCGAGGAAGATTCATTCAACAAGCTTTTAAAAAGATAATGATCTGCAAAATGCTACATTCTCCCCAACATCCACCTCTCTAAGACCCATCTGGGACAAGGAGAGAGGGAGAACTGCTGGTTCTTTAGAGACTTTGCCACAGCCCGGGTCAGGAGGCGTTCTGTGCTCCCTGCAATTATCGCAACTTGACCTCATCTCAGGGACCCTCCCCTCCCAGGGGTTGGTGACAGATGGAAGCACTACAGGAGTGACCATGATCCAGGCGGGTTATTGCATAACCCAGGAGGGAGTGGAGTGGCGGTGCTATAACACTGAATCCGGGACCCGGGGCCCAATTCCACATGCTCTTGAGTGCCCTCGGCCTTCTAGCAGCTGGCGGCACTCAAACTGTTGCAGAAGATGCGCAGCACTTTGTGGGATGGGGCCCAAGAAGAGGACGCATTCGAGAAGCGGGTCTCCCCTTTCCCTGGCTCTCTGCACCTTTGCACGTGGATTGGTCAACGAAAGAGTTAACACTAGAGACAGGAAAAGAAAATAATCCATCGCTATGAGAAGCAGGTTCCCCAGGAGAGAGAGGAAGTTTTGGTTTGCTACGAAATGCAAGGAGGGCTGCACCTGTGACTGCAGAGCCAGGGACAGTAAATGCACTGGAGCAGAGAGGCGCAAGAGTGCCTGTATTGGGAGGTTTGGGAGCCACACATGACCCCAGCGATGCCCGTGAAATGGCAGCCAGTGGACATCACTGCAGGGGCTGACCGATCTAGGCAGAAAAAGGGAAGGGGATTGTAGCCACCGAGGAAAGAACCATTTTACAAACCGAAGAGACACAGAAAACAAGGGGCGATTTCCAGCGTGAACTGTCCCTTTCCCCGTTGACTCTAAATACGGAACACGCGACATACACACACACAGAGCCGGAGGGCACGGCGCGCCTAGGCAAGAGTACAGACTATACCACAACGTAAGGCACTTGGTATATGGAGAACAATGAGCTACTTTACAGCCTTGCAGAGGAAAGGCTGTCAAAGGAAAAGCTGCCTGGAGCAGGGCAGGCAGAGGGAGGAATCATTCAGCAGCTTAGTTTATTTGGATCTGACAACAAGCCACCCGTTAACCGGGAGGCTCGGCTCCCCAGCTGCAGTAAGTCACTGAGGTCAGAGGAGCAAGGCCCACTCTGGCTCTGGAGGGATCTGGGGAGCAGTCACTCCCTGTAGGGATCCCCTCCTGGCTGGGAGCAGACGGGAAAGGGGAGAGATGGAAGGATGAACTGTGCTAGGCCCAGGGGCCAAGAGCTTGGTGGCCCAGCTCTCTCTCGCTGGTGTAACATTCCTTTCCCACCCGGTCCTGCTGCTCCTCCAATAGCAGAGCTCCCTCCACCCAGGTGCTGGCTTTGCTCCGTATCTGTCCAGCCCGGGCTAAGGAGGGACAATCACAAGGTGTTCCCTCGTGCTCTGCTCCAGGATACTGGGGGAGCGGGAGAAAGATCCTTGGGAAATGCCAGCTAGTAGCCCTCCTTTAACATTCAAAACTCCTAGGGAGCTGGGGGAAGGAATGGAACCTGACCAGCTGCATTCAGGGGTTGCCAGTGGGGGAGACAACAGTTGTGGAGAGGACACAAGATCTGTGAAAGCAGCACAGTCAGCCAGTTCCTCACCACCCCAAAAATGAAAAGGCCGGAGAGCACGAGTTACAATTGCTTCCAGTAAGGAAGGCCAGAGGGAGGAGCATGAAACAAGCCAGGAACATCCTGGTTGGTTTATTCTAGCCCGTGTAACTCACCCCAGCTAGGAAGGAAGAACCCTGACCCCGACCTGCAATAGAAGAGAATCCATGACCCTTCGCCCCTGCCTGCCTCTCCCCGTCTCTTTGGGAGCAGCGACACCCTCTCTACGCTCAGCCAAAGGGAAACGCTACCCATCCGGGCAGCGGCAGAAAGTGCAGCTGAGCCAGCTTTGCCGAGAGGGAAGCTCCCACCGCAGCGAAGCAGAAGGGAAATGCCGAGTCACCTCACTGCACTGAAACATGCCCACTGTAAAGTCTGGCTTACGAGGACCTTCCACGGAGAGAAATACCCTCGGCTGCATGGCAACCTGGCCAGTCCTGACCAGCACATGGCACTGCAAGAGCGCACGGCTCCATCCATTTGGAAGAGGGCAGTGGATGCTGTTCCCGGGCAGTGGACCTAATCAATGGGTGCTCGAACAATTCCCCCACGTCTCCTCCCAACCTATGCAGCCAACGAGGGCTCGAGAGAGGGCGGTCTTATAAAAGAAGCGGCCTCTGAGGTAGATTTGAGACGATTCCATCCACCAGCTGGGGTAGGGGCTGGGATGAATCGGGCAAGAGGCACTCCCTCTTCCATAGGCTGCTCTCTGCTATTCCCACCCAGCCCAAGAAGGGAGGCCTGGGCTGGATTGACCAATCCCCCCAGGGGACCTGAGGCCTGTGAAGTGGAGAGACAGAAGCTGGCGGCTGCAGCCCGAGCAGAGAGGGCCCAGATGGTGTGGGATGGCAGGGGCCGCTCAGGGCAGGGGTGAGGCATGAGGGGAAAGACAGATACACTCGTAATGGCAGGGAATCTGCCCTCCTGCGGGAGTACTACGTGAACACAACGCCAGGGGATTAAGCCAGCACTTGGGTGAGGTAAAGCGTCACAACCTGAAGGAACCAGGCCTGACCTGCTGGTGGGGGTCTCAGTAGCTCGGCCTGAGTTACTCCCTGGGTGACGCCATCCCACGAAGGCACTAGGAATTGCAGGGGAGAGGCAGAGCCCAGTCACTGCACCCAGGGGAGGGAGAGAGGTGGGCAGAACCGGCCTGAGAGCTCACGTCCTGCCGCAGACTGCTAGGGATGCTCCAGCACGACGCAAAGCCCGTCTGAGCTTACCCCCCCTGTGCCCTGATGCAACGGGCCCACTCCAGACCTGGCCCACCTCTGCAATCCCACTGTGCTGGATGCAAGGCTGCTCTGCACTTCACCCCACTTCCCCCCTCCAAGGACACCACCCTAATGCCGGGAGGCGTTCTGCACACAGGGCCTGGCTTCCTCAGCTCCCCGAACCTCTACCCTCATGGTTACAGGGCACCTTAAAACAGCCACCTGCCCCTGTCAGCCCAGGACGCCGGGCAACGCCCAGAAGGCCAGGGAAGAACGTGCTTTAGAAAAGGGATTGTTTGCTTGGAACCATCCTGTGGCGCATTTGTAACAAAAACACAACAGGAAGAAAAAAAACATTCGGGGGTGGGGAATTGCACGCTGATTGACGATAAAGCGGAGAGGAAGGGAGGTTTGGGTCTGGTTCCCGCAGGCCATGTGACGGAGCAAGGGTTTTTGGTTTTATTGCAAAAGGTTTGGGGGAGGGGGGGAAGGGGAAGAGACCTTGGGAAGATGAGACCTTTCCAAGCCATTCAGCACCCAGGAGGCTGAGGGAGGGGCTGAGGCTTAGTCCTGATCTCTCGCCCTCCTCCCCGGCCGACGAGCCTTCAGCTCTATGGAGACTTGAGCTTCTTGGTGCGCGGGGAGGTCCCGTTCTCGGCTTTCACCACTCCGTTTTCATGGTAACCTGGGGGTAGGGGAGGGTGAGTCAGGGACACTTGACTGGGGCCTCACTGGCCTAGAGGGGGTGAGCGCTTGGTAAGAATGGTCATCTCCTCAGCTTCCTGTGGCCTGGGCATGCTCAGGAGGATGGCAGAGGAACGTCAGCACCCTGCTGCCCTTTCACTTTGTGCTGTGGGTCCACCAGCCCCCTCAGGCGCGGGTGGCTTCCTGGAACCCTCTTGTACCTGAGCAAGGCCCGAGCACAGCCGTCGGGGCCCTATGCTGCAGGAGGGAACAGAAGAGGGCTGCTAGGTGGCCAGTTTTCAACTTGAATGCCCCGTCTACAAGGGACCCTGGGGGCTGCTGACCGGGTTGTTAAAGTCCAGTCGGTGGCACAGAGGGACTAAGGCAGGTTCCCTGCCTGCCCTGGCTCTGCACAGCTCCCGGAAGCAGTGGACAAGTCCCTGCGGCTCCTAGGCTCAAGGGCAGCCACGGGGGCTCGGCGCGCTGCCCCCTCCCCGAGTACCAGCTCTGCAGCTCCCATTGGCTGGGAACCACAGCCATGGGAGCTGCGGGGGCGGCACCTGAAGGTGAGGGTTGCATACTGAGCCCCCGTGGCCGACCCTGTTCTGTGCCTAGGAGCTGGAGGGACATGCTGGCTGCTTCCTGGAAGCCGCCTGAGGTAAGCGCCACTCCCAGCCTGCACCCCAACCCCCTTCCTGCACCCCAACCTTCTCCCCAGCCCTGAGCCCCCTCCCGCACACCGAATCCCTTATTTCTGGCCCCACCCCAGAGCCCCTACCTCCCTCACAGCCCAACCCACCGCCTCATCCCAGTGAAAATGAGTGAGGGGGAGGGAGAGAGCGCGATGGAGGGAGGGGGATGGAGTGATGGAGGGCGGGGCCTCGAATAAAGGAGGGGATGGGGCGGAGCCACAGGGCATGGGGCGGGGCAAGAGTGCTCGCTTTTCTACAAACAGAAAGCTGGCAGCCCTAGGACAGAGCTGGGGCCCTGATGGCTCCCAGCCATCACTGATCCCTCGGCAGCAGAGGAAGGGACCTGACAGCATCCTGGGCCCTTCCCTCTCGCCCCAGCTCGGCCGCACAGACGGCTCTGCCCCACCCCGGCACTTACCCGACTCCCGCTTGACGGGCTTGGACTGCTGTTTGGCGAGGGTGGCAGCTCTCTGCCGGGCGCTCTGCTCGGTCCGGTACTCCCGCCAGCGCCGCAGCTGGAAGCGGATGAAGTGCCACATCATCCAGGCCTGGAAGAAGCACACCAGGGACAGCACACACATCCTGGGCGGAGGGGGAGGGGAAGAGAAGAGTGGGGGCTGAGAATGGAGCAGAGAGGCTGAAGCCGGGGACCCTGCAGCCACTTCCAAACCCAACCAAGCCACTAGTAAATGGCCGTTCGCACCCAAAGGCCAAGTGATCTCGATGCTACAGAGACTGTTGCACTCTGGAGCCCCCAAGCCTGAGGGAAGGGAGCAGCTGTTCCAGGAGCCAGCCTTGTCCTGAGTCCTGCTGCCGGTTTTTGCTGAGGTACAATCACGCCTGCCACGGCCCTTGGCTCCTCTGACAACAGGATGTAAGAGGCAGCCAGAGAAAAGTATGATCCATGGTGAGCAGGTCCCTTAAATTGCAGTTAGGGCTAGAAAAGGGATCGTAGGCAAGAGCCACCTCCTTACACGACAGATCTGCTTGGAGGCTCTCTTCCTAGCTGGTCCCTTCACTGAGCAAACAAAAGATTTTTCTTTTCTTCACGCTATGGTTCACAGACAATTTTGCTGAGTCTCAAGACAGCCTAGCACCCGGCTGGCCCGCCCAGCGCTACAGACCCCTCGGTATGGGAGAAGTTCCAAGCAGAAGACCATTGGATTTTCAGCCTCCTCTGACTTTGCGGGCCCAGCCCTTGGGAGCCGATGGGTAGAGAACCTGATCACAGGAATCCCTACCGCTTTCATCAGTCCCCTTCCTGACTACGTGAGCATGCGTTAAGCAATCCGGCAGAGCCTTTCAGCAGATGGAGCAGCACATGGCCACGTCTTACCTGGAAAGCAGAGTGTTGAAGTTTCCTTTCTCTGGGTCGAACGCCTGGTTCTCCACCCGAGCCAGCCCAAAGCCAATGACCAGCACGGAAAGGGTGAGGGTGAAGAGCCGGGTGACCACGAACACTACTGCCCAGGCGTTAAACCTGTGAGAATTCAAACGGGAATTCAAGCGTCACTGGGACAAGCCTCCATCCGCAGTGGGGACACACACCCGGCCTACCCAGAAGGGCAGTAGGAGTCGCGAGACGCAGACATTCAGGCCAGGAAACGGCCTCAAGATGCCCAGGAGCAGCATATTGTTCATGGGAACCCACTTAAAAGGGTTGAACTTTGGGGGAGGAGGGGCTATTTCAGCCTAGGGGTCCTATGCAACCATAACACCCAGCACCCTTCCTGCAGCCTCAGCACAGTTGCCATTGCCTGACCAGACCCTGTGTGAGATGGCCCTGCCAAGTCACACAGGGGGGCAGGTTGGTTGGTGCCCGTGCTGAGCAGGATGGGCAGAGCTTCAATCCCCAGAGCAGTCAACCTTCCACTCCAGAGCACACCGCTTTGTGCATGAGCGCAGGGTCTCCTGGGACATTTGCCCACAGTTGGCACTAGTGAATTTCAGGCCCACGGGGACTCTTTGGGTCTGGTTCTCTGATGTCCTTTGCTGGGTGTGGTCATGCACCCCAGTGCAACAGGAGCATAAAACGTCACCACCGTTCCAACCTGGTATCATTTTATATTCCTCCTTCTGTGCATCAGGAAAGCACCCTACTGCCCTAACTAAGATCAGGGCCCCACTGCGCTAGGCCCTGCACATAGGTCAAGTGAGAGACAGTCTTGACCAGTTTAAATAGACAAGACAAAGTGTGAGAGAGTAAACAGAGGCACAGGGAGAAGATGGGACTGGCGCAATCTCTCACAGAAGGCCAGTAGTAGAGCCAGGAATAGAACCCAGATCTCTGGATTCCCAGGCCAGTGCTCTCTCCACTAGACCACACCACCTCCCCAGCTCTGCACCGCTGTATAGGACCACACAAAGTCCCAGGGCCTTCACAGTCTGCACTGATCAGGTGTTCTTGTACCTACCAAACAAGCCTGGGAGTTAATCCGGCCTCGAATGCCCCCTTCGTACCTGTGCTGTAGAGATCTCCCAGCCCACTGCCAACAGGCTAGTCAGGAACTGCAGCATCTGTGACCACCTCCCCCACCCGCAGGGTGTGAGCCCCCTTGCAGACCCGTTCTGGAGAAGGAAAACGGACTCCCCTGCTTCCCCTAGCCTCCATTTGACGCCAGTTCTGGCCGGCAAGGGGCGAATCTTTCCCCTCAGCTTGGCGCACTTACAGCTTCTCGTTGTTCTCGTCCGTGAAGTAGAAGAGACGGGCCATGTGGAAGAGGAATTCAGCAAAGTACTGCAGCAGCAAGAGGACGAGCCCCAGGCGGGTTAGGCTAAAGAGAGGAGACACCGGCATTGCCATATTGGAACGGACCTGAGCTTAAGTCAGCCATCTACCTTATTATTGCTGTTTTGTGTTTGCTCTGCAGACTACGTGGCTTCAATCAAGATCAGGATCCTGTTGCGCTGGGCCTGGGACATAAACATGCCTGCCCCAGACAGGTTACAATCGAAATAGACAGGACACAGTTTCAAGGGAAACTGAGGCACTAAGCAGACCAGTAGCAGAGCGAAAAACAAGCCAAGGTCTCTTGAACTGTAGTCCAGGGCACTAATCACTGGACCCTGCTGCCTCTCTGTGCGCTTCACAGGATGGCGTATGATGTCTAACTGCAATACCAACTGTGGGAGAAAGACTTTCCTGACACTAGAAAGGGGATCACACCTTCAGCCGGAGGCTGACAGCTCCCGGATGTTTGTGTTGTACGATGCTCTGAAAGTATTAGGTGCCGGCATGTCATCCATCCTAGCTGATGTGAGTAGACAAATATCTTCATTCCTAAAAGTAGCTATTATCCTATTTGGAAACTGTTGGCTTCAGTGACATACTGCAGCTGGGAGTTCCACAGGCTAATCATTTGTTGCGTTTATTGTTGGTTCTTAAAATCCCCCCCTTTACTCAATTCTCAGTGTGTTGGACAAGATTTTCAGTGACTAGCGATTTTGGCTGCCCAACCCTCAGCAAGTACTGAGCACCCGCCCTCTGGAGACCAGGATTTTCCCATCATTCTTAGCATGCCCCATAAAGCGAACTCCGCACTACTCACTTTAAGAGGTATGCTCCAGCTATATGCATCAGGTACAGGCTGATGTACCGCAGGTGACGAGGAATCTCCTCCTGGCAAAAGAACAAAGATTTAACATGAAGCTCAACCTTCCTCACTTGGAAATCTGACTCAGTGCACACAATAGAGCAGCAAAGCATCGAGGTAAGTCCAGGGCTCTCCCTGCTCCTCCAAGATTTGTGGAGCGCTCCCAGTGGTACACTGTCAGCCCACGGCCGTGAAGATCCCACCTCATCGGCCAAGTGTAAAGGCAATGTAGTGGCAGGGGCACCTATGCCAGCTGGGAGAAAGCAGCTTCCAAGCTCGCTCTCAGTAAGTCTTAGGGGAATGGGCCTTTCCCAGCCTTGACCTTCTCCCCAAGTTCCCCGTACGCAGTCTGGCATTTTGCTTCTTAAAGCTACTGCAAATCCCCTGGCTGGTGGCTCCACCAGACAAGGCAGCCTTCGCAAAGCCTGCAGCGCGGCCCGTCCGGCCCTCACCTTGCGCACTTTCTGGAAGTACAGCTCAGGCAGTGCATGCAGCCAATAGGCCAGCTGGCAAAGGTAGAAAAACTTCACCTGGAACCTGAAATGCAAGAACAGGACAGGTAAAGCCTGGCGGGCAAACCCAGCTCCGGGCTGGACGTTGAATGGGCGTAAATATTCCCCATACTACGAGCCGAGATGGGGCATCACCCTATTGGGGGCTGCGGGGAGAACTCCTCTGAGCAGAAAGCACATGTCCCGAGCTGACCCCTGGAAATCAAACCAGCTACCCCAGTCCCAGACATGGGGGAAAGACTGCCTGATCTACTATGCCAATTACTCAGCAGGTGGTGTGTCCCCTGCTGACTTCCCCAGAAAGAGGATCCCATTCCCAAACAGTCTAGGGGGAGACGGCGGGGTGAAGGTCAGGTTTGGGCTAGTTTTTTACTCTCTTATTTGAGGACTGGGAGAGAGGCACTGACTTTAGGCAAAGAAGTCAAGAGGTTCCTGCTTTTCAAGAGCTAATAGATATGGCACCCCAGGAATGGGAGGGAAGAGAAAGGAGGAGAATTTGCCAGCAACCAAAATGCAACATTGGGCGTCTGCTGGCAGGCCTGGCAGACTCCGACTCATTTTGGATTTGGCCTGCGGGTGCTAGAACTCCATTTGCGCTACACGGGGCACTCCAGGGCATTCCTCTTCCACGGTTTTGCACCTACACTAGGCGCCAGTTACTGGCATTCAGGGGAGTATGCACATAGGAAGGAGGGGCCACATATAAAGGTTTAATCATTCATGGGATCCAGGATTCCTGAGCCAGAACAATGTAGAGTCACAGATTTCGAAGCCAGAAGAAACATTGTGGTCACCTCCTAGGCTGACCTCCTGCGTAACACAGGCCAGCAAATTCCACCCAGGGATTCCTACATCTAGCCCCTAACCCCACAGAGCTCCTCCTTGGATTAAGCATGGGAGTGGGAGCCAGGAACCTCTTAACTTCTAACCCTAGATCTGCCACTGACTGGCTGGGCAAGTCCCAACTTCTCTGCCCCCCTAATAAGGGGACAGATCACGCCTGAATTTCTGCACCTATGGTTCCCACGTTGGCTATACATTGACTGGAGTTGCCTCTTTCTGTCTGGGTACTTATATATCCCCCAGTCTCACAAACCTTCCCAAGTTCACCATTACAGCATCCCTATGAGGAGGGGAGAATGATCATCCCTCGTTTTACAGATGGGAAACTGAGGCACAAAGAGGTTAAGTGACTTGCCCAGCCTCTTGAGTCCCAGGCCCCAAGGGCAGAAGTGCTCTGTAGTGCCTGATCACACAATGCCATTCTCCCCGCCCTGGAATTTGTAATTAGGATTTCAAATGTCCCCCAAGACCTTTGTCGAAAGCAGGGTTTACTGGCAGTCCCAGCGTGGGAAGGGGCTGGGATCCTTTGCACAGTACTTTGAAAACACACAGCAAAGTAAATGCTGCCTATTCACATGGCACTGACACCCAAACCACGTCCTCACATTAGCCTAAAAAGAGGAAGGAAGCGGTCAGCTGAAGAACAGAGCGCTTACGGGAGAAAAACATGAGGGTAGTTTTCCCACCAGCTCCTCGGGTTCGACAAGTATCCTTCCTGAAAGAGAAGAGGAGAGGCAAGTCCTAAGCAAAGGAAATCATCAGCCCCGGTCGGCTCTGGAGTTACCCATGTCAGCGCCAATTCCAAACGCACAGACTAAATGCCAGGTCAATAATGAGAAACCAAGGAAAGGGGCCTGGAGGCTGGGTCCTTTCAGAGCGGCTGCAATTATTACAAGCTGAAGCATGTTCAGTAAGGCCAGCATTAAGGTTGCCAAAACACTGCCATTCTAACAGGCCTCTTACAGCTGATGAGAATTTTGTCCAACTTTCACATAACGGGGTTGCCCCTCCCCAGGTCTCCTCTGTATCTGAAGGGGAACTGAAATAAAAATTGGGCAAAACTTCTTCAGCCATGTTTGAACGCAGGGAGTGTGTTCGGTTATAAAAGCCGCTGCAGCCCAGCTAATCTCTCAGTGGGAAAGGGTAGAAACCGGAGAGTTCAAGGATGGAGATGGTCCAACTTGACTTTTAGGGATCCAGTGAAAATGCATTTTCATTCCACCAAGCTCCATCCGGCCAGCACACTGAACAAACACTGGGTCCAGCAGAGGTAACAGGATGTGATCCTGTAATTAAAACCCATCAGAAGCCCAAAGGGGTGAAGTTCGAGATATGTCTCAGTGTTTCCTTGTGCTCCCCTGCCAGCCTGTATCCATCTGTAGTCACTTGTCTTAGACTGTAAAGGTGAAAACAGGGACCCTCTTTTTATTCTGTGTTTGCACCGTGCCTAGCACAATGGGGTCCTGGCTCCTGGTTCTAGATTGGGGCTCCCAGGTGCTATGATACAAATAAATAATAATGGTTATGCAGGAAACCTAAACTCAAACATTCCCAGATTTTTAGTGCTTTGCTCTGCAAACTTAAGGGCTCTTTTAATGCAGCATCTTTACATGGAATCCATATTTACTTCAGTTTACCAGCCACGTGTCTGGCAGGCTGCTTTGGACTTGTGAGATACCAGAGGATCAATATTCAACATACACAAGCCCATCTGCAGGGCTTGTCTGCACGGAGCAGCTAGTGCGCACTAAGCCAGGGTGTGATTTTACAGCGCAATAGCTACCTTGCACTAGATCCTCATGTGGACACTCTTACTGCGCACTTTGGACGCCCTGAGACGCTGTTAGTGCAGAGTAAGAGTGTCCACACAGGAAGTTGGTGCGGAGTGGCTGGGGTGCACACTAACTATTGCCATGTAGACAAGCCCACACTCCCAAACCAAAGGGAAGTCTCCTCCCATCAAATCCCCCTCCCTTAAGGAAAGCGTGGGAGAACAGAGGCATCCTGGAGGCCAACAGATCTTGGCTTTGTCGGACGTAATTCCACATGGTGCCAAACTGAAGTTAGGTGGGGAAGTTGGGATCTGGAGGCGAAACGCAGCCAAGGCCAGCTCCGACAATTCACCCTCATTGAGAGCGTCTTCTCTGCAAAACCACCCTGGATACAGAGCTGCAGCCAGAGAGAAGGGGTGGCTGGGGGACAGAGCACACAGAGTTAGAAAGCCTCTTTCAGTCAGCTGGCATGCCCCTCGGGGCTCCCTGGCACAGCAGCAGCTTGGGATGTTTACAGAGGAGGCTGCGGCCCCCAGTGAGAGGCAGGAGGGCTGACGCTCCCTGCAAAATGCGGGAGGAAGGCAGAGGAATAGGAGGAGGAGGAAGGGGAGTTAGAGAGACTTTGCCAGGGATGGGAGCGGGCAGCCAGCTCCAGGCCAGTCCATTTCAGCTCCTCCAGGTCCTGCTCCCCAGGCCCAGACGCAGCCATTCTAGCCCCTCTGGATTCAGCCCTCACCTCTGCAACCCCCTCCCAATCCACCTGGGCATGGGCAAGCTGATGCAGGGACAGCACCCCCCGAATATTTCCATTGCAGGGGCTCTTGACCCCCTGGTTAGTGGAAATGTCTGAAGCAGGATGGGGAAGGCAGGTGAGGAGACTGTAGCCGTGAGGCACTCAAACAAGAGTGATGCCGCTCATTCGCTCTCGGGGGGCACGAGCAGCCCACACTAAGGGAGTAAGAGATACTGGAGGATGGACAAGTCTTTTTTATCCCTACGGACACCAGGCTTTCCTGGTGGGAGGGAAAGGGGTGCAGAAATAGGTACCTAGATGGGCAGTCTCCAAAGGGTTACCGCTGCATTAACAAGAGACAGGACGAGCACTGCCAGCAGTGAGAGAACACGTCCCATGGGGCGGGTACAAAGCCAATTGAAGCCAACGGCAGCTTTGCCACCTGTTTCAATGGACCAGGCTCCATATTGTTCACAGGAGCATCCACCAGCCATGGGCATCTCAGGACCGAGTGGACTTTGAAGTCATACAGGAGGAGAAAGAGGGATGCTCCATGACTGGCTTGCAAAGCCGTGCAGGTCGGGAAGGGTTGGCAGGGCCTGGTGAAGCTTCCAAAGGAACATTTACTCGGTGGTTTGAATTAAGTGATAATTTAAGAGTCACTGGGAGGCCTGGCCTGGCCAGGAGCCCATTACACCAGGCTGGGAAATTACGTGGGACGGAAACAGTGAAAAATTATTGAAGTGTCCTCGTCCCTCCCGGAGATAGAGAGCAACAAGAACATTAACCCCTAACATGCTGGCTAACACAGTGGAGACCGGCTGGGTCCCTGGTCACAGCTAAGGAGAACTGGGCACCAGCAGGCAGCCAGTCTTAGCAAGTGGTCTTGATCCATTTTTTTTTCGCAAATCTCTCTCCCTCTGTCCCACCCTTCCCACTGCCTGCAGGCTCCTGACACCCACCTCTCTCAGGTAACGTGGAGGTGAGTTACATCCAGAGGGGTAAAGTGGGTGGAGCCAGCTGTGCTAGAGGGGGAGTCAGGGCCCAAGGCAGCATGCAGCCGTCAGCCTGCTGGGAAGGACATGGGTGCTAGAAGGCTGGTGCTGTAGATGGAGTTTGAGGTTATTTACCATGGCGTTGGAGTCACATGTAATTTGTGACAACGAATAGTCAGTTACTATCCAGCACTGGCTGGATACCACATACTGGGGCATTCCTGACACTTGGGGATGTGAGAGGCTTAATACAGCTGGTTAAGTGGTAACTCTCTTTAATAACTGTTAGTACCCTTTCAATTCTTTGCATGAAGCTTTTTGTATGGGACATGTATTAATGCACGTGTTTAAGAGCAATCCAAAAATACCTCCCCTCCAAAGGAACATGGCTGAGTTAGCCTTGCCTGGAGGATCCTTAACTTTTGCTTTGCTGACTTTTGTCCACTGCATTTGTGTTCTCTGGCATTAAAGCTGAAATTACATAGGTTTGGGATTTTTGGGGGGACAGGGAGACATGGATGGGGGACACTGGCTAATGCTTTAAACCCACATATTACAGTATGCACAATGCCTATGTCCTGTTTAGCTCCCCGCCTCCCAGCAAACTGGTCCAAATCCAAAGGAAACTCACAGTTTACATTTTCATGCATATTAAAGTCTCCTGGCGTCTCCAGTCTTTTATGCTATGCTGATCCCCCAGCCTGGAATCAGAAAGTGAGCAGAATAGCAATTGGCACGAAGACACTTGGAGTTCAGAGACCTTTCCTATGTTTAGCAGAGTTTATCCCCGTCACTCTGCTCATGCCAGGGGTTTTGGTATCCTGGGTTAAGAGATCTGCTCTTGCTAAAATGCACACCGCTAGCTCCACCCACAGCTACCCCTTGCAGCAGCTTTGTTGACTATACAGTACTATGTGTTGACTCCAGATGATCAGATGGCTCCGCTGGTTGAACATTTCCAGCCTTCTCATCTTGAATAAAGCGGCCTCACACAGCAGAAAGCAAGAACAACAGGCTTCCCAGACGGGGGGAGACAGCAGGCTGCCGAGGGATTGTAAAGCAAGGCCGAGGATACAATGCAATTCCATGGTCAGGGGATTTTCCCTGAGAACCTTCCCCTTGTCAGAGAAATGTGCTCCAGAATCTTTCCCTACAACATAGGATAGGTGAAACCCTGGTGCCATTATAGTCTGCGGCAAAACTTCCCAGGACTTCAATGGGGCCAGAATTTCATTCTATGTGTGTAGCCTTCACACTGGCAAAGAAAACCTAGAAAACATGAACCAAGGGTAAACTGACATGGTGACGTCTGCCTGAGTCTGCCAGCAGCCTGAAACAACAGCTCTCCCATTATCCTCAGTGCGTGTGTGCGGAATGGGGGTGTTGACTCTGACTCCTGAAATGACAGTTTAAAAGACAGCGCTGCTGTCTCACTGCTGACAGTTTTTGCAGAAACATCCAGCTAATGTGCCCATTCCACGGGCTGGTACCAACCTGTCTCCTACCCCTCTC
The DNA here is from genome assembly GCA_007922305.1 of Dermatemys mawii. NCBI lineage: Eukaryota > Metazoa > Chordata > Testudines > Dermatemydidae > Dermatemys > Dermatemys mawii. The sequence continues at coordinate 544,529 of ML677455.1, read as the reverse complement.
CCAGGTGCCAAGATCCACCAGTGCTCTCTATGACAACTTCTACAATGCAGTTTCATTGTGCGTTTTGTGAGCTAGTCATAAAAAGTGCTCTATAAAAGGCAAGTATTCGTTAATTTAATACCAAAATGCACAGCACAGTTGCTGCCACACTGACTGTATGATTCACCCTCAAGCTGAGTTCACTCAAGCCCATATTTCCCTCAGTGAGACGGACACAGAATTTTCCATCTGCCGTGCAATCCCCTCACTCTGACAGAGACTAAGTCCAGCTCGCCAAGCGGTACACGGAGCCACCACTGTATGTGCTGCTCTCGAGACTCCCTGGCCCCTCACAGGAGGTAACTTTGGAGGTATTCTTACCAATGATTGCATGGGCAGTGCCTGCCTCAAACCAACATGCACAAAAACCACCTAGAATGCTGAAGTACCCGTGGGGCAGGCATCTGCTGCAGACTCCTTCAGTCTAGGCCCAAGCTCTGTAAAGGGAAACCTGAAATGGACCATGCCGAGTCTCAGCTGGGGCCTCTGCCATAGCTTACCGTCACCACTACATACAGGCACCAGATCATGGAGGCGAGGTGGAACGCTACCAGTTGACCCGATTCGTTGAACTTGCTGTGTTTGACCTTGGAGAGATGGAGCCGCCTGTTGATTTTCTAGAGGAAAAATAATAAGAGGGCATAAGCCACAATGCCGGCAATTCACTCTCCTCACTCCCCAACACCAGCCATTCCCTCCTGCCCCCTGAAGTGGGAGCTCACCATCAAACCACTCAGCACAGAAAGACCAGCCAGCATACAGAGGCCAGCTGTGGCCGCTAAGAGTCAGCATAGAGGCCTGCGGGCTCTTTAACAAGTGGCCCTCCGGGGATTTTTACCTCAGAACAGAAGCAGAACTTACATCCAGGACATAGTCCTGCAACACCATGTGCAGGATGATGGCTATGAAGACGTAGAAGAGGATGGTGATCAAGTCCTTTAGCCCATAGCGGTAGTGAACTAGCTCGCCGTCTGGGGAGAGAGACGAACATCATCACTGCAGCAGTCGGGGCTAGGCCAAGAGGGGGGAAGGGGTGGGTTTTGAAGGCACCCAGAGATGAAGTGATTTTTTAAAAATTAAGCTGGATGCCAAGCCTGGGGGGAGGAGCAGGGAGGCTCTGTTCATCTGGTCCCAGCATGGGTAGCGGCAGGAAAAGCCCCCACCCCCATACTGACATGTAGCTGAGCAAGGATACAGCTCCCTCGTGCCTTGTAGTCTTCAGTGGATTTATAACATCCCTGGGAGGCAGGACAATGTTATTATCCCCATTGCACCCATGGGGAACTGAGGCACAGAGTGACCAAGTGACAGAGGATACACAAGAAGTCTGTGGCACAGCCAGTACGGGAGCCCAAGTCTCCTGAGTCCCAGACTAGCAGCCTAACCATTGGGCCATCCTTCCTTGTGACAGAAGTCAAACTGAGGCCCTGTCACTGGCACCCTTGTTCCCGTGGGACACACACGGAAGCGCTAGATGGCCGTGGCCTTCCCGGGCGATTGGGTGGCCTGTCGGGAAGTGCCTCACAGGAGTATTGTTGGCTAAATGCATAGTGCTCAGATACTATGATAACGAGGGCCATTAGAGAGCCAGCTTCAGATTCGTCCCTCGGGTATTTTAAGCATCACCCAAACGCGGGGAACCACACCCAGTCATATAATACAGCTTGCAACACAGTCACAAAAGAGCACAGCTGGGTGACCCAACCACCACGTGCACGATGGCCCTTCAGCAAACCTAACTCCTGGGGTGGGTTTTCTGGAATACCACCCACACCACAGGCAGAACTGCCTGACAAGGGATTCTGATAAGAGAGAGTTTTAATCCCACAGCTCACAACAGGCACTGTTCAGAGAGAGAAATACCAGTGACTTCTCACTATTCAGATTCCAAGTGAAGGGTCCTTCACCCAACCCCTGCTGGTGACTCAGCCCAGACCCAGGACTAGAGGGTAGAGGTCACTGTTGACCAAGAGCCATAGGCTTCCCCTACTAAAACCACACCCACCCCAACCCACGGGAGAGTCACCAGCTCATGATAGCTGAGATGGAAGGGGGATCAGACCGACAGGCCCAAAAAGCATTTCTCATGAGCATCCAAAAAGCCTAATTCAATTAGCACCGCATGGGGACCATGGCCGCCGGCCTGTTGCTCAGCTGAGGAGCCAGGACCTTGACAGAGGTTTCAGGTGTTATCTGGAACTGCTTCAAAACCAGTGCCTTAAATTTACCATAGTATAAGCATCATCAATAGGCATCTTACTGAATATGTCCAGAGCTCTCCCAGTCAATTTTACAACCAAATCAGTCATTTTTTGATCTTCAGGAATCACAAGAAGAGTGCACAGTCTCACAAAGGTGATGAAATATTTGGCAATATCACTAGATTCATCATACTGTGGGTATAATGGTTCCCATTTGTGGATTTTTGGGGACGTGGAGCTGGCTGCCCAAGGGTTTTGTCTCCTCCACTCCATTACAGCCAGTTCATGCTTCTGGGTCGCAATATGGGCTTGAATTTCTTTGTCCTTTAACTCCAGGGCTAGCCGCCTCTCTCTTTCCTTCTCTTCCTGGGCAGCTTTCTGTGCTTCAATTTGAGCCTGTTTCTGGGCCTCAAGTTCTTTGTCTTTTAACTCCAGGGTTTGCTGCCTCTCTCACTCCTTTTCCTGCATTTTTTCGTCAGCCTCCAGCTGCCTGAGTTCCAGGGCTTGCTGGTGTGCAGCTTTCTCCCTGGCTGCCTCTGCCTCCATAGCCCTTCTGTGTGCAGTCTCCTCTCTGGCTGACTTTCTTCTTCTTCTTTTATCTCCAGTTCCTTCAGCTGCAATAATCTCTGGTGCTCCCCCTCGTCTTCTACAACTTGCAGCCTAAAAAGCTCCAACTTCACAATCGCTTCACTGCTTTCACTCATTTTCCTGTTTTTCCTGTTCCTACTTCCCTTTCCCAAAATGAGCAAACAGAAAATAACAAACCAGTAACCACTTTTGTCTGTTCTCCAGCCACCACACTTAAAACCCACTTAAACTCACTACGAGTGTCTCAAAGCAGCTGTGCACAGACCCTGCTCGACTACAGCACTGTGAGGGATTCAGTCACAGAGACCCCCTTGGGACTATCACCTGACCTGCTTAATTTACCTCTGAGCCCATTTTCCCTGCCAGCTTGGGGACTCCAAAACCCTGTTGTGTTTAGCCAGACACGCTAGCCTGCTGCAACTGAGACCCCGGTCTGGTCCACGCCCCCAAAGCTGTACACTTTAACCAGAAACTGCTCAGCAGGTCACCATCTCCAGCACCCACACACCCAGCTCCCAATGGGATCCAAACCCGGAATAAATCCGTTTTACTGTGTATAAAGCTTATACAGGGTAAACTCTTAAATTGCCCACTCTCTCTAACACTGAAAACTGTTTTCTCCCCCAGGTATTAATCTCTTACTCTGGGTTTATCAATAAACAAAAGTGATTTTATTAAGTATAAAAAGTAGGATTTAAGTGGTTTCAAGCAATAACAGACAGAACAAAGTAAGTTACCAAGCAAAATAAAACAAAACATGCAAGTTTAAGCCTAATACATTAAGAAACTGATTACACATGTTCCAATAAGTTTCTTTCAGACTAGACTTCTCCCTAGTCTGGGCCCAATCCTTTCTCCTGGTACAGTCCTTGTTAGTTCCAGCAGGAGTCTTAGGTGAAAAGCAGGGGATTTCTCATGACTGGGATCCCCTTTGTCCTGCTCCACCCGCTTTTATAGCTTTGGCACAAGGCGGGAATCCTTTCTCTCTCTGGATCCCCACCCCTCCTTCTAAATGGAAAAGCACCAGGTTTAAGATGGATTCCAGTATCAGGTGACATGGCCATGTCACTGTTATTTTTCCTTACCCACGGGCTGGTCTATACATAGACACATTGACAGGCAGGATTGCAGGTAAATAGAGTCATTTACAGTCGACTGTCCTAGTCAATGGAAACCAGCAAGATTGTAAACCATGGTTAATGGCCCACACTTTGCATAGTTACAATAGGACCTCAGAGTTGTATTTCATATTCCTAGTTTCAGATACAAGAATGATACATTTATACAAATAGAACACACACTCAGTACATTATAAGCTTTGTAATGATACCTTACAAGAGACCTTTTGCATGAAGCATATTCCAGTTCCATCATATTCACACTTATAAACATATTTTTATAACATATGGAGTGCAACATCACAGTGTTAGTGTCCAGGGAGAGACAGGTCCCTATTGTGTGCAACTGTGGGCACAGGCACTGGCTTCTAATTTTCCCCGGGGGTGCTCAACCCGTTCAGCCCCAGGACCCTTACCTCACCCCCCCACTCCCACCCCACCCCTTCCTGCCCCCGCTCCACCCCTGGCCCCGCCCCCACTCCACCCACTCCCCCAAGGCCCCACCCCCTCCCAGCCTCTTCCCCCCACCTCTTTCCGCCCACTCCCCTGAGCGCGGCCCATCCTTGCTCCCTCCCTCCCCACTCCAGCGCCTCTGGCATGCCCTGGAACAGCTGGGAGGAAGAGGAGGGAGTTGATCGGTGGAGCCGCTGGCAGGGGCAGAAGCGGGGTGGGGGGGGGAGGAGGGGAGCTTGGCTGCTATGAAGCACCCACTATTTTTTTCACATGGGTGCTCCAGCCCTGGAGGACCCATGGAGTCGGCACCTATGACTACAGGGTTCCATCAACAGGGAGGACTAGGATTAGGGCATGAATGGTAGCCGTGAACTCCCACAAGAGGAACCGGCTCATGTTGAGAAAAGCACAAGGATGCTTCTCGTTCAGTATTGGCTAACGCAACCTACAGTTAGGCCCCCTGCCTTATGAAACTCGAAGGGAGCAAAGGGTTAAACTCATGTGTAGGTGCTTGGCTGAACAGAGATGCACTTAAGCCCACACTAGGGGCTTAGCTATGCTGGGGCATGTGAGTGCCTTTAAGACACACTTTTACCTTGAATAGCGATAAGGCCCCTGTTCAGCAGGGCACACAGGGAACCCCATGGGACTCCTCTGCAGGCTGATGTACTTTGCAGACTCGGGGTCTAAAAGACCCCAGGAGGATTCCCCATTTGTCACTTCTCCCTGACCCTGGACAAGGCTGCTCAGTTCACAAGAGGAAGGCAGCTTTCCCTAACTGCTGCCTCAGCAAGCTCCGCCTGCGTGGTGGGATTCTCTCTGACACAGGCACTTGCGGCTACAGTGCAGAGCGTGCAGGCCCCGGCTGGCCCAACGTTGCCTGAATTAATGGAGTTCCCACCGATTTCCCCACCGGCGTGACTGAGAGCACAACCAGCGCCTCTGGTGGGAATTCCAGTGATGAGCAAACCAGACCGGGACCCCGCAGTGACCCTTCCACAGCTGGCTCAGCACAGCACTTCCTAGGCAGGATCATGTTTAGGAACCTGGTTGTGACTCAAGACCGCGGGCACAGCTTGAACACATGCGGGGAGCTGATCTGTTGAAAAAGGTGACACCATTTTTACTCCCCCCTTGGAAAGCCACTGGACATGCAGGGGAGTGTCTATATGGGGGAATAGCCCAGGAGAGCTACTGCTGAGTGGCTACTCCCCACTAAGTCCCCACTTACTCCACGTCAGAGTGCCTTTGTCCAGTCTAGGTTAATCCACTTTGGAAGAGGGTTAAAACTAAAGTGTAAAAAGGTGCTGGGGCCGGGGGTGGGGGAGGGGTACGTCTACACAGCAGCTCGAAGTGTCGTTTCCAGCTCAGGCAGACATATGCATGCTAGCTTCCACAGAGCCAATGCTCTACCAAGCAACTGAGCAGCATCGCTCTGGCCACACGGATGGAGGCATGAGCTGGTGGGCCCCCTTGTACAATCCCATCTGAAAAAGGTCTAAAAAGCCAGTTCCTAAGAGAGCAGAGGAGCTAGGGAACAGCAGCAGCTAACAGACGGTTTGTGAGGGAGCTAAGAAAGGCAGCATGAGAGCCACATCCACCAAACATTCTCTAACCTGAGGCCAATAAACAAGAAAACCCCTAAACAACCTCCCACCCCCAAAAAAGCTGCAGGAGTGAAAAGAATGCAGGCAGCAGTCCAGTAGGGTGACCAGATGTCCTGATTTCATAGGGACAGTCCCGATTTTGGGGCCTTTTTCTTATATAGGATCCTATTACACCTCCCCACCACCCCATCCTGATTTTTCACACTTGCTGTCTGGTCATCCTAAGCAAAGCAGAGGGAGCTGGTGCTGGACACTGTCAGAAACAGGATCCATGGAGCTTGTGTCTGAAGTCAGTCTGGCAATTCCTACGTTCCTATAATAAATGTTGCAGGGTTTGTAAGGTTTTCAGCAAGTTTCACTACTTGACACGATAGTTGGACCATCCCATCTATTTTCTTTAAAATATTTCACAGACCTTTCTACCTGCAATTGTTCTTTTGCTAATTGCAGGAGAAGGGACCTCTGAGTAACTGAATTAGGGTCAGTTGGACTTATGAGCAGCTAGTGTGACAGTGTCTTTGTCTCGAGATGGAGATGAAGCTGAGCCAAGAAAAACTGAAGCGAGCAACAGAAGTTTCCTACAAGTGCGTTCTACTGCACTATAGAAGAACTGGGTCAGAGATGGAAGTGTCCCTATTAGGTTAGCTACTTCATCCCCCTGCTGCCAATGCTGGGCTGTTCCCTATCATACCCAGTGATTGGTCCTGTTTCTACATGTCACAAATGAAGGGGCTTCCACCACTTCCCTTGGGAGATTATTCCATAGGTTCATAGAATTCAGTTCACTGCAGTATTCACTGGGTGGAATTCTCTGGCCTGTGCTATACGGGTCAGACTAGATGATCAGAGTGGTCCCTTCTAGCCGAAACATTTATGTTATGATCAGAAATGTTCCCCTTTCCGCTCATTCACCTTAGTTATACCCCACACTATGAGACTAGGTCTTCACTCCAAATGCTACAGCCACACAGTTGCAACACTGCAGTGAAGACACTGACCACAGCGACAGGGAAAGATTCTCCCATCGCTCTCGTGAACCCACCTCCCAGAAAGGTGGTGGCTAGACTAGGGTGACCAGA
>ML677455.1:513425-537434 GCA_007922305.1 Dermatemys mawii | reverse complement strand
AGAATTCTTCCTCTGATCTAGCGCTGTTTACAGGGGTGTTAGATTAAATTAACTCCATCTCTCAGAGGTGAGAGTTTTTCAAGCCTCCCACCCTTGATAGCTATGCAGATGTAACATTTCACTGTAGACCAGCCCGTAGTTCCAACAACTCCTTTCATTCCTTGGCATTTACACACTTTAAGCATCTGCAGATTACTACACACCACACACACATCCCCTCAGGCATCACTTAACCAAGCTACATATGGTGAATGCTTAAACCTAGTCTCCCAGAGAACATAGCAGATGAATTATTACTTAGGACAGTGGCTGGCAACCTTTCAGAAGTGCTGTGCCGAGTCTTCATTTATTCACTTTAATAGGTTTTGCATGCCAGTAATACATTTTAGCATTTTAGAAGGTCTCTTTCTATGTCTATAACATATAACTAAGCTACTGCTGTATGTAAAGTAAATAAAGTTTTTAAAATGTTTAAGAAGCTTCATTTAAAATTAAATTAAAATGAAGAGTCCTCCAGACCGGTGGCCAGGACCTGGGCAGTGTGAGTGCCACTAAAAATCAGATTGCGTGCGCCTTCAGCACGCGTGCCATAGGTTGCCTACCCCGGACTTAGGACAATGAAAGTAAGACTGTATAGAGCACTGGAAGAGATACTGTAGGAAGAGTTCTGGGTAAGAGACAGTCAAGACAGCCTAATAGATCTTCTCTGTCTCCAGCGGGTAGGATGATTAGAGACTGCAAGCTCTTTGGGGGAAAGGATTGGCATTTACTATAGGTCTGAACAGAGCATGGTAGACTGTGCTGCATTTTTTTTATTGGGGCACCCACATCTGATTTCATTTACACAATGTTTTTCAGTGATCTTGTTCCCTTTCTTTTTCTTTCCACCCATCAACTAACTACATCAAGAATTAAAAGTTGTAGGAATTGCCAAACTGGAATAGGCCAAGAGCCCATGCAGTTCCAACACGCTGTCTCAACCAAACACTCCTTAGCGGACAATAAAAACACCCTGTGCATAGAGCCAGGCAATTATTTTTTGTCTGAATGTTAAGACAGTTTGGGAGGATTATGCTGTTAAATGCCCCGATTGGTTTGGCCAAGTGGTTTTGTGGAAGAGGGATGAAAGAAACATTACTATTGTACTACTATGTGTCATTAGGGAAATTTTTTTCCTGATCCCAGTTAGTGGGAAGTTTATGCCCTGATGCATGAGGATTAAAAGCCCAGATAAACAGTAACTGAGCTACTCCATAACTGCTAGCCTGTTTTTTTTTTTTACAGTAGCTTTTTACTATGAGAAAATCCCCTGAGTCACGTACACTTGTGGAACGTGCAACTATCCCATTCAGCAGGGGATGTTTAGCAATGAGGGCGAATGGCGCAGTCTGCTGAGATCCTGCGGAGGATCTGTATGCAGGGCTGCTGCTTTGGTGTGGATGCTCTTACCTGCTGTAGGCACGCTAATGTTATACTGAGGTAAGATGAATAGGAAGGCAGTCTTGGCTGTCGCCTATTAAAGACAAAAAAAAAACAACACACCTGGTTACAGTGAATCACAACAACATTTTCAATGAACCAGGTACCGATTCCCACCACCACCCCTATCCGAGCCAGAACAATCCACCCTGCAGGAACCGCCCCGCACTGAAATCTCAGCTCTGTATGGCTCATGGCGAAGGGTCCCGTTTAGAGCCAGCTACATCTGTTTGTATCCGTCTGCCTCTTCCTTCCCTTTGCTCCACAAAGCTGACTGCTCATTAACCAATCACAAGGAACTCTGTGCAGGAGACAAAGTCCAGCCTTGTCAGCAACCTCTTTCCCCTTGGGTCACATGTCCCACCCCCAATCACACTGTAGAGCAGGCTTGCTAAGCCCAGATCCTCTGCTCACTGTTCAGCCAACAGTCTAAACTGATTTATGAGACTAGGTGGGTGGAGACTACGATTTGCTGGTGTCCTGGGCAAGGCTGGTACTCTAAGTCCAATCCAGTTTGCAGGTGAAGTCCATCACCACTATGAGCTCCCGTTAATCATCGCAGCTCACCACCTAGAGCAGATCCCTTAAAATCAGGGTTGATGGATACCGGCAGGGCAACCTGTGGGGAGGAGATTACGCTGCACCACTACTGGAGGTAAAGAGGAGGCATCAGCTGTTTCTTTGGTGCCTTCACCTTGGTGCAAAGACTAAGCTTCAAAGGGAAGCAGCAAAGGGGTAGAGAGGACCACGTTCTAGTCATGATGTCAGATCATGGAGGGGAGTTAAATTTTTATATCCAGTTTAACTACGGAGCAGCCATGCCAACAGCCTGACCAAGAAACAAAGGGCCCCACTGGAAAGTGCAGGGAGGGGACAGACGTATAAACAGGTTGTGATGATTAGTGAGCAGGACGGAATCACACGCCCTGAGCCCTGACGTACCCCGTCTCTCCATTTGTGACGTGCTCCCAAGTCCTTCAGGACGAAGCATGCGCCACCCATCCTGGCACCTTGTGATCACGCAAGATCAGTTCAATCGGAGGATGCTTTACATACAGCTGTGTAAGGAGGAGCCAGGACTTCTAGTCATAGTGTGACAAAGCCCCCAAAGGACTGAACAATATATTAGGCTGAGGAACAGGCCCTCACTTACCCAGCCCAGCCTCTTGCTCTTAAAAAGGAGAGGAACCGCGGAGGGTTAAAGCATTATAGTGTTTGACTTGGAAAATTAATTGGTTTTAATTGGATCCTAGCGTCCCAGGCGGGGACACCACCACAGTACATTAACTGGCTTAGGCTCACAAATGAATGCCCTCAGTATAACCTCAGCCCTGTGCTGGGTGCAAAGCATTATAGATCAGAGGTGGGCAAGCATTTTGGCCCGAGGGCCACATTGGGGTTCCAAAATTAGATGAAGAGCCGGGTAGGGAAGGCTGGGCCACTCCAAGCAGCCTGGCCCTGCCCCCATCCGACCTCCACCCACTTCCTGTCCCTGGCTACTCTAAGAGCCTTCTGGGGCTCAGGAGGGTGCTGAGGCTGGAGATGAGCAAGGGGAGGAAGGCCAGAGCTCTGGGATTGGGAAGCCACATCCCTGAGGTTGCACTTCAGTCCGACCCTTGGGCCCAGAACCAGAAGAGAGGAGGTTTGCACCGGGAGCTCAGGTGCGGAGGGGTTAGCCTTTCAGCAGAGGCGAGGGTGAAGTCCGTCAGGGGAGCGGTGGGGGGAGGAGAAGTAGGCAAGTATTCGTTTCCAGTTCCTCCCACTAACATGCTCTCTGGGACTCCAGCCCACGCTGCTGAGGCAGATGCAGGAGGACAGCTGCCGGGCTGGGAAAGGTTGGGAACAAGGCAACCGAGCCATCTGGAAGCAAGAGCTACGGCTGGGTTTTCACTGGCATTCGGTTACAACGTGGATCCAGCTGCCCCCTGGCTGGCAGGGTCCAAGCGAACGGCAGGCCAAATGGGAGGCGCGGCAGCGACGCTGAGTGAGGCAGGACTCCCTGCGTCCCAGGCCGCAGAGCCAAAAACAATCCCAGAAACCCGACCCGGAGCGAGATGGGAGGGAGCCGGTCCTGACGCGCATGCCTGGGCCACCGACGCTCAGCTGAGTCCCGAAGGGGGGCAGGCCTGGGAGAAGGCAGCATGACGTCAAGCGCTGTTGAAGAACAGCACCCAAGAGAGAGACAGAGCCGCCATCCCAGGCTCTATCCCGACAACCACCACAATCAAACACTATCGAAGCAGCACAGCTACTGGCTCCAGGGCCAATCAATCACCAGGGACGACTGAGCTCTGCAGTGAAGCTGCAAGGGGGTGCGGGTAGGCTGCCTGGGCAGAGATCGCTGCAATTCAACAGGCCTCATTGGATTTGATTAGACATATAAACTTGATTTACCATCTTCCGTCCAAGGGTCTCTAACTACTTCAGTGACTCAAGCCGCATATTATCTCTGGGAGGTAGGGAAACCGAGGCACAAATGTTAAGGCAGGAATTTCAGTCTCGGGTGACTGAGCTGCAAATGAGAAGTGTGGCATAGCAAATGGAGAAATGGACTGGGACTCAGAAGACCTGAATTCTAGTCCCGGCTCTGCAGCTGGCCTGCTGGGTCACCTTGGGCAAGTCACTTTCGCTTCTCCCTGCCTCAGTTTCCCCCTTTGTAAAATAGGGATGACCACCTTTGGAAAGCACTTTGGAAACTATGGATGAAAAATGCAATACAAGACCTAGGTATTCTAATCCTACTTCTTCCCCAGATCCCGCCTAAGTGATTGCTTAATTAACGTTCAGGACCAAAACAAAAGCAGCTTGATTTTCAGAGGTGTAGAGCTCCTACAACTCCCGCTGAAAGTCCGATCACTCTTACTGAGGTTCCTAGGTATGCACACTGCTAAAGGTTAAGGCACATGGGCCTGGCTAAATAAACCAGCTGCTTAGTCTAAAAGTAAACAGCAGCTACAGGTTTTTCCCCCCTCCCACTTCAGAGAGAGAGGCTGGGGGAGAGACTGCCACACTAGTTCTGAACAGAGCCCCTGGGAATCTTCAAAGACTTGCACTTCCCGGAGTTTAGAGTCACACCATACTATGGGCCAAGGTTTGATGTGGATTGACTCTACAGCACGCTACAGACTTTCATGAACTGCCCATTCAGATCGTGCCCTCATTGGGCCTCCTAAAGCGACAGTCCACTAAGATGTCCCTTATCATCCTCACTAGGCCATGGGAACCAGAAGTGCAATTCAGCCCAATGACTAAGAAAATAAAAAATAATATCGTCATCATCTTGCTCTTATCCAAAGCGCTTTACAATAGTTAGCGAATGGTACAAATAACATTTGGAAAGATCATTAAGCGGTCCGTCAAAACCCTCAGCAATTTTCAAGTGATCCATGAAAAAAAAAGTTGGAGAACCACTGATCTAGACCATCCCGGACAAGTTTAACCTGTCCTTAAAAACCTCCATTGACGGAGATTCCACAACCTCTCTTGGAAGCCTATTCCATACTTCAGTATCTTAGAGTTAGAAAGTTTTTCTTAATATCTAACCTAACTCTCTCTTGCTGCAAATGATTATGACTGCCCATTACTTCTTGTCCTATCCTTGGGGGACAGGGAGAACAGTTGATCACTGTCCTTTTGAGAACAGCCCTTAACGTTTTTGAAGAGTGTTATCAGGTCCTACCCAGGTCTTTTTCCCTCAAGACTAGACATGCCCCGTTTGTTTAATCTTTCCTCAGAGGTTGGGTTTTCTACACCTTTTCGTCGACCTCCTCTAGACTCTCTCTCATTTGTCCACATATTCCTTAGAGTGTGGTGCCTAGAACTTGACACAGTACCAAGTAAAAAGAGACAATTACTCCCCATGTCTTACATATGAAACTTCTGTTAATATCAGCCTTTTTCTCAACTGCATCACATTGTTGACTCATCTTCAATTTGTGATCCACTACACCCGGGCTTGGAAGGTAAATTTCAGTAAATGTTGATTTTGCCCCCTCCCTCTAAACAGATGGAAAAATACTTCCATCAATGATAACAAAAATTTACAAACAGAGTAAGAAAAATGCCACTTGAGACTGTATTAGAGTTTGATTTAAGGATATTTACTTTGTGTATTTTGACACATTGTTGACAATTTGTGTTTTAATGGTTATGAAGTTTTTACTTTTTGAATCTCGATGTCTATGGTCATTAAATGATTATCTGACACACGCACACCCCCAATAATTTCCTGCAACTGTGAAAATTTAAATCAATAATAGAAAAAAATGTTTAAAAATAAAGCATCAATATTATTCAAATTTATTTTAAAAATAAATAAAAATCATACTCTGCCAAGCCTAATTACAACCCCCAGGTCGTTTTCAGCAGTACCACCACCTAGCCACTTATTCCCTATTTTGTAGCTATGCATTTGATTTTTCCTTCGTAAGGGAAATACATTGCACTCATCTTTACTCAACGTCAGCTTGCTGATTTCAGACCAATTCTCCAATGTATCAGGACTGAATCAAGAATCCATTGTTTGGAATTCTAACCCGGTCCTCCAAAGTGCTTGCAACTCCTCCAAGTCTGGTGCCATCCATAAATTTTGTGAGCATATTTTTCACTCTGTTAGCTGAGCCATTCAAAACTGAATAGTGGCAGACCCAGAACAGACCCTTGAAGGGCCCATTAGATATGTGCTTCCAGTTTGACAAGGAACCATTGATAACTACTCTTTGAGTAGTTTTTCCACCAGACTTGCACTCAATTTATAGTAATTTCATCTACATCACATTTTCCTAGTTTGCTTATGAGAATGTCGTGTCAAAGGGGTTATTATAATCAAGATATATCATATCTACAGCTTCCCCTATCCACTAGGCCAGTAACCTTCTCAAAGAAGGTAATTAAATATTTAGAGTAATTTTTACAAAGTAAAATATGTTATTACACAGACACACACAAAGGTGATTAGAGAATTTAGATGATAAAAATCAGCTAGCACAGATGCCATTTAATGGAAAGGCAGTATTGTCTAGTTGAAAGACAAGGGACTCAGGATACCAAGGATCTATGCCCAGCTCTGCCACTGGCTTGCTGAGCGACTTTGGCCTAGTCATATGTCCCGTGCCTCAGTTTCCCTATCTGTAAAATGGGGATAATCATACTGACATTCTTTGTACATCAAGTTGACATCTACAAATGAAGAGCACTGTATAGGAATCAGGACTCCTGGTTTCTATTGTCAGAACTTTGCTACTGACAAAAATAAACTTGGGCAAGTCACCTAATCTGTGTATCAGTTTCCCCAGCTACCAAACTGGAGTATTTACCCTACCTCGCAGAGAAGGTGGAATTTACTGTTGCAAAAACCCTCTTCACCACAGAGTGCAGTGTTATCACCAAGTCAAGTGTTGGCTGCTAACAAAATGTGACAAGCCGAATCATCTGTATTGAAATAAGAGAATTAAAACCTGGAATATTGGCATCATCACTTGGCAACACAGGTTTTCTATTCAACCCACTATGAGCCGTCTAGCTTCCATACCACGCAGGCAAGCGCAGATCTTTAGAAACAAAAGACTTAGTGCATTGTGGGCTTCAACACAAATAGACAGAAGCTGCATTTAGTAAAGGTTAGCAACTGCCATTTAGAAGACTGCAATCTACAAAACACTGCAACTATCTGCCTCAGTGTCTTTCCGAGAAGGCCTTAAAAAAAAAAGATTCTGTGGGGATATTAAAGGTCTCACAGCACTTAGTACAGGAAAGGGATTTGCCCACAGTCCTGGCCACACATTCCCTTCTCTCCCGCACAACTACTGCGCGTGCCAATTGTTTACCCACCAACCACCCTCCACCCCAGAGGTTGCTGCATTTCAGTTGTAGTCTAAAAAGCGCTACATGATAACTAGGCAACAATAGCTGGTGATATTATGACTTACATGGGGCTATAATCTGTACGTCTCAGATTTATAAGGAGGAGCCTTGTTTCATTTCCATTTTACAGATGGGGAACTGAGGCATTTGCCCATGGTCAGACAGCGAGTCTGTGGCAGAGTGGGGAACAGAATTCAGGTCTCCTGCATTCCAGCCCACCTGCAATTCAAACCCTTAGTGAATAGCTCAGAGACCTTGTGCCACACTAGGGACACATAGCAAAGAACAAAAGCATTTCTTTCCATTCGCTGGACCAAGGCTTTGTAAAGTTTACTGGTCCTAAAGCAGTTGTACTGACCACCAAAGGACTTCCAGTCATGGTGGTTGCAAGATTTCATACCTTAATACCACAACATCCTTACTTACCATTCTACTCCCAAAGCTCTCGTCAATTTCAATGTGATTTTAGCAGACAATCCCATGAATGGCTAAAGTTAATGATTTCTGCTATTTTTAAAGCGGGGTTCCAAGCTTTCAGATGGCACAAAACATTGTTGTCTATTAGCTTTGGCATATCAAGATAGCAAACACTAAAATCCATGTCTGAACTGAAGTGGAAAGCAATCAAAAGCAAGTTAGTCATCAGAATGATTCAGTTGGAAATGTCTGAAGTCTCATGACCAGCTAGGTTTGGAAACAGATGCGGTACGTCAGTGGGGAACTGAGAATCCCGGCCTTCCTGGGCTATGCAGCGATGGCTTTGCAGATCTGAGGGCTCACGAGATTTGTGACAGTAACGCTGCTGCCGGTCCTTCGGTCTAACACTATAGCAGGTCTAGTCATGGACCTTGGACCAAATAGCTTCACTCTCTGCATCTGGAAGCAGATTCTCTTCCCAATACCGCCTCCTCCCCCCATTCCTAGCTGCACGTGAGGTGGAACCAAAGCACAAGGGCAGCTTTTAAAGAGGCTGATATGACAGGGACTGTGAAATTTTCCTTCACACTCGATCAGAATTTCTATAAGCGTGAAATTATTCCATACAGTGTCAGCTACCACCAATAACACCCGTGTCTTCCTTGTCCCTCTAGGGAGAAACCCAGGAGCACCACGTGATCAGAGATTCACAGGCCTGGTGAGTTTCACCCGCTGATGACTATATCCGCTATGCAAGTCCAGCAGAGTGGGCTGCGTAGAGATTCCAAGCCGAGGCACACAGGGTTCCTACAGCAATTCACCGGCTTACTCAGGTCTTCTTTAGTGAGACTGCGAAGAGTTGTCTTGGTGGCCTGGGGGCACTAGCAGGGTCCAAGTTCATACCCTGAGTACTGCTTCTTGCTCCCAAGCGGGGAGAAAGCTTGCACTGTCACTGCTTTTACTCTACCTGCTCTGTGCACAGAGGACCGAAGCCTCTAGAGTTTTCATTCTGATACCCACCACTGGCACTAACTAACTGCACATGAAGACTTCAAACCATTCCAGAGGTGATTACAAATGAAAACTAAACTCTGCTCTCTATGGTCTCCACTGACCCGGCAGCGCCCAGATTAATAACAATGAAATCACTGGAATAATACAACTGGAACCACTATTTAACCTAATTGGCAAGATTAGCTTTGGCCTCTCAGGGCACATAAAATATTAAGACCAGAAGAACCCACTCCGATCACCTAGACTGATCTCCTGCAGAACACTGGCCAGCATAATTTCACCCACCGAGCAACAGCATCAAGCCGACCTATGCTCCATGTAGACAGTGCGAGGTCGGCAGAAAGATTCCTCCATTGACCCAAGAACCCCTCCTGTTAGCATAGCTAGTGTCTACCCTGAAGCACTGTAACAGGTGCCTCACTGTATCATCTCATATGCGGAGAAGCCCTGAGATCAGAGCCCCATCACTTTGGGGGTTGTGCAAACACACTCAGATCCCAGAGTGCTCACAATCTAAACTGAAACAAGATGCACCTAACAAACAAGCAGAGGGAATAGAGAAGAGACAATCAGGACTCCAGCAAGATGAATCCGTGGCTGTGTAGACAGGCTACATGGACCATTGGCAAGTAAGAGGAGTATTTAACACCTGTAACGTCCTGCTGGCCACATGGGATCACAGGAGTTACGTCCTTGCTGGCCACATGTAAATTAGTGTCAAATTCTGCTCAGTCACGGTGTTTCCCCTTCACATTGAGGTCATCCCAGTATTTGACCCACTGTGCATGATCTGATGTGGGTGCATAACTTCATTTGGAGCAGGACTGGCATCAAATATTTACACTATGCAATGTACCGTCATATGCGGTTTAACATAATCCAGGATATTGTCCGGATAGAGGGGCATGATCTATTGGCCCACACACAGGACAGTGAAACAGAAACTCAGGAGCTCTAGCCCTGCCTTTGTGCCTCTGGGCAAGTCACATAACTGCTCTGTGCCTCAGTTTCTCCATCAGTAAAATGGGGATAAGACTTCCCAAACTCACAGGGGCATGGCAAGCATTGGTGTTTGTAAAGCATTAGGATGCACTGCATTAAATGTCCCAAAAAGATCTAACTATAAAAGACATTTATAATAGAAACAGCAACTGCAAAATTGTTTGGGCCAAAGATGGGCATGCAGAACCTGGAGGCCTGGTGACAGCTTTTTCTACGTTCTTGAAGAGAAAAGAAAGAAGCAGAACTCTTTGTAAGTCACTTGGGAGGTACCGGTGGATCCAAAGAGGAAGACAGCACCAGAGTGGAAAAGTTCAGACTGCACGTGGCAAGTTGCAACCACAGCTCACAGCTGGCCAAGAACTAGGCACGCCCCAGGATCTGTGTTATACCAGAGTCCCTCACTTCAGCCTGCTTGTCTCATTTACCGGTTATGTCTCATCCTGTAGACTGGGACGTTCAGAGACGAAGGGAGCGAGACACCTAAATCTCACTGAATATCAATGGGATTTGGAACGGTCTTATCAAACCACCCTATGTCATTTAGGAGCCTCAGCCCCAGGGACTTGAGAAAGTTACAGCCCTGCAGGAACTTGTGCTCCTAAGGGGGTATTGACACTGCAGCCGCGGTGGGGAGGGAGGGGTCACTTCTGGCTTGGGTAGATGTACACACACTAGCTTTGATCCAGAAGGCGAGCCAAAAATAGCAGTGGTGATGCAGCTACATGGCTGACGAGTGCAGCTAGCTTGCCCCCGACCCCCCGATGAGGTATGTACTCAGGCAGCTAACCCGCGTCACTGCCCACGTAGCCATCGGCCACATTTCAAGTGCATATGAAAGCTAGCACAAATACATCTACCTGAGCTGGAAAGGACACCCCTGGCTGTTGCGTAGATGTACCCTAAGTTACTATGGGTATGTCTACACTACCCGCTGGACCGACGGGTAGCGATCGATCCAGTGGGGGTTGATTTATCACATCTAGTCTAGACATGATAAATCGACCTCTGAGAGCTCTCCCCTCGATTCCTGTACTCCACGGTTGCGAGAGGCGCAGGCGGAGTTGACGGGGGAGCGGCAGCAGTTGACTCACGGCAGCGAAGACGCCGCGGTGAGTAGATCTAAGTCCGTTGACTTCAGCTACGTTAGTCACGTAGATGAAGTTGTGTAACTCGGATCGAACCCTCCCACCCCCGCACCAATATAGACCAAGGCTTACACTCCTTTGGAAATCTCATCCTTTGGTTGTCAGCTCTTTAGGACAGCAACTGTCCTGTGCTGTCTGTCTGTGCACACCCATCACCACAGCTGTTTGGCCTCTGGGTGCTGCCACCGTACAGATGTTAAACCATCACCACTACTCTCAGCCTGGGACCATCTTGAGAAATAGACACCTTCCCTTTAGTACGGGAACAGCAGTTCAGCCCCTCACAGTCACCACGGGCGAGACCATAAACCGGTGTCTCATCTCCAACATGCCTTTACCTTGCGCTCTCTTTGCATAGCTGTGCAGCAACTTGGCCGCAGGCTGTGTGCCAGGCTCTCCTGCTGCCTGCGTAAACACGCTGGCACCAGCTGGAGCTTGGAATCCATCGAGTGCAATGCCAGCTGGTGACGTGGAGAACAGTCAGATTAGGGGAATGAGTAATGAGCAAGCAGGGGGGAGAGGCGCTACTGTTTGCACAGAACTGTTTGCAGGGGTCAGAGGCGGCTTTAGCCAAAATGAAGCTTCCCGAATGCTGTGCAAACTACAGCCCTGCTGCCCCGCTCCAGCTACTAGCCAGATGGGTTTTAATCTCCCAGTCACTCAGACGGGAATCTGCTCCAGTGAATACAATACTGACACCTGAGCCAAAGAGAGTCTAAACCAGTGACATTAAAACCCCAATCCTAGCACTAGGCCGACATCCAACAGCCACTCAGTAGGTCTACATGGTAAAAAAAAGCCTGCAGCAGTAAGCCTCAAAACTTAGGTCTACACACTCAGACTATAGAGCTCGTGCTATGGGGCTAAAAATAGCAGTAGAACGCTCCCACTCAGACTGAAGCGGAGGCATGGAAACCTGGCGAGGGGGTGGATCTCAGAGCCTGAATGGGAACATCTACACTGCTACTTTTAGCCCTGTAGCGTGACTCTTAGTATGTAGACCGGGACTCACACTCACTGCTTTGGCACTGTTTGTTCAGTGTAGACATGCCCTCAGTTGCTTGCACCTAGCAGAACCCATGGTAAGGGGGCCACGTGCTAAAATAGCCTGCCACATCCTTTGTACCCAATGCAATAAGTGCCATCCTTGGCAAACGGTGCAACAAATAAAAACCTTGTGAGGACGTCAGAACAGTGGCTTCTTGAACAGCTAAGGAGAACATCTGGGCCATGGAGAAAAATCCAGCAAGCGGAAGGGTTCGGTCGCCTCTGGCAAACATTGCATTGCCAATATTAGAGAAATATCACATTGGGAACTGCTCAGCATGCCATCGGGAAGTGAATGGGATAATGGGGACCAAAAATCAAAGGAACACAGCACAGTTATTATGAGAAGTATTTGAAGACATGGTCACACTGCACAGCCCACCTGTTTACTTATAAGTGGAGAGTGAATGAAGTCAAAATAATTCTTAGTGTGGGAGCTGCTTATCCCATATAAATGCTGGGGTGCCTTTTTCCCCCTTTAGAAGAGAATCTAGAGCACATGCACCAATAATTCATGGCTCCTCTAACTGACGTACCTTGGATTATTAAAGTTGGAATTTTAAAATGTCAAGATTTTTAGATGTGACTAGAGATTCTGGGCACCCCAAACAGATCTATTAAAGGGCATCCCACCCCTTCAGGAAACCACGTCCCTTTAATACGTCTTAATTGGACATCTTAAAATCCTGAGCCCATGTACTTCACTGTTCAATCTGTTGGCATTTTGCAGATCATACAGCAAAATCAAAAGTGAAACTGACATGTTTCTATTCAGAACCTGGTTATTTTCACTTTCAGGAGTGAATCATAGAATATCAGGGTTGGAAGGGACCTCGGGAGGTCATCTAGTCCAACTCCCTGCTTAAAACAGGACCAAACCCCAAGGGCCCAGGCACTTGTCCACAGCTAACAGGAGGCAATTGGGTTTGGTGTACAGCACCTTTAAATGCATAAACCTGGACCCTCCCTGCCCTGCCCACAAAGTTTGCTTAGAAATGAATCATAGAAATATAAGACTGGAAGGGAACCTTCATATGTCATCTAGTCCCGTCCCCTGCACTGAAACAGGAATAAGTATTATCTAGACTGTCTGTGACTGGTGGTTGTCTAACCCGTTCTTAAAAACCTCCAGTGACAGAGATTCCACAGCATTAAAATAGTTCTGTTCATATTAAAGGTTTGTCAAACAATTAAAAATATATACATTGCTTCCTAATGTTGTGCTCTAAGGATTTGAGTGCCCATTGAAACAAAAATAAAAATCTGTTAATCCAAAATACATTCCAGATGTATCACAATAAGACCTGCATGTAAATTGGACTCCCAAATTTGAACACTGAGGCCCAAAGATAAAAAGGATGTTTTTTTTTAAAGCATCTGATTCACCACACACTGTCCAAACATACCTGTCTATTTTAACATATAATAATTTGTCTATTCAGCATTTGCCTTTTATTTATTCCCACCACACTAGGAGATCTAGGTTCTAATCCCAGCTCCGCCACAAACTCTGCAACGTTGGCCAGGTCACTTCGCCACTGTGTTCTGTCTCCCTGTCCATCAAACGCAGATGACGCTACCCTACCACAAAGAGCTAGTGTGAGGCTTTGTTCGTTACTGTTTGTATGACGTTTTAAGAGCTTTACATGGAGGGTGCTATAATAGGGGAGAGTATATTTAGTATTAGTCTGGAAACAGGAGCTCATTTGTCAGCCTCCTCCCTTTGGCAGGGTCATATTTGGGAGATCAGGATTCAGAATCATGACGGCAGTGAACGTTCCAAACAAGGATGGGAACAATAATACAGGGGGAAAAAAACATTGCAACTTGACCTTTATCGGCTCTGGGTAAAATAGATTCATTTCTCCTCCCACCAAGCTGTGTGGTGACCCTAGAATCCAGATGTGCTTTTGGTTTTGACTAACTAAAACCATCTACTTTCAAGGCATGGGGAGAGGGAAGTTTCCAAATTTAGTGAGTACAAGTTATACAAAGTAGTATTGCTGCACGTCCCAAGTGTGCTATAGCAACAAGCTTATCTGAACTGTTTGAGACAAACAGGAATGATTTTATATACACCTCTATCATATCCCCCGGCCCCTTAGTCTCCTCTTTTCCAAGCTGAAAAGTCCTAGCCTCTTTAATCTCTCCTCATACAGGACCCGTTCCAAACCCCTAATCATTTTAGTTGCCCTTCTTTGAATCTTTTCTAATGCCAGTATATCTTTTCTGAGATGAGGAGACCACATCAGTATGCAGTATTCAAGATGTGGGCATACTATGGATTTATATAAGGGGAATAAGATAGAGAATAAGATGGGGACTATCCTTTTTTAATGATTCCGAACATCCTGTTTGCTTTTTTGACTGCTACTGCACACTGTGTGGATGTCTTCAGAGAACTATCCACGATGACTCCAAGATCTTTGTCCTGATTAGATGCAGCTAAATTAGCCCCCATCTTATTGTATATAGAGTTGGGATTATTTTTTCCTATGTGCATTACTTTACATTTATCCACATTAAATCCTTTTCAAGTTTCATTTGTTGCTAGAACATGGTTTAAAACAAGCCAGGGAAATAAAAGCAATTTGGGGCTTGGGTGAAGAGAACTTATTTTAATTTAAATATGGGGTAATTTTAATCAGTAAAATAGTGGAAGTGATTCTTCGCCGTCATTTAGATTTACTTTTAGAATGAGCGAGCATGTCTTTTCAAAGCATGGTCTGTCCTGTAGCTTCCTGCACTGACCCTGGACAGGGCAGGAGTAGAATCCCATTCAGACTGTGTGCCAAAGAGGCTGCTGTATAAAGTTCAGTGCTGCTTTCTGACTCTTACACCACCGACAATTTTCACACAATGGGTCTGGATGGGAACCAGATTCAACTTGAATTAAGAGGGGACTGAAACTGGGTTCAGTCCAAAAAAATATTTTCATCACAACAGCCTTCATCCTAGAAGCTACAGCCAGAGAAGCCTATAGCAGATCACATGCTCCATCTCACTGCCAACACAAGACTGCTCTCTATCATTAGGGTCCCCCTGAATTTGCAGCCATGAAAAACATGACACAGATCATGAAATGGGTCTCTTCCATGAAATCTGGCTATCGTGGGGTGGGAGTCACAGTACTGCCATCCATACTTTTGCACTGTCTTCACAAGTGGGTGGCCAGAAAGTAGCAGCTGCTAGAAGGTTGCAGCACAGAAGGAAGGGGGACAAGACCATGCCATGGCACTCTTACTTCTGGGCTGCTGCTGGCGGCAGCGCTGCCTTCAGAGCTGGGCATCCAGCCAGCAGCCACCGCTCTCTGCCTGTCCAGCTCTGAAGGGAACGCAGAAGTAAAGGTGGCAATACCGAGGCCCTGCCCACAATAGCCTTGAAACCCCCTTTTGGGTCGGGACCCCTCTGGTTAAGAAATGCTGACTTAAGGGCTTTACGTGGTTATATTTTTAAATACAGATTCATGCTTTGAGACAACACTGACATTTAAGATTTAAATATCTGAAACCATGACATTTTAAAAATGCTAGGACATGAAATTTACCAAAACAGACTGAATTTGCAAAGGCTCTACCAACAGAACATTGTATAGCCATGTGTTCAGTCAAGTTTCAAAGGCATCTACCTAGTCAGGGACTTACAAGGCTCCTGTCCCAGACATCAAACTTTAATGTATTTATCCTCACAACACCCCTGTGAGGTGGGGAAGCGCTATTATCCCCATTTCAGATGGGAAACAGGCACAGGGAGGCTAAGGCCAGGTCTACTCTGGGTGCGGGAGGTCGACCCAAGATAGGCAACTTCAGCTACACGAAGTCCTCACGGCAGTGAGTCAACCGCTGCCACTCCCCGATCGACTCCGCTTCCGCCTCTTGCGGCAGTAGAGTTCCGGAGTCAACGGGGAGAGCGCTCGAGGATCAATTTATTGCACTGAGATGAGACGCGATAAATCGATCCCCGATAGATCGATTATTACCCGCCGATCCAACGGGTAGTGTAGACTTGGCCTAAGTGAGTTACACAAACCTTGTTGTGGAGCAGAGACTTGAACTCAGGTCTCCTGACCCCTAAACTAGTGCTCTAACTGCTGCACTGTCCTTCTTTGCCATTTGGTAACTGCCCACTGTCTGAGACAGGATATCAGGCTACAAAGGGCACTCGTCTGACCTGCCAAGGCAGGGCCTTGGTTACAAAGCACTCGCTGCAGAGGGATTTCCCACTGAAGTCAATAGAAGCTATGTGTCTGAAGAGGGATTGCAGGGTCAGGTCCTAAGAAGTTGGTACTCACAGTACTTTGTGTGTGAAATGCTGTCCAGAGTTGTATAGGCCACCATGGTAATAGGATCATAGTAGTCCAGGACTGGAAGGGACCTTGTCCAGTCCCCTGCACTCAAGGCAAGACTATATTTTAAATAGGCCAGCCCTGACAGATGTTAGTCTAACCCAGTGGTTCTCAATCTGTGGCCCACGGGCTGCTTGTGGCCCAATCAGCACCCAACAGCGGACCATGTGACGTCCTCAGGGATACACAGGTAGTACACATATTGTGTGGATGCAGTTCATGTAACACAGAGAGCTGCATATGTGGTAAATAGGTTGAGAACCACTGGTTTAATCTGCTCTTAAAAACCTCCAATGACACAACCTCCATAGGCAATTTGTTCCAGTGCTTAATCACCCAGACAGGTAGGCAGTTTTTCCCTAATGTCCAACCTAAACCTTCCTTGCTTCAATTTAAACCCATTGCTTCTTGTCCTATCCTCAGAGATTAAGGGGAGCATTTTTTCTCCCTCCTCCTTGTAACTATATTTTACATACTTGAAACCTGTTCTCATGTCCCCCCCTCAGTATTCTCTTCTCTGTGCTAAACATACTAAACGTTTTCAATCTTCCCTCATAGGTCATGTTTTCTAGACCTATAAGTATTTTTGTTGCTGTTCTCTGGCTTTTCTCCAATTTGTCCACATCTTTCCCGAAACGCAGTGCCCATAACTGGACACAACACTCCAGCTGAGGCCTAATCAGCACAGATCTACACAGCATGCTTTAGGGCAGCAAGAACTGCGGCTGGATAGCAGTTCACCACCTGGGAGCA
Source organism: Dermatemys mawii (assembly GCA_007922305.1). Classification (NCBI taxonomy): domain Eukaryota; kingdom Metazoa; phylum Chordata; order Testudines; family Dermatemydidae; genus Dermatemys; species Dermatemys mawii. The sequence continues at coordinate 520,370 of ML677455.1, read as the reverse complement.
GACAATGCCACTGGCCCTCGCAAACACACAACGGCTGTCGAGGTCAGACGCATGCCAGCGGCAGATTTGGAAGGAAATGGTTAAGTCACAGTCATACATTCACAGCCTGCGGGAGACTGCCTGGGAACTCAGAGAAATCCTTCCCTACAGGAAATGGTCTATTGTGAGGCAGGTTCTGACATTTCCTTCAGTCTCTCCATGTTAGGGTGACCAGACAGCAAGTGTGAAAAATCGGGACAGGGGGCGGGGGGTAAGAGGAGCCTACATAAGAAAGAGACCCCAAAATCGGGACTGTCCCTATAAAATCGGGACATCTGGTCACCCTATTCCACACCTGTATTGCCAGACAGCAGGAGTGCCAAACCTTTCGCCAGCGGAGGGCAGCATCTCACGTCTCTCCACGTTACTAGGGAGTCGCGGCCTAGGAGAGAGCTTGAGACTCTCCGCTTTGAGCTGAGCTCTGGCTGCTACAGTCTAGAAGGGCTCCGCAGATGACGCCCTCTGAGCTCCACTACAGGTCACACCAGCCTGAGGAAGGCCTAAGAAATGGCCCAAAGGCTGCTCAAAGCCCCTGCGGGCCGCATTCGCCCATCCCTAGTGAAGAGACTCCACCATGCAAACAGTTTCCAACTCTAGCAGATGTAGGGTGGATCTTAGAAACGTCACGGAGTAGCAAGTGGCAGGACACGGAAGCAGCACACTTGCACAGGGTGAGAGAGGAAACGAGGAGTCAAAGGGGTTACCTGGGTTGTGGGTCCAAGCAATGACCACCAAGATTGCGCGGGGGGGGGAGGAGAGGAGGGATAAAGGAGGTTTTGGAGAGGGACCAGCAGCTCAGCTTTAGCCACACTAAGTGCATGGTGACGGTAAGACGTGCTGGAACGGTCAGAGATAGGCAGAGACACAGGACAGGAGCCAGGGAGGCAGGCCGGGAGTGGAGAGAGACGTCATTCCGGCAAAGATCCATGATCAGATATCGCAAGGAGAGGCTGTAAAGTGAGGAGGGGGCAAGGGCAGAGGCCTGAGGCACCTCACCCCAGAGTGGGAAGGGGGTGAAGCAGCCACGAAAAGACATTCCGATCAGAGAGGTCGGAGGAGAACCAAGAGAGGACAGATCCACAAGAAAAGCCAAGGGAGGACAAGATATCAAGAGGGGGAGTATGATTGATGCAGCCAAAAGCAGCAGTTCAGGAGGCTGGACCAGAGCCTGACGACCCCCTGGCCAGGAAAAGGCCATTAGAAACCTCTGTGACAGCAGCTGCAGTGGGACATGGAAAGCCAGGGGATCCAGGATGCAAGACAGGAACTGGAGCTGCCGCCTCTGCGTGGTGCATTTAGTGGGTTCACACGTGAAGGCTAAAGGTGATGATGTGATCATTAGAGGCTGCTGGGGCCAAGAAATGACTTTCTAAAAGTACATGTACACTTACATGTCGAGTACAGACCTGCACTCCCAGATAGAGGGGCTATAAATAGCAGTGTAGAGGGCAAGACACGGCTTACGCAAGCAGAATCCCCTACGTGTTTGAACTTCCAGCATATCTGCCTATACACCCAAGCAGGGCCTCCCACGTCTACACTGCTACTTTTCAGGATAGTGCCCCACTGTGGGAAAAGGTCCCAGCAGCTCCCTGTTGCTGGAGCCTTTTGTTGTGACACGTAGATACACAAGTAGTCCCCGTCTTCTACATGCTGCCATGTGTGCAGACGTAGCTCAAGGGTGTGGGGACCACAGTCTACTTGTAGTATGGGAGGCAGCATTAAGAGGGGAGACATTGAAGAGAAGAAGTAAAAGGAGATCAGGAAGGTGTGAGGTCACTGGGACAGGCGAAGGTGAAGAACAGGTGTGTTGTGACCCTCTCTTCCCTTCCCACTTAAGCAGTTTCAGTTGCACGGTATGTCACATGTCCTAATCTTCTGGGTTCTCCAGACATCCACAAAGCCTTCTAGAGGGTGAGAGAGAAAGCAGGGGACACAAGAGCAGCATTTCCAGCACAAAACACACTTCAAATTCTCTCTATACATCAAAAAGGAAAAAAAATGAAGCAAAAAAAATTGTTGTCCCTTCACAGGTCTCCTTTACGCTAATACTGACTCTGCCGGGGCTGTCCCTCCACTAACATTCTTCTTCGACTATCCTCTGTTCTTGCAGCTCCAGCGTAGAGAAGACACGGGTGTTTTTATCACTGTGTTGTCTCAGTACAGATCTAGATGAGGGAGTAAAATCATCAAAGGCACCTACATTGAATGAACTCACACAGGAAAATGATCAAAGACAAACACACCCCAACAGCGGGAGGTGAACACTTTTCACAGAGCGAGCACTCTACACCTGACCTATCAGCCTGCATCCTTGAACGAAACCTGCACACCACTTTCCAAAGATAAGCCTGGGAGCTTACATTCATAACTCCGCTAGACACTGAAAAACATGGAGTGAACAGAGACACTGGATTTAGGGCTTATTATAACAATCTGTAACCCACTAACTGCGCTTTTTGTATGTATTAATGGGCTACTTCACCTTCAATGGTTCCTTAGAACGTGCGCTAACCACTGATGGTAAACAATCTGTTCCATCTTGTATTTAGCTGTGATGCTCAGAGTCCCTTTCCCAGACCCGAAGAAGTGTGTGAAGCTCAAAAGCTTGTGTCTCTCACCAACAGAAGTTGGTCCAATAACAGGTATTACCTCACCTGCCTTCTCTCTCAAAAGCATAATTTAGGTTCTTCTAACGATTTTCCTCTGGGGTCTGGATGGTAACAATGCCCTGTGTACACCAGGATTCTGACTAGGGCAGCCACAACAGTGGGAGATTAATGAAAATACCAACACAGACAAGTCCTGTCACCAAGACTGTCAAGCCAACAGCTTCCAACTGTGCCAAAATTCAATCAGCTTTTTCTAAAGAGAGTCCAGACGAGCTTATTCCGCACACAGCCCTGAGGCTAAGGCCATGTCTACACTAGACAGCTTACAGCAGCACAGCTGTACCAATGCAGCTGTGCCACTGTAAGATCTCCTGTGTAGCCTCTCTATGCTGAGGGGGGAGGGTTCTCCGGTAGACATAATTAAACCACCTTCAAGGAGCAGCAGCATTGCCAACATAGCACTGTCCACATTAGCAAAGTTATAACAACAAAAATGCCAGTGTAGCCATAGCCTTAGACAGAGAAGGAAAGTTTGGTAAAGTGACCACCAGCAACAACAAAGGGCAAACCCTCGGCCTGCTGTGTTAGTGGGAGACAAAACCCCCTCCAGCTTAAAGTCACTGCTCATTTTCTTTTGTTTTCAAAGTACAACTCTGAAACTTGCAGCCGGTGTGTCCAACTCTGCAGCATTTGCATGCGGTTTTGGAATTTATATCCCAGCCAGCTGGCCTCTCTGGCTCTAATTTACAGGTTTCCTTTAAAGACATTAAGATTTCTATGTACCGAAAACTACTTGTTCATTCAGTGCATTGCAATGAAAGGTGGGAAAAAGTCTTTTTTCTGGTGGTGTTTTTTTTTTAATTAAGGAAATGGGTTTCCTTCCTTCTCCGATGAGTTCTCCCCCCACCTTCCATCTCGTCTCCATTTGCCCTGAAACGTGGCACTCGGCTAGGGGGGAAGTGGGGGCTGGGAGAGACACAGTCCTAGCAGACACACATGGTTCAGACGCTGACCGCAGAAGCATGCACGCCCCTGAGGTGCCAGGCTGGCCAGACTCCACGTATGGAGCAAGCCTGAAGGGCTGAGTTGTTCGGCAGGAATCCTCAGCCCCCTCCCTATCCCGTCTCCTCCCCTGAAAGAGGAGAGGAAAGAGAGGAGAAAGCTGGGAAGGCGGGGTGTGTGGGGGGGGGGGAAGCTCCACATTCCTGACATTTCTGTGCAAAGCACAGGGGCTGTAAGGAGCCTGCTCTCCCTGCTAGGGACAGACAGGGAGGAAGAGCCCTGATGCGAGGCTTGGGAGAAGGGGGCGTCTGCTCCTCTCCCCCCTACCAGGGGTTCCACCGCTATTCCATGTACTGGGAAGGGGCAGATAAATAACTCCCCCTCCCACCGGAGGAGTGGATGCTGGTGTCTAGGGAAGGGGAAAGGTTTCATTGGGTTCCCTCCGGCGGGAGCTGGCTGGAGGGAGGCAGGAGACCACCTCAGGCTTGCGGGACCTCCCTGGGAAGAAGGGGAACAAGGCTTCTGGTGAGCTCAGCAGCTGGTGGAGGAGAAGGTGCCCCAAGTGTGGGGAAAGGAGCACTGGGGACAGTGTGGCTTGGGAGGGGGCACTGCACTCCACCAGCGAGACCATTTCAAGATCACGACTTCCCCCAAGGAAGGGGCAACATGGGGGAAAGCGGGAACAAAAGGAGGGGGAAACTGCAGGCCAGTTGTCCTCACTGACACCTAACCCCCCAGGACCTCAAATAGTAGGGTGGCCACCTGGCCAGATTCTCCCAGGACTGTCCTTGTTTGAGATGGGTGTCGGTCAGGGTGCTCCAAAAACTGGCCAGCAGGTCATGTGCAATGCGCTCAGTCAGGATCATCCCGAATGCCCCAGTTTTTTGTACCTCAGAGATGGCAACCCTAGCTTATGGGCAAAGAAGAGGGGCAGCTGGAGCACCATTAACTCTTCCTCCCGGGGAAAGGGGAGGGGCAGACATCCACTCCCAACAACACTGCCTCTCCCCCTCTGCAGGCAAAGCTGCTTTTCTTCTTTAAATGAACCCTATTTATAGAAATGTTTCCACTTCTTTAGAAAAAAAAAGATCCTCCGTTTGATCTGGGTTTACATATCCCCCTGCAGAGTTTGCACCCCAAACATTGCAACAAGGTGCTGGCACGCAAGAAGCCAGAGCCAAAAAGGGGCTATAAACAAACACAGAAATCACGGCGGAAACCTCAGAGCAAGCTACACAAATGGTGAAAAGTGGGCTGGGTTTTCAAAGTTCTTTTGATTTTGGTAATCAGCGGTAACCTAGATAAGGGATTTAAAATCTGATAGCGCCTCTTTGACAGAGCCCAACCATCCGTCCGCACGGCACTGAGGACAGGAGGCAAAGAACTGCATGGAGGCGGAATCTAGGTAAACGTAACATCCCAAGTCAGAGTTTAGGAAGGACACCAAGATCAACAGGAACAGTCAATCTCTCTTTGTGCACCTCACCCGAAATCCAGCGCTGCATCCCATGGCCACAGGGCACCTGAAAGATGGGGAAATCCAGCAGCACAGGGGCATTGGATCAGACTGAGCCTTAACCTTCATCCATTGAATTGCTACCCTCATTCCCAGCAGCACCCATAGTTGTTCAGAGGTCTCCCAGCCAAGGAATGACCTCAGCGCCTGCCTGGCTCTGCTAGAGAGCGGCCAGGATCACAGCAATCCGGTGGCCTGGCTGTGGGCACGCACTGCCACCTCCCCTGCTCACACAGCATGACAGGACACAGCAGGGTTTCCCGCCAAACCTCAAAAGGTTGTGACCCCATCACAGCACGACCCCCCCGGCCACATCCCCGGCCTTCAAAGCCTCTTCGCTTCAACTCAGGCCACCCCCAACGGAGCAGTTCGGGCAGAACTTCCCCTCACTCATCAACCCCCACAACTTCTGGGGCACAAACCAACCCCAGCTGCCGGCTCATCCCCAAATCCTGGGGAAAGCACTGGCCAGAGCCAGCTATCTCCCCCCTCATCTCCCCCCGGAGCTCTAGCACGGGGAGAGCCTCCCCCCAAAAGCCTTTTCTTCACCCCTCAATGGAGGAGCACGAGGCAGGTCATTGTGCCACCCACATCATGCCCAAACACAGAGATTGCAGGGTGGCATCGTTCAATCTCTAGAGCCAGCGGTACTATCCTACCCCATGGACGGGGGTCCCATGAGCACTGCCATCCCCTGGCAGTGGTTTTCCGTGTCCTCCTATCTCCACCTCCACTCAACCAGACTCAAGGAGGGCAGCAGCTAGAGGCCAGGGGGAAATCTTGTTCCTGGTGGGCACTGGTCCAGGTCTAAGAGGGGCTGGGGGGAAGGGGAGACTGCAAACTGGAGTGGGAGAAGGAGGCACTGGGGAGGAGGAAGGATATACTGGGGAGACTGGAAGTTGCGGAGGTCCAAGTTGTTGGTGTGGACAGAGAGTGGAGAAGCAGCCGGGGATATGGAAGAGGGGAAATTCAGTTACCCGGGGGTCGATGGATGGGGGTGGGAGAGGACAGGAAAAGTGGGAAGGATCCCTGGCAAATGAAAGGGGGAAGGAAGTGCAGTGTAGGGGAGGGAAACTAACCACAAAGGGGCTGGGAAAAGGAGGATGGTGAGGCCTACGGGGCTTTGGGCACTGCACTCCCCCTGACGGGCGCAATGGGGGTAGTGCCAAAAAGCAGATTCACTGGGGCTCCCTCCCCAGGCAGGACGCAGGGGGATCGTCTTCTCCCCCACACGTTAAAGGGGTGCATTGGCGTCCTCCCTCCAGGGGTGCACCATGGGAGGTTGGAATTGGCTTCCACTGACAAGAAGAGGATCTGCTGGAAAGGGAGCCCTCCCCTAGGGGTGTGGGGTAGTAGGATTCCCTGGGAAGGAGTCACATAGTGGGGTGCAGTGCATTGGGATCCGCAAGGAGGATGCCCTGGGCGGAGGAACTGCATTGGGGTCCCTTGGAGAGGCGCAGAGAATACCCTTAGAATGGGGTGCAGTGTACCATGGCAGTGGGCTGCAGAAGAGTCCCCCCAAGGAAGGAGCACAGGAGGGTCCCTTGGGGGTGCAGCAGGCAGTGTCCCAAGAGGGGAGTGGGTGCAGGGGGGTCCCCTGGGAGAGGTGCAGGAGGGTTCCCTGAGGTCAGTGGGCAGCAGGGTCCCCTGAGAGGGCTGCAGGGGGGTTCCCCAGGGTCAGTGGGGAGGGGTGTAGGGGGGTCCCCCAGGAGGGGTGCAGGGGGTATCCCCGGGGTCAGTGGGGAGGGGTGCAGTGGGGGGGTCCCCCAGGAGGGG
>ML677455.1:384001-513025 GCA_007922305.1 Dermatemys mawii | reverse complement strand
GGGGGGGGGTTCCCCACGGTCAGTGGACAGGGGTGCAGGGGTTCCCCGAGGGGGGTCCCCGGGGGAAGCGGGGGGGGGTTCCCCGCGGTCAGTGGACAGGGGTTCCCCGAGGGGGGTCCCCCCGCTCTCACCTCGAACATGAGCGCGATGAGCACGCAGAGCACCAGGCAGAAGCCGATGTCCGCGTGGTTGTGGATCAGGAACTCCTGGCTGAAGAGCGGGTAGCTCTTGGCCCGCCGGCGGAAGGCCATGGCCGGAGCGGAGCGAGCAGCCCGGCCGCCCGCCGCTGCCTCCGCCCAGCGCCGCAAACTTCTCCCGGCCCGGAGCCCGGACAACTTCGGCAGCGCCGGGCCCGCGCCTGCGCCGACCGCCCCCGCCCGCTTAACCCGTCCCTGCCCGTGGGGCTGGCTCTCGGCCGGCCGGCCGGGCTCGGTTCCTGCCCCCCGGCGTTCAACCCGCCCCTTCTCCATCCTGCCTCGCACGGTTCAAACCCCCCCGTCCCCTTCACTGACCGACTAGGTCAGTGTCACCATCCCCGCGTGTCAGACGGGGAAACTGAGGCACAGGGAGGGACGCTGATTTACCCAGGATCGCCCAGCAGGCTAGGGGCAGCGCTGGGAACAGAAGCAAGGGCGCCAGAGTTGCAGTCCAGCGCGCTAGCCCCTAGGCGATGCTGCCTCCCAAACCCACTTTATTCCCACTCCAGAGAGAAACCTACAGCCTTTACCCACTCAGCCTTATTCCTGGGAGCAGCCCGATGAAAGCCTGTGAGTGAGGACTGGGCCCCTGTGACTTTATTTTCAGAGGCATTAAACCCACACAGGTCCCACAGACTTCCTGTTCATATCCCTATTCCCTTGCCCTAGGCGTCTCCTCTTTTAACATCCGTGGGAAAACCTACTGAAGAATAACGCTGCACATTTTGAACACCTTTCCGACTCCAGGATTCAAAGCGCTTCACAAGTTCTACACACAGAGCAGCACTGGAATGCGGCTGCTTCTGGGGGAGAGAGCTGCAGCTAGGCCGAAAGAGGATAATTTGGAGGACAAGAATAATTTGACCGAGGTCTCCAGGGGAGAATTCTTCGCAGAGTATCCTGGACTCGTTAATATCCATTCTTCTTTATTGATGGCAGCATCCCAAACTATAAGGCGCTTTCCAAACATTTGTCTAAAGAGCTGACAGTCTTAAGGACAGACTGACAAGTAGATAAAGTTAAGGGGAGAGGGATCTACAATAGGCAATTTACATACAAGTCAGCTCAGTTCACCATAGCTTCAAGACAAAAGTGGGTCTTTAAGAGGGACTGAAATGTGGACCAGGTAGGGTTTTGAAGATGAGCACGGGAGGGAGCCACGGAAAACAGAGGTGGTTGCAAATAGCTTAGAAAAACTGGAAATATACACACAGTTTTTAAGATGTCAGCTAAAAAGATCTACACAGTAAACACATTGGATCAGCACCTCAGCTGGTGTAAGTCAGCATAGCTCCATTGGCTTCAGTGGAACAATGCTGATTGACACTAGTGAGGGATTTGGCTCAGTCTGTCCTGGGAGAGTTAGAAGAAGGATGAAGGACTGGCTGCTCCAACAGGCTTGGGAGGAGGAATAGCTCAGTGGTTTGTGCATTAGCCTGCTAAACTCAGGGTTATAAATTCAATCCTTGAGGGGACCATTTAGGGACCTGGGGCAAAAAATCTGTCAGGGGACAGTACTTAGTCTTCCTAGTGTAGGCAGAGGACTAGACTCCGTGACTTTTCAAGGTCTTTCCAGTTCTATGAGATAGGTATATCTCCATATATTATTATTTGTTTGAAGGAGCTGTGCTATCTTGGACCAGACCCTTAGAGCACCAAGTGTCCCCTCCAGCCAAATACAGCATAGGGAATAGATTCCTGGCCTTATGCTCTATGGAAGCAGACATCCCTATTAGGTAGGTCCTGATGAACTGGTGTCATGAACTGTGCCTTCCTCTCCATAAAACCCCCACAGTGGTGTTTAGAAGAGCACTGGATGCTGATTAGAATAAGCAACTGAGAAACTCAAAGCTTCTTTCCCTAAGGCCTGGTCTACACCTAAACCTTACGTCAATCTACCTACATGGCCCAGGGCTGTGAAAACTTTCATGTCCTACACAACGTAGTTAGGTCAACCTAGCCACTACTGTAGATGCCAGTAGATCAATGGAAGAATTATTCTGTCAGCCTAGGAACTGCCTCTCGAGAGAGGGGTGGAAACACCCCTTCTGCCACTGTGCATGTCTACATGACAGCAGCGTAGCTAGAACAATACTCAAAGCCTTATCCTAAAATTCAGATCCAAAGCCTACTGAAGTCAATGGATCAAGGGCTAACCCCTGACATGTGACTTAGTAACCAAGGACTCAGCTCCGGGAACACTGGTAAGAAGGAGAAAAAAGATTGATAAGCCTTAACTCGGTGGGAAAGAAAAACTAGGGAAGCATAGAGGTTGAGGGAGATCAGACTAAGGGAGATTGTGAGGAGGTGTGGTCCTGGGAACTAGCCTAGGATTTAGGAGAACTATTCAAGCCTCTTCTCCGCCACAGATTACCTTGTGACCCACGGCAAATCACTTAGCTTCTGTGAGCCTCAATTCCCCATCTGTTAAATGAGGAAAATAGCCATTCCCTACTTCCCACAGGTGTTCTACAGAGAGGTGCTCAGATACTATTGTAATGAGGGCCACATAAGAACCATCAGTAGATAACAGTGAATTAGACATGTCATACAGTAAAAGATCTCTGGATTTGGGGTTATGTGCTCACAAGCCTCACATCCTGGAGCAGGCAGACGATGGTCCCTCCCTGATGAGCTCCAGCATGTCCACACCTGAGCCACTGTGTTTTATTCTGTGTCACTATGCCTGGCCTGTGCTGTGTTAGTGCCAAGGAGCCCTGCTCAGGATTGCAGTCCCCTCTGTGCTAGGTGCTGTCCAAACACCTAGGGAAATGCAGTTCCCTTGACAAAAAACTATTGACCAATTGGACATTGCTTGGAAAATAGCCTGGAGCTCGGAAAAGAGGAGGGAATACTTTTTCACGCAACACACAATTAACCTATGGAACTCATAGCCATGGGATGTCGTGACAGCCAAAAGCAGAAATAGATTCAAAGAACTAGATAAATTCATGGAGTACAGGTCCATCAATGGCTATGAACCAAGATAATCAGGGATGTAACCCCATGCTTGGGGTGACCCTCAACCTCTAACTACCAGAAGATGGGAGGGGAAGATAGGGGTGGATCTTTCCAATATAGCTCTATTTGGTACACTCCCCCTGAATCATCTGGCACCAGCAGCAACAGGATACTGGACTCCGTGGACCATTAGTCTGATCCAGTAATGCAGCTCTTATGTTCTTCTCTCGTCCATCTCAGAACAGCCCGTCAGACCCACCAGATCACCTAATCATTAGTGTCCCAGGGAAGCCAGAGACACCTAGATGGAGGAATTGATTTTCTAATCACTGGCACTGGTGCAGAACAAGATTGACTCCACCTAAATCCATGGAGTTATGTTGGAATAAGGGAGTGGAGGATCAAGACCAGGGATCATGATACTCAGTGGAGCTGAGATGCCTCCACTTGGGCTTCTTTCACAGGATCAGATCTAAGTTCAGGGGCCCTTGCTGGTGGTGTTTTGCTTTCAGTCTCCAGCTGGGAACTGGAGTGGGCGGAAAGAGCTCGCAGGGGAGTCAGCTGGCAAATCAGCTGCACTGTGTTAGAGTCAACATTCCTGGGCTATGGTGTGTCAGCCAGACCCTATATGGAGCTGGGCAGTTTGCTTTTTAAACGAAAAGCCGTTCCTGTTGGTTTTCTTTCCAACGGCCAAAAACGTTAGGCATTTTTTAAAAAAAGTGGAATGAAACTGCCACCAATAGACCGGGGGCTCAGTTATGCTCTGCCTGGAACATGTCCAGGGAAGGGATAGCAGGGGGCAAATGATCATGAATCATAGACTTTGGGATATTCAGAAATGCAAGACAGTCCAGGCCTGTCCTTTGGACAGGTATCCTCCTGGAGGTGGAGTGGAAGCTGCTTAGAGCGAACTTGGACATGTTGACATTCCGTTCTAGCTAGAGGTGGGCCCAGGATAAAACTCCAGCTCTGAAGTTGCCCAGACTTTGGGAGCGTCCAAACACCCAGGAACAACAGAGCTAACTGAAAAACACCAATTATTTTTCCTGGGAAATACTGAAAAAATGGCAGCACTGAAATTCCTCTGAACATTTTTTGGTTAATAAAAATCAGACCCATAATACATGCAGATTTTTGAAATCCATTTTCAAAAACTGAAAAAGCATTCACTGGCAAACCAGAAAAAAAAAAATACGAAAAAAATCATTTTTCATCAAAGCTATTTGGCTACAGAAGAAACCTCAATTAGCTCCTCACTCCCAACCCTTGCTTTTGGGGTGAGGGGCCCAATCCATCCCTGCTTTACTGGTACACGGGTGTAGAATGAAAATGCTGCATTATCTAACTGAACTGGAATGCAAATCCTGTTCCTAGGAATCTGCTGCTTATAGTGAAGCTTTTTTTAAAAACGACAGGCCAGCTGCGGTTATGCTGGTTGGCACCAGCTGAGGATCTGTCATTTATATGGCCCTGTTTACCAGTGTGTAAGTTTTGGGTCTGAGGCCTCTGCTGTATTTTCTCCACATTGGAAGCCTCAGCAGAGAGCTCAATGATTGGATAAGTCTGGAGAGATGCACATCAACGGCGACATCGCCAGGCAAGAGTCTAGTACCTGGATTTACAAACAGTAGGAGCACCACGATTTTTAAAATGGCCAAAAAAAAAAAGCCATAATAAACAGCAGTAAGGTGAGAGACATCCACTTCCTTAAGGACACCAGGGGACAGTCAAACATGGAGAAGCTGGATCCTAGCACTAGAATCCCATGCATTACCTAGAACTTCACCACCATGACACCAAGGAACCCAGCACTGGTGTCATGGTGGTGGAGGGGTTCTAGGTATGCACTGGATTCTAGTGTTAGAATCCCCCCCACACTCTGGCTGCAGGTGTTAGGTAAGCATATCATCCTGCATATATGTTACACATTGGCTACCGCCTATGTTCCTCGGCTCCCATCTGTTCACAGGAGCAGGGTGGTATCATATACCAGGGCAAGAAAGGTGCAAGCTCTCTCTAGAGAGCTGCGTTTGTAACAGATCTGCCTTGTGACTTTGAACGGCAGCTCCCTCTCATGGCCAAAGAGAAATCAACATGAAAAATCGCAGCCCCGCCACCACTCAGTGGTCCAGGTGTTTTTGTGTGGATCAGAACCAGAGTAAGAGCTTCCCTTCAAACATTCTTATCATCTGTCAGACACAGATCCATTACAAAAGGGTTTTTTCTCCTGCTGATAACGGCCCATCCAAATTAAACAGCCTCTTAGAATTGGTATGGTAATGTACAACTTTTTTTTGCTTTCTGTGTATATAAATATATCTTACTTCTGTTCCATTCTATGCATCCGATGAAGTGGGCTATAGCCCAGGAAAGCTTATGCTGAAATAAACTGGTTAGCCTCTAAGGTGCCACAAGCATTCCTTGTTTTATTTAGAGTAAGAGCTATAAGCCTGGGTTACGAACTCCCCGCCCTTCCCGAAGTGACTGGATGCAAAGGAGTAAGGTGGCAGGTGCCATTACTATGAATAATAAATGCCAGTAGCTACAACCGCTAAAGGGAATTTAGGAGACTAACTCCGTTTCAGAAGTGATGAGTGTCTCCAACCTCCACTGAAGTTGGCAGGGCCCTCTATGAAAATCAGACCCGATTTGTAGTGTGACAATGTCCCTTTAAATATACAGGGGTCAGAGTGGCTGGCCTGGTGAGTTGGGGATCCAAAGTACCCTTTGTCAGGCTGGCAGGCGTGCTGCATTTAGACTGCCAGTGGGAGAAAATCAATGCTGAGACAAAATAGGAAGATGGTCAGCAGGGAGCTTATTTATTTCTCCAGTTTATAACGTGTGCCTATTGTGATCTCTAGCGGCACGTACCAAAGATATAACTCCCTCTAGATTAATAAGTTTCAACTGACACAACAATTAATGCCAGGAACAGACAAAACATTTTGTGCCCAACGGATAATTCCAACCCCCTCTCCTCCAAGTTTGTTCTATGCAGCTTGGAAAACTTCCAGCCCAAACTAGGCATTTAGAATGAACTAAATATACATCAGCTCAAGACCCAGGGCCTGTCTTTTTCAGTTTGTGTTGGTACAGCACCGAGCACACAATGAGCACACCTGTGCCTTTGAAAGTCTCCCACGTAGCAAGATGCTGGTGAACGCCAGCCTAACACAAAACAGAATCCCATGTGGTAGAACCGTTCACATTGTACAAGAAGGACAAAGTATGTCAGTGCTGTAAAGAGGGGCTATGAATCCCATGGGGGAATTATAAAGGCAGATCTCTGAAGAGGAAGGATGGTCCAGTGATTAGGACAGGAGTCTAGTACTTGGGACATAAGCAAGTCCATGCTCTGCCACTTACTTTGTGTGAGACCCTAGGCAAGTTACTTAGCCTCTCTGTGGCTCAGTGCCCTACCTGTAACATGGGATACAGCACTTTCCTATCGCCCAGAGCTGTTGTTTGGGAAAAATACTTAATAGAGTGTAAGTCAGACATTATGGTAAAGGGAGCTAAATAAGTAGCTGAAATAGAATGCATTGACTCATCTAAGAAAGTCAGGACATTGTGTCTAAGGTAGAAACACTGGGTCAGTCACTCCTGCTGGGATGAAATTGGCTCACATCCATTAACTCCCTCTGGGGTGTCCAGCAGTCCTTGCACAGAAAATCAATCAACGGCTGCATTATTTAGATACAATGGAGCTAAGTTAAAATCCAGCTTATCTCCTCGCTTTTGTCCAGCTGAGGACGGTTAACGTTGCCATACAAAAGTGTGTTGGCTTTTTATTTGAAGGTCCAGCTGTGCCTTGAATACAGACCTCTTGTGTGCTTGTCACACTTTCACTATACTGCACATTTCAGCAGGGGGGATTTTAAGCACATTATGGATCCTCACTATAGCAATATCAGATGGAGTCTAGTAGGGCTAAGTGACTTTCCCAAGTTCCCACCCATGTTCCTACCCCTTGCTGACCTCCAAGCTCCTTTCATAGTGGCTGCAGGCACCTACCTCGGCTTGCCTGCAACTAGAGCAAAATGCTCCCCTCTGATCCCCAGGGAGGAGCACAGGCCTTTGGCTATACTTAAGGCATTCATCTAGCCCCCATTTTGCTCATAGTATCTGAGCACTTTAAACTCTAAGGTATTTAACTTCTCAACACCCCTGTGAGGTAGGGCTGTACTGCTATCCCCATTTACAGATGGGGAACTGAGGCACTGAGAGACTAAGTGAGTTGCCTAAGGTCACACAAAAGTCTATGGCAGAGAAATGAATTGATCTCTCACACCTCTAAAGCCCTACTCAAGTGCTCTAACCATTGGGCTGATTCTCCGTGCTTCCTGAGGCTAAAGGAGATGCAGTCACACCCATTTCCATCACCGCTCCATTTCATTAGCCTTTCTGGGGTGGGGAAAATTGTGTGTTGCAGGAGAGCTCCCAGCAAAACCTTCTTTCTCTTCACTGAGAGCGACTCTGGCTGAGCTGTTCAACATGGACACTCATGCATTTCCCCTTCTAGGGCAAAATGTCAGCTTGAGACGTGCTGAATTTTTCAAACAAAAGAAGGCAGTTTTGCAAAACAAAACCGAACCAATCAAAACAAAACGTATTAAAAATAGACAAAAATAAAATGGAATCTAAAACCTGAGATTGTCTCCAAATTGTTTTCTGGTTTTTGAGCCAGCTCTAACCAGAAATAAGACACAAGCAACCAAGGCAGGGACCTTGATGGGTAGTCTAGGTGCGACTCTTCTGTGTTTAGGAACAAATAACCTTTTTCTCCGTTCCTCCAATGGATATGGAACGATAGTGCATTTGCATCAGAGCTGCCGTTAGTTGTGGTTTAGTGTAAAGCCATGCAGTGGTTTGTTTTCCGAAGGTGAGACAGAGCAGCCCAAATTACATTTCTGGGGATATATGTTATCCCTTGAGCATCCATCAGTTAACACAACTCATCCAAAAATTCAGAAAGCATTTGCTACTTTTTGTGGTTTTTAAAAACACCCGTCAATCAGAGATACTGGCAGCTTAAATAAAAGCTGAATTATGGAGCCACTACCGTGCCTCCATAACATATCTGCTGATGGAGCGATAGTGAGATTAGAACTCACTACAACGTTCTTGTTCCCTACCGAGCACATCCAAAATGCTATTTTAGAGTCTTTAAAAAATCCAGAGCTAGTTACACTGGAAACTAGCTTCAATGTGTCATTAGCACCCAACTGTTAGTTAAATACATGAAAATCCATCTTGTGAAACCTGCCCACTTAGGCATGTCTAAGCTGTTAAAACTCAATCAAAATAGGGAAGGGAGCTTTTACTGATTGCTCACTGCGTCAGGAAATCACGGCTCTCCTTCCCACACTTCACTACCAGCTCTCTCTGCCAGGCTGCTGGGTGTTTTTCACATTTCACAGGCAGCAGGTCATGTTAGCAGCACAGCAGGACAATCCTGCCAGGCGTAGTCAATATGAGTGGGTTAGTGGTCAAAGACCAACACGACATCACTTCTTTCGTCAAATGAATGAAATAAAATTGAAATAAATGACACCAAACATTATCGTTCTGGGTAAGCTAAGAAACGCCCAATTCCATCCCCACCTGTTTTCCGTTCCTGCTTCAGTCACTGCCTGGAACTGACAAACCATCTATTTTAACTGAATGCTCAGACATAGCAAGGACATTTTGGGGGGCCATTCACTCACCCTGTTCTCTGTGTCTGTGCGCTGGGTATGTAGCTGCACGCTACAGACTGTGAGCCAAGCCAGCAGCTGGCTGACCAGCCCTCTCAGCTGTAGTGCAGTGTATCTCTTTAAGGGCCCTGCTCCAATACTCAGCCCCTCAGTTTCCCCCCACGGATCACGTGACCAAGCGGGAAGTCGGACCTGGTTGGAGCTGGGGCAGGCAAGCTCCTTGCTCATTCTGGGAGATAGCAGGATTGAAGCAAGATGTGGAGGCCTTCCCTAGGGAGCTGGGGAAGAGGCCTGGAGATGGAGCAGTTGGGAGGAGGACTGCAAGGAGAAGGCCGGAGAGAAAGCCTGAGCAGAAGAGGCCTGCATAAAACGTGCCATGTGACAGGCAGGATTCTGCTCCCGATTTAGAGTATGTCTACACTGCAGCTGGGGGCGAGTCCCCCAGCTTGGATAGGCAGACCCATGCCAGCTGGGCTTCAGCTAGTGTGCTAAAAATAGCAGTGTGGACACTGCAGCTTGGGCAGCAACTCAGGTTCTCCTGGGTCTAAGCTCAGGTGACCGGCCTGAGTCTCCACTGGAACCACAAGGTTCACTCTGCTCGAGCCAAGCTAGCGCAAGTCTGTCTACTGGGGCTGAGAGCTCACCCAGCTGCAGTGTAGACATACCCTGAGGGGCTCCAGCCTGGAGTAGAAAGAGGAGCTGGGCTCCTTCATGGTGCCACCTGGAAGTGGGAGAGAAAAAGTCCCCTGGGGGCAAAGGTCTCCTGAGCCCTGCAGCAGGGACTGGTCGGCCCACCCCACCCTAGACAGGAAGATCACAGAGCTTTGTTGGGTTTGCCCTGAAAGAGAAAGACTCTTGCTTTGGGCAGAGGGAAAGATACAAAAACCACCCAGCCACCCCGGCAGCAGCTGTTCCTCCAAGCTGGGGAGAAGCAAGCTGTTGGGGAAATAACCCTTGGGAAGGAGGATTGCTAATGGCCAAGTTTCAAGACGTTGTCAAAGATACATAAGAGGCACCATGCTTTAGTTGCTTAGCAAGATCTTTAAATGCCTGATTTAACATCTGTACCTTCCCTTTGCTGCAGATAGCAGAGCTAGGCCATCGTAGAGGAGACCACAGTTCCTACTGCTGCAGCAGAGCCTCAGTCTTAAGTCAGAGCCAGGCCAGAGAGGGACTCTGGCATTCGTTGTATCCGCTGGCATTGCTAGCTTGCTCTGTGGAAGACACTTGGCCACCAACCACCCCTCCTTTCCCAAGCAGTTAACGCTTTACAAAGACATTTGCATTTTTTGCTTTGAGGCAGTTTTAAGCTGTAAAAGTGACTGAAAATCATGTCTGGACGGTGCTGGATATGCGCTCATGCCCGAGCAGTGAAAGATTCAGTAGCCCACTGTTAGTCACCTGAGACAGTCCCTTGCCCATTCCAGTGAATGCTGCCATCGAATGGAATACCCCTCCTCGCCCACCCGCAGAACCCTGAACACACCCAAGTACTATCGTCACAACCTCCGTTAAGCAGCAGAATTGTTGCCCCACTACTTAGAGCAGGTTCTGCTACTGCCAATTTACTATGCAACTCCTGCCATCATGTTCCCAGATTACAGAAGAGCCTGGCCATTTTAGAGGGAGCGAGCGCACAGCTCCAGAGTTGGACTCTAGCAGGAGTGGTAAGAGACAGCACACACTGGGGAGCTGCTCTGCATGATACAGTACGTGCGTGCAGGAAGGAGGAATCTAGCAATGTACTCACAGCAGGAGGAAATGGTTAGAACTCCAGACAGACAAGAACTGGAGCTGCATGCTCCTATGGAGACTTGAGAGGAAATTATTAACAAGATGCCAGAGGACTGGACTGGACACTAAAAACGCGGCCCCAGTTGGTCAATTTACACTCTCACTCCATTACAATTGCTCCATTAACCCCGGCAGTTTGGTCCTCTCCTTTGCCTCCCTTCACTTGCAGTCCTGGCTCAGGGGGTCAGCCTTGGGGGTGGATGTGTAGCACGGTTCCTCAGCTGGCTTTAGTCTCCTCTTCACAGCAGCAACCCAAGTCCCAATGGATGCGGTGCCCCCGTGATTGCACTGCACCTTCCAGACTCCTTCCTGCTCAGTGAACTCCGAGGTCTCCCCGGGTGAACTCAGAGCACTGCGCTCACTGGAGCTGCAGAGGGACGGACCGCTCTGCAGAAAGCCAGGAGTGCCAAAGCCCAGGATTGGGCTGATATTAGCCATGGTGATGGGGAACCCTTCTCCTTTGCCTATGATGTTGTTTGGTACAGGCCTGAGCCTTCTGTCCTCCACCAGCTCCACAAGGCCATCAGCCACACAGCTGGCTGCTCTCCCACCGCCATTCAGAGAGGCAGTGCCCTCCGCATTGGCACTGAAGTACAGCGTGGGACTCTCGTGCATCTGAGTTGTCCCTTCGGAGAGCTCCACAATGGCACTGCTGTCTGGAGCGAGAGGAGCGGACACACCTCCCGCTCGGTCTGCCCCAGCTCCACGTCTGCTCGTCGAGCCTGTGTAGTCGGGGGTTTTTGCTGTTGGCTTGTGCTCCTCTTGCAGGATTGGTGGAGTTCTTACAGAGTACATGTTAGTTTCGCTGCTTGCTAGGCTGATGTAAGTAGTCTCCTTCCTGCTCAGGCTTCCTCCAGTGCCGTTCTCTTCTGCCTGAAGCCTCTGTCCTACCACGCTGGCTTTAGGAGTTCCAGGGCATTTTGCCATTGAAGAAAAGCCAAGCTGGGTCTTTGGCCCAAACATGGCACTGCAGTGTTTGCTTGACACCCCTCCTGAAGGGTAAAGCTCCCCAATTCCACCGTCTCCAAAGGCTGCGTTGATCTTGGACACATCCCCGGTTTTCAAGGCTAGCTTTACCAACAGCCAGTGATGATGGTTCACCCAGGTGTCCTTCACGGAAGTATGACCTTCAAGTTCTCCAAGTGAAGTCTCACTGTGTGCTCTAGAAGCAGGCCTGGTGTGCACCACCTTTGAGACTTCTATGTTTGAAGAGACAATGTCTTCCTGACCTGAAATTCCACAGCTCTCCCCAGCTTCATTTACAGTCTGGAACATGGATCCTTCTGACCCGATATACTTTGCAGCTGTGATGCTGTGAGATTTCTTCAGGAAACTCTGCCAGATCTCTGCGGATTTGGGGTGGAGCAGACTGTAATAGATGACCAGAGCTGCAGAGCCTGAAAGAAAGCAGAGAGGAATAAGGTGAAGTTTTTGCCAACACCTCACCGTGGCATATGGTGCGAAACAGTTGGGAATACTGATGCGATTAGGTATCTAAGCAGCGGTACCATTGCTGATATTCAGTGGTGCGCAAAGTTGTCAAGGTAGGGTCTGTTTTACAATTGAAGCATTTTCAGCTAGTTATGTAACGGACGCAACTGTAGCTGTGTCATGGGGAGGGATAACGCCCCAGTAGCTAGATGCAATCTGGCTGCATGGAATCTATACGAATAATGCTTCTGGGAGCATCAATATCACTTGCTAGGACCATCACTCGATGGATTCAAGTGCAGAGATAAGCAGTCGCTAAGTATTGGGAGGTGATATGCAGGGGCAACCATCCACAAGGATCCAACAGGAGACTTGAGCAAAGCTAAGCATCTCTGCACCATCGCTCCCTAGTCAGAAGGGACGTCACTTGGTTTTAGACCCAAATTTAGCACTCATTCAGCGCAGACTTACTGCTTGCCACTGGAAATTATTCCAGAGCGCTGAGTCAAGACATTTTCTTTAAATCATACTGAACGGCTTCCATGACTCTGACAGCGTTCCAGCCTTCCTTTTGTGCTGCGGTATGGTCCTCATTTTATTAGGGTCACCAAAGCCCTTTGTCACTGGCAGATTGAGGTTAAGAGCTTGTGGTTAGCACAGGATGTAGAACAGGCCTGCACAACTCTGAAAGCAGAGAGGGCCATATTACTGCAAAAACCCCAGCTTTGGGCCGAAAAGCCCCGCCCTCGCCCCGCCCCCATCCACTTCCCCCCCACCCCACCGCTTGGCTTGCCCCACCCCTACTCACCCCCCACGGGCCGCACAGTGAGCCCGTGCGGGCCGCATGTTGTGCAGGACTGATGTAGGAGGACAAGGGATGGGTGGCCGAATAGCAGCTCAAAAATAAGAACATACACCACTTCTAATGCCAGCCCTGAAAAGGTTCAGTGCACAGCCATCGGGAGGCCGGGAAGAGGGTTGTGTGAAGAACAGCCCCAAACTCTGCAGTGCACAGGATGCAGAGAGACTGTGTTAGCGCTACACCTGGCTTGGAGGCCAGACGAACAGGAGCTGCTGGGATTCGGGGTAATATTTCTGGAAATGGCACTCAGAAAACAAGCTAGTGGAAGGAACAGTGGATACTGGTGCCATCACACAGTGAAGCAGCAACACGGAGCTGCTCCTGAAGAACAGAAATAGAGAGACCCCAAGGAGACGTTCGCCCAGGAATAGAGAGATCCAAAGGAGACATCTAGGGCAACATTTTCAAAGGCTCCTAAGCCCTGGTCTACACTGCGGGTGGGAGAAGGGGGGATGATCTAAGATCTGCAACTTTAGCTATGTGAATAAGAGTAGCTGAAGTCGACGTACTTAGATCGACTTACCGCAGCATCTTCACGGTGCTGAGTCAACTGCTACCACTCCCCCATCAACTCCGCTTGCGCCTCTCGTGGCGGTGGAGTACAGGAGTCGACAGGGAGCGCGCTCAGGGATCGATTTATCGCATCTAGACTAGACATGATAAATTGACCCCCGATAGATTGATCGCTACCCACCGATCTGGAGGGTAGCGTAGACCTGCCCTAAGTGACTGATGTGCAGGAGAGAAGTTAATGGAATCAGTTAGATGGCATGATTCCCTCTGAGCCTCGTCTTGATCAAATGCAGGATCTGCTCGAATATTGCCCAACTTCCCAAGGAGATCCTGACAAGGCTGGAGCCAGGCTTCCTCTACAATGGAAGGGTGCACAGACTTGGAGAGCAGGATGGTGGGACAACTGGTAAACCCCAAAGGGTCAGCAAAGAGAGCCAAACACAGCCAAGGGGACACAAGGCCAGCCATGGGGCTTCCCTTCCCCACAACACTGGCCAAGGCTGAGGTAGGTAGGAGGGGAGCGAGCGAATCAACTGTTCACCATTATGGACTGGTGAGTCACAGCCTTGGAGAGAGAAATCCACTCTCAGCTTCAGTGGCTGCTTCCCAGCTCTGTCCTGTGCCTCTCCTACCCCTGACTCGAGCCCCACGGTCACTGCAAGCCTGGGACAGTCTCTTTGCGGGGGGAGAATGTGTTGTGGAGAAGTCAGTCCTCCCACCCCGTCTACGTGGGTGGAGAGAAACACCAGGCATACGCCGAGCTGCAGTAAGTTACAATATGGGAGGGTATTGTGGTGAGCAGGAACAATGAGAGAGAATCAAGGCGAATGTTCTCGCGTGCAAGTCACTACATTGTTGCCAAGGACCATCCTGCCCAACATCCTTCACAATGCAGGGCTGCAGGCAGTCCTCAAGCACATGCACCCAACCTAATGGGAGCCATGATCACCCACCACGGCCCCTGAAAGAGGGGGATCCTCCCACACCCACATTTCTGCACAGTCCTTCATCAACGTACTCTCACCCAGAAGACAGGAATACGCTTTAACAAGACCAATCCCTCTGTATCCCTATTCATGTCATTGGCAAGCGTTTCCTAACTGTGATCCTCCATACCACAGAACCACCAACCCCGAACACTCAAAAATCACGAACCAGGCCCCCAAAATAACGAGACTTTTTTAAGCCAACCATAGCATTTGCTTCCTGGTTTCGGAGCCTTTGGGCTGCACTGCAGTCACTTTTTCAGGCATCCCTCTGATACCGGGAGGTCTAGGGAAAGCCAAGACTGACTCCCAGGTAACCGCATATTAGGAACCGGGACGCAGGCGGTCTGGCCTACTGTCAGAGCAGGAGGTTAGATTTAGTGGGCAGGCATCCAGGCAGGGAACGGAAGCGAAGGGTCGGAGCTGGAGTTTACTCCCAAGTATTAGAGCCAGGAGGCTGAGCCGAGCTGGGGCCAGGAACCAAAGCTGAGGATCAGAGTCAGGGTTGGTTATCAAATGCCAGAGCCAAGGATTAAGCCAGTCAGAAGCCGGGAGCAGGGTCAAAGCCAGGGTTGGTAGCTGGTCAGGAGCAAGATGAAAGGGCAGGAACTGGGGAGAGGCAAGGATCAAGGCAGGAGCTAGGAGTGAGGAGCAGGTCAGGAGTGGAGCAGGAATCAGAACCAGGCTTAGATCAGGTCTGCAGGAGGCAGACAAGAGCAGGGTCCCCTGTGGCCACAGCAGAAAGTCTTCACAGCAGGTTTAACGGCCCACTTGGGTCACTTCCTGGCTTAAGCAGCAGATGTGAGTCAATCAGGCAGCTGCAGGCCTTTAGTGCTCCGACAGAACTTCCCATGGGGCCTGACTTTCCAAGTTTAGCGGGATCTCCCTTGGGGGCCCTGAGAGACCCCTGGGTTCTAGACCTGCACCCTCGGACCCTCCCAATATGACTCCAGGAAATAGAGCTTTTGGAAGACACTGACCCTCATGAGAAAATTGTGAGAGTTGGCAACACTATTCTAGACAGGTTCTTCTGGTGCTCTCATCAGCATAGTATCGGAGCACCTGATTCAGAGCGTAAGAAAGCAACAGATCTTACCAATCACGAATCCAGCCATCACTGCCCCTGTCAGACACAGGCTATCCCACCGTACCCCTTGCAGGAGGTCTGTGGCCAACATCAAAAGGAAGATGTTCTCTGTCAGCATTATCTGCAAGGCAAAGGAGAGATAGCTCTCACTCAGAGCTGCATGTGCGTGAACTGGTTGTAGACACGGCTCCTACTGTGGAGGGAGTTAAATGACACCCAGGAATAAGTTCTAAGCTTTTCCTATTTATTTTGCTCTCACTTGCTATCATGTCCTGAGCTCCTGCTACTATCCCGGCCTTCTCCCCGCCATGTCGGTTTTGAAGAGCAATGAAACATGGCTCCTTGCTTGTGCAAATAAATGACAAGTTTTTATAGTACCTTTTCTGTACAAAAGCAACATGGAACAGGTTCAGCACAAATCTGGGAGCAACGCCAGACACCACAGAACCAGCAATGTGCACATGTTTCCCACTAACAATAATAGTTGCAGCCTTCATTGTATTTAGAAGGAACCTCCCACGACTGCCAATCTGCACCTTTCATGAGCACAAATTTCACTTAATCTTTATAACATCTTTGATTCTAGAAAAGTGTATCCACTCCAATTACTGTAGCAGGATTTTTCAAGTGGAACTGATGCTGCCAACATAAAAAACGTACCTATGCATGCTAAAATAAGGGTAGTCAAGTCTCATGCTTCAGGGCAGAGGCTAATCATTATAACGGTCAGGAAGTAAGTGTCACCCCAGCGAGCATTACGCCGTCTAGTGGCTGGTAGAAGTAGGAGATGGGGAAATGGCTCATCAGAAGCATTAGGTGACGGTCACTCCTTAAAGCCCCCGTTACTGTTTATTATGGCCAGACTCTATGGGCTACTTTGTACGACACACAGAAACAGCCCTGGCCCTTATTGCACAGGTCTTACGGTTAGATTAATTCTTAATTGTTTTTGTTGCTAGCAACTGTGACTCTAAGAGCCAAGAGGAGACTGAGCACTTACCACATAAAACACAGCCACTCTGTACCTGGAGGGGCCGGCCCGGAAGTTAATGTAGCAGAAGATGTACACGGCCCCTGCCAGGAAGTTGAACAGTCTCCAGTGACAGGAACTCGCTATGATGTCAGTTTGCTGAGACACCAGCCAGAAGGACATGACTAGCCAGTGAGCACCTGTGCAGGGAAGGCAGAGAGTAAAAAGCAAATTAGGTTCTGTGAGGGGGGCAGCTAGCAAATCTCACAAGCATCAGCAGTGAGGGATCACTGGCAAGAAGCCCTGAAGGTGGATGGAGAAATCAGATCACTGCCAGGATTGATGTGCAAAGGAACAGACTATGTCCTGGGGGGCAGCACAGGGAAAGCTTTGCCTGTGTTGTACCAGTCCTGGATGGGAGAGGGATTGCAGGCCCCAAGGCTGTCAAGCCAATGCTGTTCATGAGCTATGTATTTATTGAAAAGAACAGATGAACCCTGGATTCACTGACACCTAGGATACGTCTACACTGCAGAGAGAAACCTGCCGCGCTGAGTCTCAGAGCCTAGGTCAATGGACTCGGGCTTGCAGGGTTAAAAAGAGCAGTGCGGACATTAGGGCTTGGGCTGGATCCTAGGCTCTGAAACCCAGCGAGGAGGGAAGGTCTCAGAGACCTGAGTGGAACTACTCTACTATTTTTAACCCTGGACCCCAAGTGTACTGACCTGGGTTCTGAGACTCAGCGCTATGGGTTTTTGCAGTGTAGACATAACTCTTCTCTGAGAGAGGAACAGGAGAATGACGCCACCTAGTGGCTGTTCACAACACAGGCGACTATTAACGGCACAAGCTCGCACAGGAAATCTCATCTTACCTGCTGCGACAAAAACCCAGACGGGATAGACTTGGGCGAAGAGCACCAGGGCCACGACCCTCGTTCCAAGCATTCCTGTCCTCCACAGCAACTGGCACAGGAAGGCGGCTGCTGGCATATAGAGATGACCTGGTTTCATTAGGCATGTAAAGCGACTATAAGAGACTAACGACCAGGAGAGGGAGAGCAGGGACAGTCCAGCACTCACACCTACAAATGAAGGAGGAGGGACATTATTCAAAAGGCACCATGAGGAGTCAGAAATCCACGGTACCTGCATTCCACAGGACAGATGGTTTTCACTCCAGCTGGAGCACTTTACCAAATGTTCCTCGGCTGGCCTTTGTTTGTGCTCCACTAAACCCTCACCTCGATGTCTCTCCTTCCATCTCTCCCCAGTTATCAGTTTTATTAGGATTAAAAGTATCTTTTGCAATATTAAAAGACCATCAATCCACTGAGAAGTGTTCTCATGCTAATACACACCAGTGAATCAAGCACACCTTCTTCTTATTGGCAGGATGCTGGGCTGGATGGACCTTTGGTCTGACCCAGTATGGCCATGTTTATGTATGTTCCTCTTCATCAGTACTGTCACAGTTTCAGTGTAACTGCACCTCTATCTCCCCACCCATGGTCCACTCCAGGGGCGCGCAGTCAGGTCTCCAGCCATCACCTGTCTCTCACCTTTCTGAGCTGGGGACCTCTGGAGCTCAGTGCATGAGCCTCTCCCACATGAGCTAAAAGCCAACTGGCCTGTGGGTTACACAAGCACATTTATTCTTAAGGTAAAAGCATTACAGAGAAAACACAACAAAAGTAATACAGATTTAAAGCCACACGAAACATACCAGGAGTCACCCATCCATCCGATGGGGCTCCCACAGGCCAAGGTCTTTCCAACCCTTCTGCAAGGGTTGGACCCTGCCTTGGACAGAAGATCCTGTCCTTTGCTAATCAGAAAGAAGCCCTGAGTGAATTTGGGCTCATTCTTTTATTCTTTCATTCTTTCTTGATTGTTCCCTAGTCTCTGAAAAACCCAGCCAGAACCATGCAACCCCCCATGCACCCACCCCTACCCTGTACTGTTTCATCTTAGTGACTTGCCTTAACCCTCCCCATCTCCAACCTCACTTTTAGTTCCTGGAGGCGCTGTGGGTGCCCCTCCTCCATGGACTAGAATACAGACACAGAAACCATTCGTAAATGTAATATAACGGCCCCCAAAGATACTGCATGCGATTGCAATCTCTGTCACAAGTACGTTCCATTGCACACCGTAGCAGATTAGAGAACCTGTGGGGAAACCTTTGTGTGTGAGAGAGGGACTCCTAGCATTTGTGAGACTGACAGCTCTGGACAGCTGAGTCTTTAATTCCTGAATGCGCGCACACAGTAGGAATACCACAGGCAGTGGCAGGGCAAGTTTATCCCATCCTACCATACCACTAGTCTGGAGGAACCACCATTTCCTCTAGTAGAGTGTTTCTAGTACTGAATTGCAGTGCGACCTTGGGAAACTCACCACCCTTCTGTGCCTCAGTTTCCCTATTTGCAAAACAGGGCTGACACGTGACTTTTATAAAGCGCTTGGAGAGCTACAGCTGGAGAGTAATAAGCACCATGGTTATTAATTCTTCATGCTTATTCAGTCCGTGCCTTCTCTTATAAGACTGCCCCTTAGTGTCACCGCAGTGATTTCTCTCCAATGGGCTGAGAACGCTATTTTATCTTTTCGGTGGATGATCATCATGCACCTGAGCCGGGTTTTGAACCTGCTGGGGAGGTGGAATGCTCCTTCCGTACAAAGACAGAGGCTCTATGTGCCATTGCAGGATAATTCCAAATCCGCAGGGAGATGAACTGGATAGCCCATCTCAAACGGTAAGGATTCTATGCCTACCCCAAGATTACTCCTTGAGCCACCAAACAAACCTAGCGATTACTCCTCCAGAGACAAGATAAACACGGCCCCCTCGACTGTCCTCTGTCCTGCACACACATGGAACCCAAATTAGATTCCCAGTTTCTCTGCTGTGGCACGAACTGGACACTGAGCAGAGGATTGCTGAAAAGCAGTCATGCTGCAGGATTAAGGAGCGAAGCAGGCACACTCTGGGTGTTCTCTGTTGGAAGGAACACATCCACTGCATTGGGGGGTCACAAGAAAATGGTTGGAAAAAGATGGAGAACCCGTGAAAGAGAAGGAGAAACACCAACCTTTGCTGCTGAGTAGCTCAAGAGGCTAATTTTTTAAAAGCACTGTTCTGAATGTTTTTCTCCAGTTAGATTGCAATATGGTCCTTCGTCCTGAAAGTCCACTCCTGCTACCTGCGCCCATCTATCCTGTTAGAGGACAAGTGTCCATCACACACACACACATCGCCTTCCTTCTCCGTTTAAAGACTCCCCACTTACCTGGGACAAGGCCGGTCGGTTCCACCACTACAAAAATGTAGCTCTGTAGTAACAGGTGGGGCAGGGTCTGCAGCAGGGCTTCCAAGAGCCGCAGAACTGACAGGTCCCCCAGCTGCACAAGGAGATCTCCAGCAATGGAGCTTCCTCCAGGCTTCGCAGCTGTCCACAGAGCGTCCCAGTGGCTGAAAGAGCACAAACCACAATCAAGGCTCTTCAGGGCAAAGGACCCGGGCCTGATTCTGATCCTACTTCCATTAACTTTACAGTGCAACTCTGCTGCTGTCCGTCGTTGTTTCTGATGTACACAGGTGTGATCTAGAGCGGTGGTTCTCAACCAGGGATCTGGGGCCCACTGGAGGGCCGCGAGCAGGTTTCAGGGGGTCCACCAAGGAGGGCTGGCATTAGACCTGCTGGGACCTGGGGCAGAAAGCCAAAACTCCCCCACCTCGGGCTGAAGCCAGTTTTGCAGGGCCCCATGGCATGCGGCACCAGGCAATTGCCTTCTTGTTACCCCCTAACGCTGGCCTTGGCTTTTATATGCAGAAAAATGGTTGGTGTGGCACAGTCGGGCTGTGGATGGCTACAAAGGGTTTGAAGTAGTGGAAAATCAGGCCTCTTAGCTTTATGCTTCCCTGTAAAGCACTTAGCACATTGCTGGTGCTGGACAAATAATTCTGAAGAGGAACTGTGGAGGATAAAATTATTAAATACACACACGCACACGACTTATATACACACTCTTGAGAGTTCCCTTCCAGTCGCTCTGAGTGATTACAATTGAAAAGGCTGCTGCTTCACCTCCAGAGCCACTATTTTAATCAATGACTTGTTACTGATATCCAGCTTGTAATCTTTTAGAGGTGTTTACTTAAGGTAGATGCTGGGGTTTTGCAATAAATCTTATGCACACATTAAATACAGCCATCTAGCAGACCGGCCCTTAGCCAAAGGCTGTTTACTTTTATACTTCAGCATGTATAGACATTCCTAACACAGACATTGGATCTAATGAACTACGGAGGTAAGATGTTAATTGGTAAGCAGTAGTCTTACTGGTTAACCACTATCCCCATGCTGGCAGGCTGCAGTGGTCCCATGTCGCCCAGCTGGAGCAGCCCCAGCTGAGCCGCCTGGACGGAGCAGCCCCAAGCCCTGCCTGCCAGATTGTCTCCAGCCACTTAATCGGTTGACTACTTAAATGACATATTTTTAAATTGTTTTAACAGTTACTTTTTAAAATGGTATTTACGTCCCTAGAATGAACACGAGTGTGGAGAAATTAATAACCCCTTCAGTGCCATCATGAAAGGACAGTCCAAAGTTTAGCCTTCTTCCTCCAACACTCATCTGTTTGCAAAGGTTCCTACAATGGGTGTCTCTCCGCCATGCAACTACAGAGTCCTAATCCCTCAGCACTAGGACCAATCAGCTCTACAACTGTGTTGCACCAAGGCCTTGTCTACACACAGAAATTTTACTGGTTCAACGAAAGGTCAGATGTTAAATCAATGCAATTACAACGGTGCAATGCCATGTGTACACCAAGTTGTTTTCATGTGGTTCTATTTTAATGGTTAACAGTGTCCCCAAATTATGGCATCTCAAAGGCTTTTGCATGGTTTGTGACCATGGTAAAGTCCCACCCCCGTTACAAATCGGAAGAGTTTTGTAACCAATTCCCTAGACAGATGTGGTTTGGTCATTTAGTCCATTCTTCTTGCAATGTGGAGCGTCATCCCCTGCACTTTATTCTCCAATGCTTTGTCCAGTCTAGCTGTAAAACAGCTCCAACAGGTGGTGCTTCCACCGTCTTGTTTCACATCCTCCTAGACCTCATTTGGCAGGTAGTGTTGTAGTTCAACCACAAGTTATTGGGCTAGAGACACTGGAATCGCTGAATGAGATTCCATGGTCTGTGCTACGCAGGAGGTCAGACTACATCAGGGGTCGGCAACCTTTCAGAAGTGGTGTGCCAAGTCTTCATTTATTCACTCTAATTTAAGGTTTCGGGTGCCAGTGATACATTTTAATGTTTTTAGAAGGTCTCTGTCTATAAGTCTACAGTATATAACTAAACTGTTGTTGTATGTAAAGTAAATAAGATTTTTAAAATGTTTAAGAAGCTTCATTTAAAATTAAATTAAAATGCAGAGCCCTCCAGACCGCTGGCCAGGATCTGGGCAGTGTGAGTGCCACTAAAAATCAGCTTGTGTGCCACTTTTGGCACACGTGCCATAGGTTGCCTACCCCTGGACTAGATGATAACAGTTCATCCTGGCCTGAAAAGACATCTGTGACAGTTTCTCCCTAATCATCGCTGCTAACATTATTCAATGTAACTGCATACACTCAAGGGCAGAAATAAGAAGTTTAGTTATAGAGACAGCTTCCGGTTTCAAAACTTCGGAGAATGACTAATTGCTTTAAGAAAAGCACAATGTGTCCTTTGAGATACCTACTTACAATAGCACTATTATACACTTTATAGGAGCATCCCAAACCAACAGAGAAAACATTACTGAATTAATAAAAAACCCCCACATTATTGGCATTAATCACAAGTTACATATAAAGTCCAAACCAATTTTGTGAGCATTAATCGTGCATCTTCCACTCCCCTTCTCCGCCTCCCAATCTATTCTGGACAAGCTCTGAAAGATTTTTAGGGTCTTCAATTAAAATAAGAACAAAAACAAAGCAAAAAAAAAAAAACAAACCCCCAGACAAATAAGCCTTCCTTCCAACAACAGGAATATTGGACAGTCCCTAAGACTTTTTCACTACTTGGGAAAAGAGAAACATTCTCAACTAATATCATCATATTAGACCATTTGAGCTGAATAACAGCATTAAGGGTGTAATAATGTGTCTTTGCATGTCTTGGCTGGAATGATTTAGTTGGTGTTGGTCCTGCTTTGAGCAGGGGATTGGATTAGATGACCTCCTGAGGTCTCTTCCAACCCTAATAGTCTATGATTCTACGTCACCAAGGTGCCAGAACATGTCAGCTTTCCCACCATCTTCCTCTCAGGTCCCATCTTCCTTCATACAGTAGAACCCGTATTTGATTGTCCCCTATTTTATGGGGGATTGAGTTCATAAAACTGAACATCTCAAAATTTAAGGAGGTGTGGGGCATAGGTTAATTCATTAATCACTCAATGATAGTTTATATACTGAATGGTAACAACTGGATACAGTGTGCTTGATTCTTCTTTAAGTGAGAGAACTGCATCTCATCTTTGCCACCAATATCTTAGTCTTTTCAAACCTGGAAAATGTGGTCTAGATGAAATTATTATAAGATGAGTGCACAGCTGGTTGAAAGATTGTACTCAAAGAGTAGTTATCCATGGTTTGCTGTCAGACTAGAAGCACATATCTAGTAAGGTTCTGCAGGTGTCAGTCCTGGGTCTAGTACTATTCAATATTTTCATTAATGACTTGGATAATGGAGTGAAGAATGTGCTTATAAAATATGCAGATGACACCAAGCTGGGATGGGTTGCAAATACTGTGGCGGACAGGATTAGAATTCAAAAAGACCTTAGCAAATTGGAGAATTGGTCTGAATTCAACAAGATGAAATTCAATAAAGACAATTGCAAAGTACTTCATCGAGGAAGGAAAAATCAAAAGCACAAATATAAAATGAGTAGAGCCCTGTAGGGATACAAAATGTATATCCACAGATGTGAATTTCCAGGGATATTAAGTGGCAAAAAAGGAGTGCATCAACACAAGTGTTGTATGCAAGACACGGGAGGAATACTTAAGTGGATCACAATATTGAGTGAGAGTCAACGTGATGAGGTAACTGTCCCTCTCTACTCAGCACTGGTAAGACAGCTGGAATACTGTGTCCAATTCTGGGAGCCACACTTAAGAAAAGATGTGGACAAACTGGAGAGAGTCCAGGGGAGAGCAATAAAAAAGATCAAAGGATTAGAAAACCTGACCTATGAGGAAAAGTTAAGATAACTGGGCATGTTTAATCTTTTGGAAAGAAGACCGACGGGGGAACGTGATAATCTTCAAATATGTAAAGGGATGTTATAAAGAGGATGGTGATCAACTGTTTTCTAGGTCCACTTCAGTAGGAAAAAAATAATGGGCTTTATTTTCAGTAAGGGAGAGTTAGGTTGGATGTTAGGAAAACTTTCTAACTATTAGTTAGTAGCTGAGACTGGAATAGACTTCCAAGGGAGGTTGTGAAATCCCTGCCACTGGAAGTTTTAAAAAAAATTGGACAGACATCTGTCAGAGACAGTTTAGGTCCTGCCTCCATGCAGGGGTCTGGACTTGATAACTTCCTGAGGTCTCTTTCAGCCTGACATGTCTATAATTCTGTATTGGTTGAAGGATCAGTCACACACAGTGGCAGAAAGATGGTTCAGATGACCAGCCATTCGTGAGACCAATGCTCATAAAACCAGGGTTCTACTGTAATTAGAAACCAGGCTAGCAACTTTCTAGAAGACAGGGTTTACACACAGTTCTGTGATCTGAAGTCTCAGTGTAACACAGGAAAATCCTGATCCTACACTGCAGAAAGAGAGTCCCCAGTGGTTCTCCTTGCCACATAACACACACAGCCACGCACACACGTTCCATGCAAAGTACATATATTTTTCCTCACAAGATTAGATCTCAAGCCTCCTAATTCGCCAAAGGCTGTGAGTTGCTTTTCCTCACCGCTTCCAAATCCCCAGCTGCAGCATGTGCACTATCACCAGACAGCAGCAGCCTCGGTGCCCATCTGCCCGGAACCAAGAGAAGCTGAGGAGCTGAACTATATAGTCAGGCAGAAGCAAGGCAATGGTCCACCAGCACCAGAGATACCGGCCGGAGAGAAGATAATGGACGACGGTGCAGACCCCTGAAAAAGGAAAAAGAAACAAAATGATAGATGGTGACCCGTGTGGTACCTCTCCCACCTAGGCTCTAACAGTGCAACAGCCGTTGTGGCCCAAATCACATCTGCTCACAAGCATCACCGCTCTTTCTCCCATGCCACTTCTTATGCCTGGAGCAAAGCTCCCCATAAAGATCCACCGAGGCACTACATTAAACTCACCGCTCCCACAATAGCTAGACAATGCTCAGCAACAGCTATACAGCTCCTGTGCTGCGACCCCTGTTCGTTACACAGAGTGCAAGATCTCACTGTTACCTTGAGTTCCCTCAGTCTGTATCTTTAGCATCCATCTAATGTCTATAGCAGGCTGCACAACTCGGAAAGCAGCGAGGGCCATGTTACTGCAAAAAAACCCAGCTGCGGGCCGAAAAGCCCCGCCCCCTCCACTTCCCCCCACCCCTACTCACCCCTCACAGGCCGCACAATGAGCCCGTGCAGGCCGCATGTGGCCCCCTGGGCCGCATGTTGTGCAGGCCTGGTCTATAGTCTTATATTTAGATTGCAAGTTCTCTGGGTGACCATCTTTTTCATTATCGTCTTGCACAGCATAGGGGCCCTAATCCACAGATGGGGCCTCTACGTGCTACCACCACACAAATGAATACTACAAATAAGTTCTCTGCTTTTAAAGCAGGAGAGGGTTCAGAATCAATTTTCAGTTTGGGCTCAGCTCTGTACAGAGAGGTTTTCTCCTTCCTTAACACTTTTGAAATCTTATTTCTAAGTGCTGGTTAATGCATAACAGAACTATGCATGGCAACTTCATCTTTGTTAGAAACTATCCTTCGCTATGTGTGCATCCAGCAAAGCAGTTCTCAACCTATTTACTGTTGTGGGCCAATATTACCTGTATGGCCCTGAGGATGGGCTGCAGCTGTGTATTGACTGGGCTACAGGTTGACAACCACTGATCTAGCTCCTGGCACAACGGGCTTCTGCCATGACTGGGGCTCCTAGCTGCTATGGCAATGTAAATCACAAATAGATACTCTCGCCTCCATTTAACCAAACCCCTTTAAACACATAGGGGCTTGTCTGCTGGAGGTTGTGTGTAAAGCAATGAGTTAAAACCCAGAGCTCTCCTATTGCATTTTCAGCAATAGATTGCACAGTGCTTTACCCAGGGGATCAACCTCATTATCCCGAAATTAAGGGAGCAGGAGCGAGGAGTGACCTGCCTACGGTTTAGCAGACCAGTGGTAGAGGCAGGAAGTGAATCCAGATCTCCTGAGTCCCACTCTAGCGCTTTATTCACATAGGCCACGCTGGCCCCCCCTAGGAGTAGCAATCATTTCTGTCTGACCTTTCCTCATCCTCACCTACTGCTAGGGACAGATCTAGAATAGCTCAGTGGGACTCCCGGGAAGAGGTCAGGCCCATCCGGATCCTAATTTCCCAAACTCTGGGCTTGCTCAGGTCCATTGTGAAGAAGGGAGAGCCGGGCCAGGGACACTCCCTCGCCAGCAGCCCTGAGCCAGGGGCACCAGCCTGCCCAGCACAGGGGGAAGCGTCTCCCATGCACTGGCCACTCCGGCAGGGGTCCAGTAGGGTGTCCGATTCAGGCTGGATGCCTTCCTGCATGTGTACTGGTTTCATCCCATGCCATGACCTTTCATTCACGTGTAATGGCCAGTGCATTGCAATTGCATTTAATTCCTGCGGGTGCCAGGCCCATCCCGGAGGGGCGGCAGCCGCAGCAGCAGTGCCCCCGCCCGGGGCAGCCCGCTGAGGGAAGGGGGCGGCAGGAGGGCTGGCGGAGGAGCTCGGCACGCGAAGGGTTAAAGATTTTAAAAGCGACGCGCGCGCGCTCCTCTTTGCTGCACCGCAAGGGAACGGCCGGAGCCGGGCCCGATCCCCGCGCCGGGTGCGGTGCCAGGGGCTCGGCCGTGCGCGCTCTCCCCGGGCCCCTCCGTGCAATGCACGGGGGGGTGTGTGCGTGTGTTTCTCGGGTGCACGGGCAGCGCGTGTCGTTCCGCCGGCGGGTTGCACGCAGCCGGGGGGGGGCAGCGATGGGGAGACTCGCTGCGGAGCCGGGGGAGGCCGCTCGGGTGGGTGCACGGCGCGGGCGCGCGTGGGGGCAGGCACCGGGGTGCCGCGCACCAGAGGCGTGCAAGCGTGTGGAGCACCCGGGCTGCGGGCAGCGCGGTTCCCCCGGGGGCATTGCACGGGCGGCGGGAGGGTCGCGCGGCGCCGGGTGCCCGCTCCCGGGCGGGGGCGGGGGGGGGGGGGGGGACTCACGCGCGCTCTGTTCCGCCGCGAGCAGCAGGAGCGAGAGTCCCGCAAAGGCTGCGCGCATCCTCCTCCGTCTCCCGGGCCGCGCGCCCAGCCGGGCCCCGAGCTCCCCGCCCCGCCCAGGGCTTTGCCTCCCGCCTTTGCAGCGCTCCGTCCCCGCTAGCGGCCGGGGTCGGCTGGGCGGGCCACGCGGGGCTGCAGCAGCCGCTGCATTTCCACGGCCGCGCGCCGCTTCCCTGCCTAATGGCACAAACCCCAAGAGCTTTGCCCCGGCCCCGCCTCTTCCCGGAGACTCCGCCCCTTCTGCAAGGCCCCGCCCCTGCTCACTCCATCCCCCCCCCTTCCTCAGTGGCTCCTCCTCCTCTGCCCTCACTGGCTTTCACTGGGCTGGGGCAAGGAGTTGTGGGTAGGGTGACCAGATGGCCTGATTTTACAGGGACTGTCCCAATATTTGGGGTTTTTTAATATGGGCTCCTATTCTCCACCACCCCGTCTTGATTTTTCACACTTGCTAGCTGGTGACCCGAGCTGCGGGCTGGGGATGAATTAAAAGCGAAAAGATTTCTCTCACCATATGCTTACAGCCATCTGGTTGGATTCCTTCAGCCACGACCACTCTCTGCGTTCAATGATGTTTGCTTTGTCTTTCAAACATCCTTGAGTCCGTACATAGAGATGAGGAGAAAGTAGTGATTTGTGGTCTCTGTTCTTCATTTTTATATCTTTTTATCCTCTTTGACAATCATCTCTAGCTGGAGTTCTGATGACAGCCGGTCTGTTTACATGGGAGATACACTTTTCCTTCACACCCTTCTGCTTGCCAAAGAATGGCCGCTTAAGCAGGTGATAGTCCATTTGATCTTGTTGACATTCACGTGAGGTGTCAGTTTGCCTTTGTAGCTGAGGAATTGTTTTGGGCCTGCTTTTCTAAACTTAGAGCATGCCTCAGTAACATCACACAGTAGAATATTATAACTTTTACATACAATGTTGCTATACACATTTTGTCATGACGATAATGATCAGCAAATTATGAGTTTTCAAATGATACCTCACAAGGCATACTTTGTATGAGATTTATTATAGTTTTGTAGAAAGGATGAACATGAGGGCACAGACTATTATGCAGGCCAGGGGGTCAGCAACCTTTCAGAAGTGGTGTGCCAAGTTTTCATTTATTCACTCTAATTGAAGGTTTTGCATGCCAGTAATATATTTTAATGTTTTTTAGAAGGTTTTTTCTATATGTCTATATATTATATAATTAAACTATTGTCATATTGTAAAATAAGGTTTTCAAAATATTTAAGAAGCCTCATTTAAAATTAAATTAAAATGCTGATCTTATGCCGCTGGCCCACTCAGCCTGCTGCCAGCCAGGGTTTTCCGACAATCAAAAGTCTGCATTCATGGACAATCTTGAACACTATTCCCACATAAGAACTAGGGGCCTCCAAATGAAATTAATGGGCAGCAGGTTTAAAAGAAATAAAAGGAAGTTCTTCACATAGTGCACAGTCAACCTGTGGAACTCCTTGCCTGAGGAGGCTGTGAAGGCTAGGACTATAACAGGGTTTAAAAGAGAACTGGATAAATTCATGGAGGTTAAGTTCATTAATGGCTATTAGCCAGGCTGGGTAAGGAACAGTGTCCCTAGCCTCTGTTTGTCAGAGGGGGGTGATGGATGGCAGGAGAGAGATCACTTGATCCTTACCTGTTAGATTCACTCACTCCGGGGCACTTGGCATTGGCCACTGTCAGTAGACAGGATGCTGGGCTGGATGGACCTTTGGTCTGACTCAGTACGCCCATTCTTATGTTCTTATGTGGGAATAGTGTTGCAGATTGTCCATGAATGCAGACTTCTGATTGTTGGAAAACCCTGGCACCATCAACTTTTCCAGAGCAGCCCATGTTGGTGTTCATAAATTGGTATCTGTGGTTCATGAGGACTTGCATAATACTGGAGTAGGTTGTGGTTTATGTGCTCAAGTGCTCCTGGAGGAGGGCAAAGGATGTGCACATGAGTCCCATCAGTAGCCCTGGCACAGTTTGGAAACCCAGTTTTCTCAAAATCAGCAGTTACTTCAGAGATATTGTGAATTCCTACCACTGGTGGGTAAATCACATGGCTGATTGCCTCCACAGCCTCTGCCACTACTTTACCTACAATTGATTTTCCAGACCCAAACTATTTAGCAGTGGACCCTTAGCAGTCTGGGGGAACCAGCTTCCAGATAGTTATAGCAATCTGCTCACAACGCTCCAGAAATATAGCTTTCTCCATGCAAACATTCTGGACCCACTGCTGTCCGTCCCAGATCCGCATGACAATGTGATCCCAGCAGTCTGTGCTTGTAGCACTGTTCCAGAAGTGCCAGTCCACGAAAAGGTCATCAGTAGCTATGTGGAGTGTCATGAAATCCATCATCCAGTTTGAGTCTGCCATGTCTGTATTGTCCCCCACCGACTCCATCAGGTGCCTTTGGTGGGCCAGAAAACATTGGCGAAATGTCCACCAGCATCTCAGGGAAGCTCTGCTCATATCTTGAAACACAAGTGAAAGCGCAAGCAAAGGAGCTCTTGAAATGGTGTCTCCTCCATGTTTCTGGCTACAATTGCTGGGCGTGTGAAGACTAAAATGATGGCTTGGCAGGATGTGTGGGCAGGCTGTGACAAATTCCTCTAACGAGCAGGATGCACGGTCAAGTTTTCCCCTGCACCACAAACAAAAGTCTAGAACGGCCACATTTCGGCAGGATGTTAGGAAGTTGATACGGTTGGTTGTACTCGGGTCTGCATACTCCAGTGTGGATGTTGGAGCCCCCAGTGTGGGGCCCGGGTTCAAAAATTCTTAACCTAGGCTCACCAATCAGTGTAGATGCTCAGGCCTGGGGCTTTCAAACCCAGGATCTGCAGACGTGAGTCCCACTAACCCTGGGTTCACACTGCAGTGTAAACGTACCCTTATGCCTGTGGCCCCAAGCTCAAATATGCACCTAAGTAATGTTATGGCTGGGTGTAATTCCATTAGAAACTACGAGGGTACTCATGTGGGTCCTAAGTCAGCACCTGGCACCAAAACAGGTGACCCCCTCCAAGTGATCTCATACGTTGCTTCTGCTTAACACTGGCACTAGCCCCTGACAACAAAACCACTGTCCCCCATCAACATGGACTCATGGAAG
Source organism: Dermatemys mawii (assembly GCA_007922305.1). Lineage (NCBI taxonomy): Eukaryota > Metazoa > Chordata > Testudines > Dermatemydidae > Dermatemys > Dermatemys mawii. Next base: position 482,898 of record ML677455.1, on the reverse strand, counting down.
AGAGTACAAGGGGGAAAAACCAAATGGGTCTGTCAGACTTTGCTGTTACCACTTCTCCCTTCTGGTGCAGAAATGACGTGAGCCTCCCGTGACTGAAGTCATTTTAAAGGGGGAACATCAGGTCATTTCCACCACAACTAGAACCATCATGTGAGTATTGTAATGTGCAAATGCAGAATGTTTCTCTGTGTATACATAGTGGTTGGAGTGCTCTGAAGCTCAGGTGCCGTAGCGATGGTGGCCAGAAGATAGACAGAAAGATTAGACTAGCGTGAAACTTCAGCTGGTGCAGAAAGCAGCAGCCCACGGGGTTTTTACCCCAGTGTGGCGATGCCTATGTATCTGTCCCTGGATAAACTGGGGTAACCCACATTGGCACTGGTAACCCACATTGGTACATGTCACAGACTATGCTGGGGCAGCCATGTCTGTGTAGCTATGCAGGGCAAACCCCCTAAATATAGACAAGGCCTTACTATAAGCCCGGAACTCCTTAGTGTTCCCTGAGTGTGCTAAGTGTACTCTGGATTATTACTGGTTAATCCCTTTGGTTTAAGGCTCAGAGAGCAGCGCTGGCCGTGCTCCAGTCCAACCAACTTTAATCCTACTACCTTGTTACCATCCCTCCTTTTAGTTTAGTTCCTAACAGAAGAGGCTGTCTTGGAGAGGCAGATGCCTGACTTTTGGGGGCTTTCATTTTTGCTTGGATGTAAAATCCTTCTCTCACCTGTTTGGTGTTTTATTAACTTTATTACCAGTTGATTTAATCACTACACAGTGTGTTCGTTTACTCCTGTGCAGAGGTGTTTTGGTTTGGGTACCCCAGGCTGATCTATCACACTCTGATCTGGGACGCCCTCACTCTGAGGTTCATCTGACTTCCTTCCATCCTGGAATCTGTCCATTGTGGGAGAAGGGAAAGCAAGGAAACTTATGGGAAGAAGGGGAAGGAGGGGAAAGGGAAGAATCTGAAGCTTTTGATGTTTGCTCACCACTAATACATGACTTAGATTCGAGATAAATGGCTTAGAGCCCTGGTTCTCAGCCTTTCCCACACTGCAACTCCCTATTCCTATCTGTCTATGGTGCTGCTATGGCCTCCCACACTGTAGATCTGAGCCCCCTACCATCTTCAATATATTTATCCTCACAACACCGTGGTGAGAAAGGAGGTGCTCTTATCCCCATTTTACAGATAGAGCTAAGACCCAGAGGCCCAAATCCCCAAAGAATCCTAACTTTCAATGATTGGAACCAAAGAGACTAAGACCATAACTACACTATGGCATAGCTAGAGCACTGTCATTCTGCTGGCATAACTCCATAAAGCAGCTGCATCCTGCAGCGATGGAAGATTTTCCTGTTGTTGGAGGAGCACTACCTCCCCGAATGATGGTAGCTAGCTCAACAGAAGCATTTTTCCATCCACCTAGCTGTGTCCACACTGGGGGTGAGGTCAACATAGCTGCAGCAAGCATGCGGGGGATGAAAAATCCACCCCTCTGAACACCAGAGCTGTGCTGACCTAACTTTTAAGGTGTTTTACTGGGCCTACGTGACTTGGCCAAGGTCATACAGGAAGTCAGAGCAGGGACTTGAACCTGGATCTCACAAGTCCCCTGGGGGGCCCTAACCACTGGACCCTCTTTCCTTTCTGGGTATTGGATCACCCCATCTCCTTAGCCCTCCCGCCAATCTAGCTAGGATCTAGCTAAGACCCTGCTCCCACTTAGCAGTATGGGAAGGACAGGGCAGCTGCAACCCCTGACACCTCTTTGCAAGCCCCCCGAGACTTATGACTCCCAGGTGAACCTCTGTCTTAGCGGAGCATGGCATGGTACATAGTGGGTGCATCTCTCTCTATATAATGATCATTTATTAAGGGCACAATGAAACACCAGGGTTTGACCCTGCTGCACCATGGGAGCACAGAATCATCAGCATTGCTTGGGACTGCTACTCTGCTTTTTTTTGCTTCCCACTTCAGCAGGGTCTCTATATTTTCCGCTTTCGATCATCGTCATCGTTGAGACAGCAGTTTCCCATCCCATGATGGCATCGGCCCACATACGTTTCGGTGTGGTGGCACAGGGTATGTCGGCACACACCATTCAGCCTCCTGCATCGTCCTGTGCCTATGAAGGGAAACAAGCGTGTCAGAATTCTCATCTCATCAATACTAGTGCCCAGTCCCAGGAGGCAGAACATGGTATTGAGAATTAGGAAACTAGCTAATCCCTGACTGGCCACAAGGACTCTCCAGTGGAGAAGGAGAAGAACTGGCGGGAGGGAGGACATGGTCAAGGTTTTTAATATGCTATATTAGACCTCGTCTTGGCAGATCAAGAGGAACTGATCCCACAGAACTAAAAATTAATGGTAATTTAGGTACAAGTGATCATGACTAGATCACATTTAAGATGTGCAAACTGAACAAAGTACAAACCAGTGATATATACACTTGGTGCTTTGAAAGGGCCCGTTTCACAAAGCTGAACACAATTATGAGCCAAATCAGCTGGGAGGAAGAATTTAATCAGAAAAATGTGAATGATTATTGGGAACTGTTTCAGAACATTTTATTAGGTGCCCAAAAAGCCATAATCCCACAATCAAGGAAGGCTATATTGGTTAAAAAGACAACCTAGTTTAGAGGCGAAATGAAGGCAGCTTTACAAATATATATATAACAAATGGAAGAAAGAGGAAATAGATAGTAACGAATATAAATCAGAAGTTAGGAACTATAGAAAATGGAGAAGGGAAGCAAAAGGACACAAGGAGAAATCTATGGCCAGCAGAGTTAAGGGTTATAAGAAGGAGGTTTTTAATAATATATTAGGAGTAAACAGAATCCTAACAATGATATTGTCCATTACTAGATGGAAATGGCAGAATTATCAATAATCATCCAGAAAAGGTAGACATGTTCAATAAATATTTCTGTCCTGAATTTGGGAAAAAAACTCATGATATAGCCTATCATATGATTACAGTCTTTCCATTCCATAGTATCTCAGGAGGATGTTAAACAGCAGCTACTAAAGCAGATTTTTAAATCAGCAGGTCCAGATATCTTGCATCCAAGAGTTTTAAAAGATCTGCCTGAGGAGCTCACTGGACCATTAATGTTGATTTTCAATAAGTCTTGGAACAGTGGATAAGTTCAAGAAGACTTGAAGAAAGCTAATGTGATAATATTTATAAAGTGTAAACAGGACAACTCGGATAATTATAGGTCTGTAAGTTTGATATCAATCGTAGGCAAGACAAATGGAACTGCTGATATGGGAGTCGATAAATAAAGAATTAAAGGAAGGTAATATAGTTAGTGCCATTCAGTATCTGTATTGATGAGATTACAAGTTTGGTTGATAAAGTTAATAGTGTTGATGTAATATACTTAGACCTCTGTAAGGCAGATAACTTGGTTCTGCATGGCAAAACTAGAAAGATATAAAATTAACATGGCATGCATTAAATGGATTAAAAGCTGGCTAACTGATAGGTCTCAAAATGTAATTGTAAACGCAGATTCATAATCAAACCAGTGTGTTTCTAGTAGTGTCATGCAGGGATCAGTTCTCGACCCTGTGCTATTTAACATTTTTAATTAATGGCCTGGAAGAAAAATGTAAAATCATTACTAATGAAGCTTGCAGATGACACAAAACTTGGGGTGGTAAATATTGAAGAGGATAGGTCACTGATACAAAACAATCTGGATTGCCTGGTAAGATGGGCTCAAGCAAACAATCTGCATTTTAACATGGCAAAACATAAATGTATACATCTGGGAGCAAAGACTGTAGGCTGTACGTATATGATGGGGGACTCTATCCTGGAAGCAGTGACTCTGAAAAAGATTTGGGGGTTGAGGTGGATAGTCAGCTGAAAATGAGCCCCCAGTGCAATGCGGTGACCAACAGAGTTAATAAAGTCCTTAGATGCATAAACAGAGAAATCTCAAGTAGGAGTGGAGAGGTTATTTTACATCTGTCTTTGGCACTCTGACCGCTGCTGGAATACTGTGTCCAGTTCTGGTGTCCACAGTTCAAGAAGGATGCTGATAAATTGGAGAGGGTTCAAAGAAGAGCCACGAGAATGATTAAAGGTTTAGAAAACATATAAGGATAGACTCAAAGAGATCAATCTATTTAGCTTAACAGAGAGAAGGTTAAGAGGTGACTTAATCACAGACTAGAACAGCGGTGGCTAAACTTACTGGCCCTCTGAGGCCCATAGGACAATCTTCAGAAATTTGTGAGCCAGAGAGCATCTGTCAGGAGCCGAGGCTCAAGGCTTCAGCCCCACTCCTGATGAAGCCCCGAACCCTGGCAGATGTGCCCCACAGTGCTGAAGGGTCCAAGACCCTCCTCCTCACTGGGCAGAAGCCCCTATCCCATCTCCCTGCTGAAAGGCAAAAATCCGGAGCTCCCCACACCCCACTCTGGTAGGTGGAGAATTGGGGGAATGGAGGAGGCTTGCAAGGCACACTTTAATGGCAAAAGAGCCACATGTGGCTAGTGAGCCACAATTTGGCCACCCCTGGTCTATAAGTACCTGCACAGGGAACAAATATTTAATCAGCTCTTCAGTCTACCTGAGAAGATATAACATGATCCAGTGGCTGGAAGTTGAAGCAAAACAAATTCAGATTAGAAATAAGATGTACCTTGTTGACAGTGAGAAGAATTAACCATTGGAACGACTTATGAAAGATTGTGATGGATTTTCCAGTACTGGCCATTTTAAAATTAAGATTGGATGTTTTTCTAAAAGACCCTCTCAGAATTATTTGGGAGACATTGTAGGGCCTGTGCTATAGGAGGTAGTCACACTAGATGGATCACGATCCCTTCTGCGCTGAGAACCTATGAACCATCTACTCTCCCATGGCCTCCATCTCCAGAACTGACAGTCAGCCTGCTCACCTCCCCCGAGTCCCAGAATGCTCTTCTTCAGGTGCAGGCTATCTTCCCACTCAATCCTTTCAGCAGCCCAGAGGGCCTCTCAGTGGTGACTCTCCCCTGCCACAGACCCTGACCCTGAGTCTGAATGACGCCCCAGAAGGAACCCTCAGAACAAGTCTGGACGCCCAGTCCGGAACTCTGGGGAGATGAAAAGCCGGGGTAGAGGGAGAATATATGAGCCGGATCTTCTGCAAGTATAAATCTGCACTGCTCCATTGAGGGCAACGGGCCTGAGGGTACATGAGAATCCGGCTCAATAGGGTTTTGCTGATATACACCAGCTAAGGAAGAGGCCCTGTATGTCTCCATATTTCTAAGATCAAGATCACTTTAAGATAAGGAGTGCTTGAGTTTCAGTATCAGTATTTGGGACTCGGGGGAACCCAATAATCAAAGTTAGCTCTGTTTTTTTTTTTCAAGCCTCTAGAATGGAGGTTCCAAATGGTACGATCAAGGGGTTTGAGATGTACCTCTGCCTGGGGAGCGCCAGTGTCTTCCCTTTCCCTGGCTGTTATTTCCAAAGCTGTGAGAGAAACAGGCTGGACAGATAATTAGGTCACCTCCAACCCTTTTCATCCATTTCTAAAAGGTGTAGGGGGTTTGCAACCTACTAGGGCCCTTCATTCTGTCTCTAACTCCATAATGATAAAGAACAGTGGATCTTGCCAGAGGAGTGGTTATGATAATAAAGGAGGCGGAGCTAGGGCTAATATACATAAGACTGGGATAGGGTGACCAGATAGCAAATATGAAAAAGTGGGATGGGGTGGGGGTGGGGGGAAAAAGGCACCCGTATAAGACAAAGCCTCAAATATCAGGACTGTCCCTATAAAATCAGGACATCTGATCACCCTAGGCTGGGGTTAGCTCTGAAGTCGGAAGGAGGAACCCAGGTGACTAACCTGGTTGTCTGGTTAAAGCCATGTACCCATCCTGTCCGATTTGTTATTTTGCTTGCCTGTATTTTCTAAAAAGATAACTTCCTATAATTACATCATTCAACACCCTCTTCTTCCTATTGTAGAGATGTTGTGACTAAGCAGGTTGGGGTAGGTTTTTTAACCGAACTGGTTCTCCCATCCCTGCAGGCAAGTTGCCATCTGCCAGTGGTTTAACCATGATAAAAATAATTCAGGCCAAATCTTCGACTGGGTAAACTGGCAGAGTTCTATTCACTTCAACGGAGCATGGTAAAATCAGGGCCGGGGGATGGATAGCTTGATGGTTTGAGCATTGGCCTGTTAAAGCCAGGGTTATGAGCTGAATCCTTGAGGGGGCCATTTAGGAATATGGGGCAAAAATCTGTTGGGTGCTGTATAAGTTAGCTGAGGATCTAGACCCTCAGTCTCATCCTCTATGACCTGACACCTCATGAAGTCATTTACACTGGTGTAACATGCCAGCAAATCAGAATTCTCCATGCTCACTAGTAGTAGCTGTTGATGCCTCTGTGTAAATGATTGCACTGGGTGCAAGGGAGTGGCAAATCAATTCCATTGTCCTGAGGATCAGGATGCAGTCCCTTGGTCAGTCATTATGTTGTCATTCTCTTCCTCAGACCTATGCTATGTTCCCTCTTACCTGAAGTGCCTTGGAAGAAGTAGAGAACAAGAAAAAGAAGGTAAAGGACCTTCATGATGGCGAGGGTTCTGCTGGGACGGGCACCTCACTGGGGAGAAGAGAAGCAAAGGCAGAATGAGCGGGAGATTCTTTAGTATAATAATGTGGTTGAGAGTGCACACACCCTGTCCCAGCTTGCCAAGGCATGGCACATAAAATGTTAAACTTACAGAGGAAGGCTACTCTGGGGGTAAGATACTATAGTATTGAGTCTCAGAGCCTGGCCAACAAACTTGGGCTTGAGGAGCTCAGGTGGCTGATCAGGCTTGGGCTGGAGTCTGGGCTTTGAGACTCTCCCCCACCAGGCTGGGTTTCAAATCCTGAGCTGCAATGACTACACTGCTATTTTCACTATGGTAGTGCAAGCCCCACTAGCCTGAGTCTGTTGGCTTCAGAGGCTTGCTGCTGTGGGCTGTGTAGGAGTAGGGTAAGTGGGACTCTGGAAAGAGAGGTTCAATTCCAACCTCTGCCACAGATTTCCTGTGGGAACTTGGCCTGGTCACTTAATTTCTTTGCATTTGAGAAAGGGGGTGATTATACTTCCTTTTGCTTTGCCTGTTTTGTCCATTTTGATTGTAAGTTCTTTGGCGGGGGGGGGGGGGGGGAGAATTGCCTCTCTCAGTGAGTTTGTACAGTGCCTAGCACAATGGGGCTTTGATCTCAGCTGGGGCCTCTACCATGATACAAATAAGAGCAATAATTCAGTTAAGATTTAAAATCACTATAGGAAAGATAAAACATTGACAAAGGCTTTTGACCACCTCAGACTGGCTAAGAGGTGCCAGCTACTTCTCTCTAAAGTGACCTTGCCTCCTCCAGCCCCATCAGCAGGCTAGATGACACCAATGCCTTCTACTTAGGCCTCTTTTTGTTGCCAGCCGTGGCATCAGCAGCTCCCTGCCTCTTAAGAGGAGGCCCAGCGCAAGAGCTCTGTCCTAGTTTGCTGCATCACTTCCTGATGCAATGCAAGAGGATGGTGCCAATCTTTAAAGCCCTGTTTGATGTGGACTCAGCTTTCTGGGGCCAGCCACCTGACCCCTTAAACCCTCAAGTGATGGCTGTCATCAGCTGTGACACTCTTGCTGTCCGTATTTAGAGTCAAACTCACTGGACCAGTGGCAGGGCTGTCTTAGCAACAGGGGCCTTGTCACTCAGCCTCCATAGTTCATGGGCCAGGGGCCTGGTTTGGCAGCCTTCAGGCTGACCTCAGACCACAGAGTGTATGTCTGAGGGGTGTTCCCCATAGGCAGGATGTGACAGGTTGTGTGTCTGGCCTGTCGTGGCTATAGAGAAGTGGGAGATCTGGTTAGGAAGGAGACCCACAGATCTGTGGCCAGCTTGGCCTCCAGGCATCAGTCCAGATGAATGCTGGCGCTCCCACCTCACTCCGCTCCCTCACAGACATGTGAGTTCCACATATCCCTCTTGCATCTTTCATTTGTTTTATTTATTAAACAAAACAGGCTTGGGGTTTTTTAAAGGGACCGAGGGGCATTCGAGGTCAAAGTGGGCGGGAGAGGAAGGTGGTGTTGGAGTTTGAAGGGGGAAAGATCGTGGGGTGGGAATTCCTCACAGATTTTCCTGTACATCCCTCTCTGTCTGGCCCTACTGCTGTAGCATCCAATCCCGTTTCCCTAAGTTCCTTGACCCCGAGTTCTCTCTAATAAGACCCAAGGCTTTGGGGGACCAGCAGCAAGTGGCACTCACCAGAGCCAGGATGCACTGCCTTGGGCAGCAGCAGTGACACGACACTATTGCTCACACAGCCCTGACCCTTTGAGCTTCTGCTAACAGCCTCCTTCAGGGTGCAGCGTGGCCTGTGGGTTACTGGCCTGCCTCAAACTGCCATGGAACCTCCACTGCCAGGTCCCTGTGACATCGGGCCCCCGGCTGTGACGCCGTGTTAGAACCTTCTGCCGGGTCCCTGGGTCATCAGTCAAAGCCCCGGCTTAGTAGGGATGATTATAATAATGACAGCTTGCAGGGGAGTTCTTGAGTCACTGCAGGGAAGCTCACCTCTGTGGAGATGCCTGTATACCAGCGACGTCCCTTTTAAGCCTTCTGCACACGGATGAATTCCACCACCCTGTTATTACTAGGAGTGATACTTCATCTTATCACCAGCACCCTATGTGCTTTGAAGCAAGCTGGACCCGAATGGCATAGCAGACCGAAGCCACAGCCTGAGATAAGTTAAAACACAGAGGGATTTATTGGATGAAATATGAAAACGGATAATCCACTAATGCATTTTTTTTGCATCATTTAATTCAATGTTAAATTTTATTTCCTTTTATACACGGCTATACCTCATTAGGGCCAGATCCTCAACTAGTGTAAATGGAAGTCAATGGAGCTATGCTGATTTGCACCATCTAAAGAGCCGGTTGATGATTATTTGTTCGCAGTGTGCTAGTTTCCCAGGGACTGTCCCTGTCCCAACAAACTCACTGGATTGTTAACCCAAAATAGAGTGGCCTACATAGAGATCACCACTAGATGGCAACAGCAGTAAGACATTTCACTAGTTCCCAAACTTTAATAACCTGTGAACTCCTTTCACTAAAACGTTTAGTCTTGCAAACCTCCTCCTAAAAATGAATATTGCCAGGGATTTTCTCCTTTGCCTGAGTATACAGTAGACTCTTGATTATCCAGGATTGGGTTAACCAGGTTGTGGATTAACCAGGATGTCAAAAAAAATATGCGTAACTTGCAGGCCAGGTTCTGGCTTTGTTGTCACCCCAAGCACACACAAAAAAAATAAACAACCCACCCGGACGCAGGGCAGCCAGTGAACCAATCCCTCCTCCCCTCCCCAGCACAGGCTGGTGAACCAACCCCTGCCCCCATATTTCCTATGGATGGTGATTATCCGGGATTTTATTAACCAGGATTAATTTTTTCCTTATCATCCCAGATAATCAAGAGTCTTTTGTAAATGATAAAAACAGTGATCTTGGAAATATAAAATTTGTTTTTGACATGATTATTACACACTATTTATTATTAATTATTATTTATCATTACAGTATTTTTATTACATGATGAAAATGGCAACACTCATCCAAGATCTCACTTTCGTAGCTTGTATCATTTTGAATAAGCCTGTTATAAGACAGGGCTCCTGTGTTTCATTGAGGAGTATCAGATATGAAACAGCATGAAGGTATTTAAGAAGCCAACTCAAAGAGTTCTTTCTACACAAGCATTCAGATCTTGAGCAGCCCAGGCAAACAACACATGTTACAACAAAGCTTAAACTTGTTCTTCATAGTAATTTAAAAAACAATACTAGCTGCCTGTTTAATTTTAAAAACAAAAAATATCCTCCTCCCTTTCCATTTCTTATAAGGAGTCCTGAAGTTTAAATCTCCTCAGTGTGAAACATATGCTTACTTTGATCTGCTTAGCTCTTGGAAGTTCAGAGGCTCTGGGCTTCTGACCCCATTTTGCCCAGGGACAGCTCTGTCAGCCATTAGGGAATTGTTTCCCAAGAATCCACTGTAACATCTGTGAATCCCCAGAGGTTCACGAACTCCAGTTTGGGAATCACTGAGATAGTTGTACGCTTGCTAAAGGAGTCCTGAATGCAGTCTCCAAAGTTCACAATCCGTGTGCCAGTTTACACTAGCAGAGGATCTAGCTTTCTGAATGTGATCGTGTTATTTTGGTTTCAGTCTCCAGCACTGCGAGGTAAAATGCTCATTGCCCAGCACCCATATTTTTTTAAAAATAATCCTAACCCAGACCTTGCATGAGGAAAAAACAGGCTGTTCAAATAGAGTCTAAACTCAACAGGGAAATTCTGAAAGCTATTAGAAGTCAACTCTAAAGCTCGGCTGTGTTCCTTGATCTTTGTTATTTCTCCGAGCCTCTATATAGAAAGACTGATAGCAGCAGCAACACACTCACAAACACATCTCTTCCTGGTTGTGAAAGAGAATAAGAGCATTTCCTGCACAGGGAGAACCCCGGATCACATTAAGATTTTGGAATCTCGGTAAAACTACTACACTGGGTTCCACAACAAGGGCTCCAAGGTGCTGCCGCAACACAAATAATAAATCTTACTTTGAAAACTTTACACTGTGAATAAATATCCTTAAGCAACATACAAGTGCGCTGGCCTTAGATGATCACTGCTATATGTATGGATAATAAACTCACTCACCCTGCATTGCCAAGCACAGGCATTCAAAGATCATGACTCAGGCTTCCTAAAATCACACGATTAGCTTAAAAATCATGAGATTTGGGGTGTCTTTATATTTACCTTCTGGTCTTTTTTCAGCCTTTACAGAATACTCAGTTTACGATTTCAATCTTTTCTCTGCAGCCAGAAGGGCTTGACAATTCTTTTTTAATTCAATGGAAGCCAAGACTCTCACATATTCACAGGAGTCCATGAGCTGGTACTTAGACAAATATTGTGAGACTTCCAATAAAATCATGAGAGCTGGCCACACAGCTGAACACAGCATCTTACTTGACAACTAATATAAAAGACCTTCAGCTAAATGCAGAACACAGCCAGTCATGGAGTGCCGGCTGCAAAGGAAGCATGGCAAGGCCCTGGAAATTCTGCGTGTATGTCTGCAATATGGTGCTTGGCATCGATTGTAACTCACATCCTGGGTTTGTTTCCACTCCCACGAAAAAGAGTAGAAAGACTCCCATTGATTTAAATGGTGGTTGGACCAGGCTCAGTGACACTGTAGTCATGCTTCCTATTTACGTTCAGAGCTGAAAATTGCCAAATTGCACAACATGGGTGCAATCAGCAGCATCAATATTGTCTGGAAAATCATCAAGTAAGGAGCAGGGTTGGGGAGACAGGCTTGGAAGGGGTTGGGAATAGGGGCTCTGGGTCAGGGGCATCAGACTTTTTAGAAGGGTGGCGGGCCTCAGGTTCAGATTATGCCCCAGGCCCCACGAAACCTCTGGCCCTGTGTATACCAGGTGTAAATATTCAGATTTCTCAGGGTAGAGCTTTGTCATCCCAGGAGTGCCCCATGCATACTTGCAGTGCTGTACACCTAATAATCATTAGTAGTAAGAGATTGCAACATACATACTCTAAACATCACTTGACTCCAACCAAGATTTCATCATCTCCACAGGTTGCAACCCACAAGGCCCTATAAACATAGGGTCTCTCCTCCTCCTCTCACGTGATCTTGGTGCCTTTTCTTTCTTGGGACACTCAGAGCCAAGTCAGCCTTCAGCTATGAGGATTCTCCACCTGGTCCTTGCTCTCCTCTTGGTGTTCCACGCTGCTACAGGTAAGATGTAAAATACAACCCAGATGTGGTGGAAGGGGCCATCTTTGTGCTTGGCAGTGTAAAATGAGTCCTGACTAAGTCCTGACATGGTGCTCAGGACAACACATATTCAGAGTTGGGTGCCTACAGTGAAGCACCTCAATCCATACTCAGCCACCTAGATGAGAGGAGTCTGATTTTCAGAGGTGTAGCATCCCCCTGGCTCCCCTCAGCAGAGAAGGGAGCTGTGGGTACAACACCACTTTTATTTAGGTGTCTGCTCACCAATAAAGGTGACTCACTGGAGGCAACCATGTTTGAAGAAGTTGATCCTAATCACTTAACAACTGCTTAAAGGAACCTGCTCAGCCCTCAGTCTGGAGGAAACCGGAGAAGAATCCTTTGTCAACAGGATAAACTCAGAATGGCTGTTTTGATTGTATTTATTATGAGTAAAAAAACTACACAGAATTTAGTTGTTGATGTGGGAATCCTGACATGAGAGACAGTGGATGGGGAAATGTATATTGAGAGTTGCACTGCAGAAGTACGATAGCTCACAGATATATCTAAATATCTTTTGTCTCCACTGATCATGGAGGTTGCATTTGTGCATGCACATAATTATAATTGTCCCTTTAATGTTAAAGAGGAGCCACCAATCTGAAGTCTAGTCAGTTTAAAATAACGAATTTCAAATAGATTCAAGGGTTATCCTTGCCCTGAGCCTGCTCGGGCAATTTTTATGGGTTTACAATGACATTTTCCTCTCTTCTGTTGCTTTCCAGCTAAACAGGCAACACAGAGGGAGTTGTGATGCTGACAATACTCACAAAGTGCCATCAAAGATTCCATGAAACAAACTGAAAAAAATATTTTCCTATTTTAATCTATTTCAGATATAGTCATCTTAGGTATTATACATAGCAAAAGAAGGCAAAATAAAAATTCAGTGTGACTTTTAAATGGATGACGCCCCTTTAAAACTCTGCAGTAAAATTTCATAGCATGTAAATTAAACTCCCTGGGATATAATTTGCTAGGCATAGATCTATGTTCACCTCACTGGTTAAATCCTGACAGTTCAACAACTGTGTTTTCCCTGCATGTATGAATATACACAAAGAACCTTAAAGACACTTTCCTTTTTTACAGAACACATCTTGTCAGATACTGTCATATGTCGGAAAATTCAGGGCAAATGTTCATTTCTGCTATGTCCTTTCTTTATGAAAGCCAATGGAACTTGCTACAATGGAAAAGCAAAATGCTGTAGACCTTACCTGTAAAGAACCTGTTGATCTGCAGGAAACCAGAATGGAGAACATCAGAGCATGACAGATTTCTCTCCTTCAAATCAAGGCAGTTTTTTTAAAAAAATAGTATTTATTTAATACGATTGTGAACCTTGCCTATGTAAGTGTGCATGGGCATGGAGATGGTTGTGGGGCCGGCATGGAAAACAAGCAAAGCAAGCGGCACCATGGCCCAGGCAAGCTGAATCACCTAGATGCCATCACTCAGCCAGTCCTTATCTTTGTGAATATTAAGGTGAGGAACCCCTCTCCCCAGCCAGGCGTTGTAGGTCCTGGGAGTGTAGGAGGTAACAGAGGAGGAGTCTGGTGGCACCTTAAATACTAACAGATTTATTTGGGCGTAGGCTTTCGTGGGTAAAAAACCCATTCTTCAGATGCATGGAGTGAAAATTACTGATACAGGCATAAATATATATTGGCACATGAAAAGAAGGGAGTTACCTTACAAATGGAGAACCAATCTTGAAGGCCAATTTAGCCAGGGTGGATATGGACTGGGAGTGGCTGGCTCACTACCAAAGCAATTTTCCCTGTCTTGGTGTTGACACCTCCTCATCAATTATTGGGAGTGGACCACATCCACTCTGACTAAATTGGCCTTCAACCTTGGCTATCCACTTGCAAGGCAACTCCCTTCTCTTCATGTGCCAATATATTTTTATGCCTGTATCTGTAATTTTCACTCCACGCATCTGAAGAAGTGGGTTTTTTACCCACAAAAGCCTACGCGCAAATAAATCTGTTAGTATTTAAGGTGCCACCAGACTCCTTGTTGTTTGTGTGGATACAGACTAACATGGCTACCCCTCTGATACGAGGTGAAGGAGGTTTCCTTTTCGATGTCATGGGTGAAAGTGTGAGGTGTCCCTCTCTGGAGTCAATCTGTGTAGCACAGTGGGGTGGGAGGAGGGTTATTACCCCTTTAAATCTAGTCTTTGGACTTTTGGGGGCTATGTTCTTCTGGGGGCTTTAGGATCGATACCATAAAATCCCACCCAATGCCAAGCAGAGCCATCAAATTAAGGCACTAGTGCAAGGCCTGCAATGTCCAGCTCTGATGACCATTCAAATCTCCTCACATAGGGCTCAGAGCCAGCAACATTTAACCCCCGACAAGGCTTCAGGGCCCTTCTCAGGCCTGGTCTACACCTAGAAATTAGAGGGACCTCGCTATATGAAACAGGGCTGTGACTAATTCCACATCCTGTGCAACATGGCTAGGTCAACCTAATTCCCACTGTAGATACAGCCAGCTGGATAGAAGAATTCTTCTGTTGACCTAGCTACCACCTCTTGGAGACACAGTTTACTACAGTGATGGATATACCCCTTCCACCGAGGGAGGACGTGTACACTACAGCCAGTGGTGAAAGTAAGCCGGTCAGGCATACCGGTAAGAGCCGGTACATAGCTGACTGTACCAGCAGGGCTGCTGATGGGGGAGGGGAGTGCAAAAGGGTAGCATCCCAGGGCCCGGGGCTCCCAGCAGCAGCTGGAGCCCCATGGCCCTTTAAATTGCCGCCAGAACCTCAGGGCTCTTGGCTGCTGCTACAGCTACCATGGGGCTCTGGAGGTGATTTAAAGGGACCAGGGCTCCCAGCCACCATTACCGTGCCAGCAGCTAAAGCCCAAGGCCCTTTTAATTGCCTCTAGAGCCCCAGGGCGACTGACCGCTACCGTCTGGTTAACATTAGTGGCGATTGGGAGCCCCAGGCCCTTTAAATCGCCACTGGAGCCCTGGGGGTTCCTGGACACCTCCACTATGTCAGGGCTCCAGCAGTGATTTAAAGCGCTGGTTGGGAGAGTCTGACCCCAGCCCCGCCCCTTCCACCTGAGGCCCCACCCCTCCCAGGGACTCAGAGCCGCTTCCCCACCTTGCTCAGGACTTCGGCCACTCTGCATACCGGTAAGTCCCTTAAGTTACTTTCACCCCTTACTGCAGCGGTACGGTGGCACAGCTGCAGTGCCATTGTTGTACCGCTGACGTGTAGACATCCCCTCAGACTGTCGCCTCCAGCTGTTCTCCCCTCTTTAGTGCCACCACACACACCAGGATGGGGCGGGGGAGGACTGTGAATGAGGCTGTCTTTGCACGCCCAACGTTTCAAGCGGCTCAACAGGGCGGGCGTTGAGATATGCCGCATGAGGGTCATAGCACCACTCAAAATGGGAGGCCCAGAAAATGTAGGACAGGAGATTTGGAGAGTCAAAGCAGGACAGTCCCACTGAACCTTGGGAGGTCTGCATTAGTCTTACAGCCCTCATCTATCCCCGGTGTTTATAAGTAGCAGGCATAGAAATCAAAGTTGGTTACTTAAGAAACAAAACTAAATTTGTAGTCTGAGTTCTACAAACTAAATAGGATTTGAATCAAGCAGTGTCTCCCTCTGCCAGATGGTACAAGCAGGTTACAGGCCCTCAATGCACAGGCTGGGACTGCCTTCCTGCCTGGGACCATCCTCCCCCAGTTCGGTCTTTGTCCTCTTGGTGTGTTTCCAGGTGCTGAATTGTGGGGGGAGAGAGGCCAAGTGATGATGTCACTTCCCCTCTTTTATAGTTTCTTCCAGCTTGCTGGAAAGATCCTTTGCTCTGGTGAGTCAAGCAGATTTCATTGCCCATGTGTTCTCTCTGAGAAGTCTCCATTGTACACAGATCCTGGGATCGTCCTTGGGAGTGTGGATTCCTTGTAATGGGCCATCCGCACATCTGGCAACTCCACTGTTGTGTGCTTGACAGGCTGGTTGTGGGTATTCCCAACCTCACAACATATTTCAGTAACACACACATAGCATAACTTCCCATACAATGATAGCACGTGCAATCCAACAGGATATTAATGTTCAACAGATGAAGTGTTCTAAATTGATACCTGACAAGGCATACTTTGTACAAAACGTATCAGAATTATATGACAGTGGTGAATATGGGAGTTCCAGGATGCGGTTTTGAGGCAGGGTGACACAGCTTCTGAGATCACATAAGCCTAATACTCAACCCTATTCTGGTGCCAGCTCCATGCTAGCAGCCCCTGGTGATAACAGGGATCTCTGTGCAGGGTCAGTGAACCAGTCAAGACAGCAGTTCTGCTGCTGGTAGCTAGCCACGGCAACATTAATATGACTAAGCTGGCTATCCCGTGTAGTTTATGGTATGCCCAGCCGATAACAAGAAGAACAGGGATAGCAAGAGCGGCAGATTTGCAGAGTGTCCAAATTAACTTTACTGGAGGAACCTTCAGACTTAAAAGATTTTATTAAAAAAAGCAAAAAAAAAAAAAAAAAAGCTGAGCAGTGTTAATGACGTCACCAAGATTTTTTCAGTTAACGGCCTGGACTTTGGAAAGGGGGGAAATAAGAGGATAAAGGCCAGATTTTCAAAGGTTTGTAGGTAGATGCCGATATGTGCCTAGCATGATTTTCAAAAGCATCTAAGCAGGTTAGGTGCCCAAATCCTGCATAGGCACTTCTGTAAATACCATTAAGGCCCAGATCTTCAAAGGGATTAGGCACCCAACTTCCATTGAAATCACTGGGCAGTGGGCACCTAAATAACATTGAGAGTCTGCAGTCAGTGCAGTTAGGAACAGCGGAGCTGAAGTCAATGGGAGTTAGGCACAAATATACCTTTTGAGGTGCCTATCTGCATCTATAGGTGCCTAAATATATTAAAAAATCTGGCCCTAAAAGCAGGACTTAAATTCAGTGGGAGCTGTCTGGAGCAGGGAATATTTTCAACCGCTTTGGAATTTTCATAGCATGTTGGGGGTGGGATGGGAGCGGGGCCTCAGGAAATATTCTATGAGAATGTAAGCCCTGCCTAAAAGTCTCTACTAAGCTGATGTAAGGACTGAAGGTACCACAAGGGTTTTAAATTACTTTAAATCCCTAAAGTGGGCTGGTGTGTTTTTAATTGCATTAAAGAGTGAGCACTTCTGATAACATGCATGAGTCACCTACTGGCTGGTGTGTACAGGTGTATCGCGTCTTGCGCGAGGGTTCCGTTCTGTGGTTACCACGTAAAGCGGAAACCACGTATAGCCAAAACCTATTGACTTCAATGGGAGGTGAAATTGCGCCCCCTGCAGGAAGTTTAAATATTTTTTTCTCCTTTTTTTTTTTTTTTTTGCAAACCACGTAAAGTGGAAATCGCGTAAGTTGAATCAGCTACATGCCTGTATTACACATCCCCCTTTGGGCTCCAGCTACAGAAGATGTGAGTCTGTTACAGGCCTGGCTTACAGAGCCTCTTTCAATCTGCAGCGACTCGTGCATTTAGCGCTGGAGGGCCTGTTTTCAGTGCTCAGTGAGTTGGCCAAGCAAGCAGCTGTCACGCCTGGATGCTCCAGAGGGTCTCAGTCCTTGGAGCACACACGTGAGCTCTGTCATGCTCAACGTGGCTCCTCACAAGAGTGTTTGCAGGCTCTGGGCCCAGATGTCCTTTAAGAGCTTTCCATAAAATACTTCCTTGTGCTTGTTGTATCAGCAGCTTTTACACGTTCGTAATTTCAGTTTTCACTCAAAAGTTGTTTCCGCCAGTTCATTCTGGATGGACCCTTTAGTGTGGATGGGGACAGACATCAGCTTTCAATGTGCTGCCAATTTTGACTGGTATGAAAATATTTGTCTACTTGGGAAACATCCATATTTCCGTTCTGGGATGGCCTAAGCGTCTAAAACATGTGGCTTTTATGTGTCACACCTCAGTTGAGTAACAGTGACAGCTACTAGCTAAGCTAACCACAAACTCCTGCTAACTAAATCTCTGGGACTTGTCCCTTCCCCACACTTGGTCTTGTCCCCACCCCCAACAACATAGAATAACAGAATCATAGAAATTTAGGGCTGGAAGAGATCTTGAGAAGTCATCAAGTCCAGCCACCTGTGCTGAGGCAAGATCACATAAATTTAGGCCATCCCTGACAGGTATTAGTCCAACCTGTTCTTAAAAACCTCCAGTGGTGGGTATTCCACAATCTCCCTTGGAAACCTATTCCAGAGCGTAGCTACCCCTATAATTAGAAAGCTTTTCCTAATATCTAACCTAAATCTTCCTCTCTGCAGATTAAGCACATTACTTCTTGTCCTATCTTCAGTGGATGTGGAGAAAAAATAGATCACAGTCCCCTTTATAACAGCCTTTATCATATTTGAAGACTATCTGGTCCACCCCTCAGTCTTCTCTTTGAAAGACTAAATGAGCCCAGTTTTTTTCAATCTTTTCTCATAGGTCAGGTTTTCTAAACCTTTTATAATTTTTGTTGCTCTTCTCTGGACTCTCTTCAGCTTGTCCATATATTTCCTACAATGTGCTGTCCAGAACTGTACACAATGCCCCAGCTAAGACCTCACCAAGGTGAAGTAAAGTGGAACAATTATGTCCCATGTCTTATATACAACACTCCTGTTAATACAGCCTAGGAGATATTAGCCTTTTTTTGCAGCTGCATCACATTGTTGACTCATATTCAATTTGTGATCTGCTATAATTCTTAGTTTCTTCTCAGTAGTACTACACCTAGCTAGTTATTTCCCATTTAGTACTTGTGCATTTGATTTTTCCTTCCTAAGTGAAGCCCTTTGCACTTGTCTTTACTGAATTTCATCTTGTGGATTTCAGACCAATTCTCCAATGTATCAAGATTGTTTTAAATTCTAATCCTGTCCTTCCAAAGTGTTTACAATCCCTGCCAGATTGGTGCCATCTGCAAATTTTATAAGCATACTCTCCACTCATTTTCCAAATCATTAACGAAAATGTTGAATAGTACTACACCCAGAACAGAGTCCTGTGGGATCCCACAGGATATGTCCTCCCAATTTGACAGGGAACAACTGATGATTGTTTTTCGAGTGGTTTTTCAGCCAGTTGTGTACCCACTTTGTAGTAATTTCATTTAGGCCACAGTTCCCTAATTTGGTTATGAGAATCATTTGGGACTGTGTCAGAAACCTTCCTAAAATCAAGGTTTATTATATCTTCTGCTTTGCCCATCCACTAGGCCAGTAACCTTGTCAAAGAAGGAAATCTGGACTTTAATGACAGGGCAATGAACACAATCATGGAAAGATGGCATCGTGTTTCTAATTACGGCTGTGCTAAATTTTTGAATGTAGATCCCCCACATCAAAAGGGTTAAAAAAAATCTGTCTGAAATTTCTGATGCACAGTATGATAGCAGAGGTCAGTTTCAAGGTGGGATCCGATATGGATGTTGGGAGATCATGTGACTGATTGAAACACCTGAACCCTTTTTCTTTTGTAAAATTGTTCCTATTTCTTTATGGACAATTGTGTGCTTGATTCTGATCTCACATACACCAGTTTTAAACCAGCGTAACTACAATGGATTCTGTAGTTATTCCTGTTTTAGGCTGGTCAGCGGAACAGAGAGGAGAATCAGACCTTTGACCATAATGCAGATTGGCCTAATTTCCTCTGTTCTCCTCAATGTGGATGGTGAGTTTTGGAGCAATGGGAGGAGGTCTAGGTGCCATGGAGCTCCACGATGTGTGTTACACATTGTACAGTCAATCTGTGACTGAACCCAGTTCCCCTGACACCACAAACTGAAGGGATTTGTAATAATTATAAGAAATAAAGATCCACTTATAGGAGCTCATTGGAACCAAGAGAGATGTGTGGACTCTGGTCTACAATTACCCAGGTGTGGAAATAACATGTGATAGGGACATTTTTAGGGTATTTTCTTTTTAATTTTTTTTTAAACCTAATTGGATTTCTAAAGGAGAAGAGTGATAGAAACAGTCCCCTTGCCTCCCACCAACACAAACACACACACTTCAGCAATATTAGCTCAGACCAACTTGCTTTTATTAAAAGGAGAGTAACAAGTCTTTTATGGGTGATACAGGAGCTCCCTTCTGGAACTACTCCAGCTCACAAGGTTCTTTATAACCTGCAGTCTAGGGATCCATTCAAGCAGGATCTGATGATTTTAGAAGCAGGTGGTTGCCTCCCTGCTTCCCTGAGATCTTGATTAGACAATCAGTCAAAAAATCTCCTGTACAAAGAAAAGAGAATCAGATTTTTTGATATTTTCCCATAGAGCGGGAATAATATGATGTTTAATTTCATATGAAAAGGCACAGGAGGAATTGCCCAGTCACTCTGTGGTGAGTGAAGAGGTTCATGGTTAGCTCCAGCACAGGGAAATCATTTCCCCTCCTTCATCATTCTGTTACAGAGTTTTAAGGAGGATACCCGTATGTATCTAAACAGGCGAATTGGCTGCCTGTAAAAACTACACTGCGGAAAAGCACGACTCACATCCAGGCACAGTTATTCTATCAAACACACCTTGGGCACAGCTGAAGCTAAAATGACAGATGATTACTTAGGTGATAAATAACTTGCTCTTAATGAATGAAAGGAAATTCCAATTCTATCTATGGTGAACTCTGTTCCGGTGGCAGTTCCATGACAGCAGCCTGAGCCGGTGATGGCACAGATCTCTGGGCATGCTCAGTGAATCAGCCTTGAGTGTCACCCTGCAGACACCTCAAGCCTAATTTCCACAGGCCCAAGGGGCTCCTAGTTCCACATGGCCTATCCTCCACCTGCATCTCTGGTGCTCTAGTAGGTGGAAAAAACTTTCATTGCTCAACTACTTCTTGGGGAGCTGTACCTGATGCAACATTAATTTGACCAGACCGGGCACCCTGTATTGTTTTTGACAGATACTGTCTGAAACAAGCAAAGCAGGAACCGAAAGGGCTGCAGATTTGCCCTGTGGCCAAGTTAACTTTACAAGGGAGCCTTCATGTTTAAAACATTAAAAAAAACCTTCATAAGATTTTTATAATGACCTCCCTTGGTCTTCAAAAGGACAATAAAGGGCTACGAGTCTGCACTGAGCTGTTTTAAGGACTGAAGGATTCATGAGCTCTTCAGTGGCTTTCAATCCTCAGTGGACTGGTGGTGTTTTAATTATATAGAAAAGTCAGCGATTCTGATGATCTGCCCGTATCACCCACTGGTCAGAGTGTGTTACGTGTCCCCTCTGTGCCTCAGTGTGACGGAATACACACCCTACACATTAGAGCAATAATCTTGGTACAAGATCTGCCTTGTGAGGTATCATTAAAAACTCGTGACTTGCTGATCAGTGATATCATGGTAAGATGTGTACAGCAGCATTATGTGTGAAGTTATAAACTTTCCCTTATATAATGTTAAAACTGCATGTTCAAAACTCATATAGAACCAAAGTGGTGAAACAGTACTGCCTTGAACAAAGGAGTGTATGTTTGTCTTGATTTGCATTTAAGTGGTAAATGGAGTCATAAAGGGAGAAGAGAAGGAACAAAAGGAAACCTGCATGTGAGCATACACAGGTGAAAAAAGCCTAGCAGGGAATATCCTTCCACATAGACTTTTTGCCTCCTGATTCTCAGCTGGAAAATGCTTTTCAAGTGGGGGACTGAAACTATAAAAAGGAGGTACAAACACCCCAAGAGACCCCTCTGTCTCCCTGTCCATCTCACTCTTTGCACCTGAGAAGACAAAAGAAACAACTGTTGGACTCTGGGGGAGGGCTCCTGACCTGAAGAGTTTGGTCACTAAGACTTCTGGAAGCATGTGGTGAGAGACTTTACTTGAGTCTAATACAGTTTGTTAACTTAGGCACTAGAAAGCATTTTATTTTATTTTTCTTTTAACCATTTTTTACTTTTATGCCTCATCACTTGTACTCACTTAAAATCTATTTCTTTGTAATGAATAAACTTGTTTTATTGTTTTATCTAATCCCATGTGTTTAAATTAAAGTGTCTGGGTAATTCCATTTAAAGTGGTGAGCTGGTGTATATTACTCCCTTAAAGGAATACCATGCTTTAGGAGAGGGATGAGCAGGACAGGACATACATTTCTGGGGGGAAATCTGGGACTGAAAGTGAGTTGGGGTGACCCTGCAATCTAACCAAGGCTGGCGAGAGCCAGAGTGTAACCCGAGTGTGGCTGGCAGGCTGCAGTTACACACAGACACTCGGGGACGACTTGCATGCTGGAAGGCAGTTTGTGAGCAGCCCAGGTGGGAACTACTGCAGCAAGGTACAGTAAGGTACCCAAGGTTGCAGGGATTGGGTGACACAGCCCCTCACTGGTCTGGCTCACACCCCGATACGTCACACTGAGCTACAGAAAAAGGGATTCTTTTATAGCCTCAGCTAGAGCTCCTGGCCCTTTAGCTCAAATTGTAGAGACTCGTGTGCTTCACTCTGCAGATATCTGCTTCAGTCCTCCATCTGTTACAATGCCTTTCACCCTTATGTGTTCTACCTGTTCTGCAACCTCTCACACACAAGTTACTCTACTCTCAATGCAGCTCCTCATGTGCATTAGAATTTGCAGCATCTGGACCCACATATACTGTAAGGAAGCCCAGTGAAATGCTGCACTATGCCTGTTCAACTGAAGTTTTAATGAATTTGTTAGTTTCCACTCAAATATTTTTCACACTGGGTTCATCTGGATCTGCCCTTTAGTGAGGACTGGGACACATGTCAGTTACAATGTTTTGAGTTAACTAGTTTGAAAATACTTTACTATATTTACTTTGTTACCCTCCCTACACACACACACACACACACACACACATTTAAATACACCCTCAGGTATCAATAAATTCAAAAACCTTAGGCTTTTCTCTATAATTGTGTAGATTTTAAGGACCGAAGAGACCATTAGATCGCTAGTCTCACTTTCTGTATAAGACAGGCCATAGAATTTCCCCTAGTTACCTCTGTATTGAACTAGGCATCCAGCCTTGACTGGAAGACAACAAGAGATGGGTCATTTCCTTGGTAGCTTGTTCCAATGGTTAATCACCCTCACTGTTAAAAATCTACTTCTTTTTTCTAATTTAAATTGCCTGGCTTCATCTTCCAGCCATTGGTTCTTGTTCTCTGTTCAAGTAAAGAGTTATTGAGAACCTAGTATTTTTTCCCTGTGAGTAAACTTATACACTTTAATCAAGTCACTGGAGGCACCCACATTCAATTATATTTCCCCATTGACTATTATATTATATTATATTTGTATTATATTATTATAATGCTTTACTGAGGTTGTATGGTGGTAGGTTTTAAATCACAATCTTGTGTAGTGTTAAATCAAACTATTTACAATAATATAAGTATGTTACCTCTACACAGTAACCTTTATTAATTAAACTTGTAATGTCATAAAAATTAAATAAGGTTTATTTAATATGATCTATTGTCCAAAAAGCCATGTTGAATGGTATTATCTGTATTTCTAATCTTTAATTCTTTATTGATTGAGTTAGCTTTTCTAGTATTTTGCTGAGGATTGATGCTAAGTGGCCTATAGTTATCAGGACTATCCTTTTTGAATGTTGGCATAACATACTCTTCTGAAATTTCCTCAACATTCCAAAATTTATTAAAAATTATCAATGGAAGAGAGATCTCCTCAGCCAACGCTTTTAGGAATCTGCGGTGCAAGTTATCCAGATCTGCTGGTTTAAAACAGTCTATCCCTAGTAGATATTGTTTAATATCCTGCTTAGTTACTAATGGACCAGACAGTAGTTTACCATCCTCCTGTAAGATCAGTACATCAACCCACTTTTTTCCAAATACAGAAGAGGAATATTCATTGAACATTTATGCTTTTTCTGTATCATTATTAACAATTTTACCAACATATAGGAATGGGCCCATAGCATTGTAAGGATTTCTTTTCTTCTTGATATATTTTAAAAATGCCTTCTTGTCCTTAGCCCTGCTAGCCACAGATTCTTTCCTAATATCTTTAGCTTACCTTATCATATTGCTGCACTTCATCACTTCTAATTTATATTGATTGTTATCTATTTCCCATGTTCCTCATTTGTTATAGATATTATTTTATTTCTAATTGCCTTCACTTTCCCTGCAGACTGATAGACTAGACACAGTCCCTGTACTCTCTTCTGCAGACTTTTTTTTGGTTCCTGCTTGATCTCTCTATTCTAAAATATAAAAGCAATGTCAACAACGGGGTCTTTGGGCCCCAACCCTGCCCATATATGAAATTTTGGCAACATATGGAGGCTGTAAAAGCACCAAAATGGGCCTGGGGGAGAATTCACCCAAAGCATGAGCAGCACATGGCTCCCTTAAGAAGGCTATGCTGTCTCTGTTACAAGCACTGGAGTTGGGGTGGTGCTGGAGACATTGCTGGAGGCTGTCAGGTCTAAGGGGACATTCCCAGTGACACTGAGAACTATGCAGACTCTGAGCTGCTGTAGGCTGTGGATTAACTCTTAGGAAACCTGGTTAAGGCAGTTGTAAGTAAGAGCAGCCATTGGTGGCCTAGAATGTGGAGAGCACAAAAGTGGCTGAAGTCTCCTTTGTCCCTTGCCTCTGGACTGTGCTACAAGCACTGAGCCTCCAAGAGCATTAAACTACAGCTTGGATATTGAACAAAGAGGAACAAATATTTCTGTTCACACCGCGATGTCTGTCTTATGGTTTGTTGAACTTACAGTTTACAGCAGCTGTACTTTCGAGAGCACACTCCAATCAATCTATGAGTGTCGGGACATGGTCCACTGTAACACCTTCCCCCAGCACGTTTACATCGCCTCCTGGAGCTCCAAGCCTGCGAGAATTCTGCACAAAGAGAAAGGGTCTTAATCATTGTTCTGCAGAGTACAGTAAATACAAGTTGTGATTCTTGGATGACAGGCATTTCCCAGTCACCGAGACTTGGGGAAGTCAGCCCAATTATCTTCCACAGGTAAAGTTTATCACAGCTTCAGTACTATCTAAAATAGCTGCATTTCTCTGCCCATTCAGTGACAGTCTCTAAGAAAACAATGGAGTGAGTTAATTAAACAGGAGCACTGACTCTCTAGCTGCAGCGTTAAGAACGGTACCTCCGAGCACAGCTGTTGTTCACTGCCCTGTCCCTTTAAGAAATGGAAAGCAAGTAGCTGCCTACATCACCAACTTCCCTTCGTGGCTGCTACTGTGGATTTGATCCCCTCAGGCTCTGATACTGATGTGCCAGGCAGTACCATCAATGTAATGTGGCTCATTGTGGTTGAATTGGCTCAGCACTGGGTTGAATGAGTACAACTTTTTGAAGGAGAAGGGCTTGAAAAAGCCCCTTCTGGTGGGAACGCCTGCCTGTCTGGAAGACTCTGCCCAGACTTTCTTCTGAAGATTCACTTGGGATAGTGTCTTCATGACCAATTGCCAGTTTTTGTTTATACCTGAAGGGCCGTTATTTTGAAAATGCAGCTCAAACATGCACAGCGTAACCTTGTAGACTATTTACATAAGACCACAAGAACAGCCTTACTGGCTCAGACCAAGGATCCCTCTAGCCCAGTATCCTGCCTTCTGACAGTGGCCAGAGCCAGGTGCCCCAGGAGGAATGAACAGAACAGGTAATTAACAAGTGATCCATCCCCTGTCGCTCATTCCTAGCTTCTGGGAATTTAGGTTAGAGCATTTAAAATGGAGGTTATTGGGCATCCTAAGTGGATACATGGTCGTGTCGGCAAAAACTGTCCCATTGCTCCCAGCCCTATGTACCTTCTCTTAGACCAAAGGGTATATTGAAAGAGATTGGCCAGACTTCATTTTTTCTGTATCCCATCTGGATATTCAGTCTTGTGCTTGCCTATTAGAGGAAGAGTATGCGATGTGCAGCTAGAACATCAAATACTCCAGCAAGCTGTGAGGAAAACACTGATAGGAATATCTTTTTGACTGGTTATAGTTCAGTCAGATCTCAATGATTCTTACAGGGGTCAGCAAAGACACATCTCTGACTTCGGGACAATTCCTCTAAAATTTCATATGTTGTCTGCAAACCAAAGGGGCTCTAGAGCTCATCAGGAAAAAGTCAAAAACTTGTTTCGAAGAGAAAGCGCTGGGCAACCTTAGTAAGTGCTCCCAGCTATCCCTCTATCTCATCCCTTGTTTTCATTTTCATCTTACCTGGGGCACCCTGGAGCACCAGGAAGACAAGAACAAAGAGCAGATAAAGGATCTTCATGGCTCACCGTCGGCTGGGAACTCAGCGTCACTAGAGGGAAGAAACACCAGGACAGGGAAGAGACAGAGTCCCTATATTTCTCAGACACTGAAGATTGTGATACGCTGAGCACTAGAAATATTGTTCTAATCCAAATTAAATTTATAATATGTGTTCTGCAATAAGAACATAATATTAGAATGGCCAAACTGGGTCTGACCAAAGGTCCATCTAGCCCATTTCCTGTCTTCTGACAGTGGCCAATGCCAGAGGGAATGAACAGACAGGTAATAATCAAGTGATCCATCCCCTATTGCCCATTCCCAGCTTCTGGCAAAAAGAAGGCTAGGGACACTTCAGAGCATGGTTTTGCATCCTTGTCCATCCCGGCTAATGGCCATTGATGGACCTTTCCTACATGAATTTATCTAGTTCCTTTTTGAATTCTAAATCTCTCAATAATTATAATGATTTTTATCAATATAGATCCATAGAAATACTAGAGAAATACAATTATGTATTCTAAGCAATATATATTTAAAAAACGGATGGTTAGTAACTTATTGTAATTAACCAATTTCTTAAATTAGGTTTCTCATGGTGATCTCTTTCTCCTTAGCCAAAGTACAGACTGGAGAATTATCAGTTCATAAATATTTATGTTTTTTATTAGCCAATACAGAATTGAAAGCAATTAAGAAATTACAGAGCAAAATAAAGTTGGTTAGATGCTCACGTTTGTGAAATGTATAAGAAAGAATTCATCATGTGATGTTACAGTTTATCAAGAGATAATAAATCACATCAATTAATTCTTGGTCATATCACAGTCAAGTTTCTTAGTTAAACTTTACTCAAGTTCTGTACAGTGCTGGGCAGGTGACTTTGGTACCAACATGAAACTATGAAACCTTAAATGCAGATTTTTCTCCATTTCTAATTAAGCTGATCACCAATGAAATTATTGAAATGCATATGGCAACTGCACCAAACAGCTCTAAATTTGCAATTTAGAATACCAAACAAGTTACTTAAGTTCTAAGGATGATAATTCAATTAGTTATCACACATTAAACCCCAGACAGATAATGCAGATAATGATTTACAATATTCCAGTTTCTCTGGAATTTTACCAATATTTTACACTCTTAGACCACTTTAACTAAATATCCAAGGTTAACTAAATATTCCAATAGTGGTAACAATGACCAGGCAATTCAAAACTCTGTCCTCTTTTTTGGCTAGAAACTCAATTACGCTCAACCACAAAAACGGATAAACTCTGAAACACACAGGCTTTCTCTCAGATATCTTTTGCTGTAGGAACTATTTCCTTTTACAAGTATTTCTCAACCTCAACACTCATAGTCACGTATGGAGTCACTCTAATTTCTAGACAACTAAACTTCAGTTTGGTTGTGAAATACAAGTATACGTCACACACTGTTACAACCACCTCTTCTTCATCCTCCTGGCCTGGGGATATCGGAAACTTTCAGTTAACCGGGAGTTTGGCTAAAGGGAAATGCTAGGAAATGTAATGCTAGAAGCCAGGGGCAGGAGGAACATGAGGGGGTTTCGCTATGCTGCAGTGGTTGTGGGTCCCAGCAGGATATAGACAGAGCCCATAGAGAGGCAGAGATGAGGGTGGAACAGAGAAAAGGAGAAGGAGAGAAGAGGGGTACAAGCTGCAGGAGACAGGAGTCTTCTTGGTTCTGTATGAGTGCTCTGAGCTCTGACAGCTCTGGGGAAGCGACCGGACCCTGTTTGTTCTGCGGCTTGCAGAACCCAGGCTGTCAGTGCCAGAACACCCTCAAGCAGCACCAAGGATGCTTCTGTCCTGTGGGTCCTCCACACCCCCTTCTCTCCTCCTTTGGTTCCTCCCCTTTTCTCTCCTCTACCCTCCTCTCATTCACCTCACTCCTACCCTGGGTCTCTTCCCTTAGTTCCTCTCCTTTCTTCCCCTGCCCTCTCTCCACTGGAGCCCTTCTCCATTCAGCCTTCCCCTTAACCCCTTCATTTGTTTCTATCTTGCCAGTTTGCTCTCTCTCTTTGTTCCCCTCTTTGCTCTCCTTCCCCACCTTCTCTCTCATTCTTCCCCCCTTTTCTTGCTGTCCTCATCCCTAATGCCGGAAGTTTTCCCAAAGTGCAGTTCTCAGCCTTAAGGTTACTTAATCAGAGGGTGATTAACTAACATAACCCTACAGGGGACACACTATGCATTTGGATAACTAGGATTTCTGGATAACTGGAATTATCCTGCAGATGGTTTTAACTCAGGTAGTTTTAAAATAACCAACTTTTCATTGAGGTAAACAAAATGCAGGCAGTTTTGCTACTTATCCATTTAAGTTGGCATGACGTGAGTTCTCCAGCTAAGCCTCAAGGAAGCCCTGAGTGGTTGCTAGAAAATTCATTCAGGTAGTCCATTCATGACTTGTCCTCTTTCTGGATTTCACAGCTGTCTGCCTAGATAGGATTTTAAAAGGAGAGTTAAAAGGATGATTATTAAAAAAGTGATGTTAGTTATTACCAGACAGGGGGCGCTCTCAGTAGCCAGGTGATGACAGTCCTGCTCCGTGTCTCTCTGATCCAGATATATGAGCTTCGGAGAGTGATGCTTTGAACAGAACAGCCTGTTTTATATAGTTTCTGAAGGCTTGTTTTCTTCTTGGCAAAGCTCCAGGGGGCCAATCAGAAAGTGACCCCCTGCTTCAGGGAAGATTGAAATGTCCAACCACAATCTGGACGTTGGAATTCTTGCAACTGTTTGCTGGGAAAATTCCATGGTCTTTGAGCAAAACATCTTGTGCCATCCCAGATTGTGTAAGACATGCTAGCCCACAGAAGTTTGTGTAAAACGTCTTGGGACATATAACGAACACCTCTGCTCAGGCATGAATGCTCTCAGGGCACTCTCCATAGGACTCTCTGCCTCGCTGTTCTTGGCCAACTTGACACATCTCCATGTCCTTCCCCAAGTGGCAGTTTCTTTGTCAGCACTTTGAGAGGCTGGCAGAAATAGCTTTCTTCTAATCTGGAGAGATTCTATATGTAAAGTCCTTTCACATTCCTTGATGATTCTGTATGTGTTTCATAGCTGGTCATGCAACAACATAAAGCCACTTAACTCATTTGCTTGGTGCATGACTAATAAAGTTGAAAACATTAAAATCAACAGTAAGACAGACTGCTTTATATTGCGCTGTACCAGTCATAATAGCTGGGTAATCTCTAAATATCATTTGTAAGATAGTAGAATGCATGAAATATTTAGAAATACTAATAAATAATACTAATTATTATTATTAATAATAATAATAATGTAAAGTTTCCTCTGTTTATGCCAATCATCAGGCCTTTTGGTTGTTTAGGCGCTGTAACATTTTAGTTGAGTTCACCTTACAGATTTTCACTTCACATTGGCTTTGAATGTTATCACCTTCATTAAACATAAATCAAAAGCTGTATTACCTTTGATAAAGTTAGCTAGATGTTTCACGTGGCACAGGTAGAGACACCTAACACTGAGGTTGCCTGAAACTTTCTTCTATTTGCCCCTGTTTTCAATTACTTACAACTTTGTCAGACTTAAAGTGTTTAAAGTTCCTTGTGATGTGAAGTGCAAATCCAGTGTTGGGTTGTTGTTTTTTTCAGCAACAAGCCTCTAGCTGGATCTATACAGGAAAACACAGCTGGGACATGGCCTTTTTGTCAGTTTATAATTTAACCAAGTCTGAATGGAGTTCCATGGAGGTAGCAATGGAACATTCCTGGCCTCGTTACCTCTCACCTACCCAATTTAATATTTCTGCTGCAAACCATGGAGGTATTAATACTCTTAGAAAAAGAGTCAGGGACACATTTCATAATAGAAAGAATTAGTCGACCTTACTCTAAAGTCACAACCATCCTTCTATCTTATACCCATATTTTATTTACCTGAAGGAAGCTGGAGTACCAAGAAGAGAACAGCACTGAGAAGATAAAGGATTTTCATGGTACAGTGTCATTCAGGGTCTCAGCATTCCTAGAGAAAAGAGACACCAAGAAAGAGAGGAGACAGAGTGTCCCTGTATTTAGGGTGTTGGGGTATCCTCAGTTGCAGAAATCTTGTTTTGATCCAAGTGATATTAAAAATAAGTCTGCTGCAATTAATAATAATGAATGTTATCGATCCAGCATCAAAGTATATTAGAGAAATGAAACTGGCAAGTCCCTGCCATGAGAAAATGACATTATGAATATTTACATCTGGTAAACATCTATGGCCTGATCCAAAGCCCTTTGAGGTCAATGGAAATACTCCCAGTGGCATCAATAGACCTTGCAGAAGTCTCTAATGCAGACTAGAATTCCAGCAAACAGATCTACCTGGGAAGCATCTTGGCAGAAGGAGTGTTGTGTGTCTCTGAATATACCTGTATTTTATAGTTTTTATCAATATTCTATGTATGTCTAATTTCAGGGTTTTTGGGTGTGTGTGTGTATTTTATTAGTATATGTCCAAGCTACTATAGAAGGGTTTCAGATACTTTTAGAAACTGAAAATAAAGTTAATACCCTAGACAATCCTGTGTGCTATTAATTTGTGGGGTTTATTTTAAATCTAATATGAGAAATTTGACAGCTTTCTCCAGGACCAAGTTGTGATCATTTCCATCACTTTTTTTGCCACGATAAATTGCCAGCCATAATAATAACATTGAAAAGTAGAGACCCAAACTGTTGATGTGCCAAGCCTGGCTAAACTAATCATAAAAATAGTAGAAATATAGGGGTGGAATGGACCTGAATAGGTCACATAGACCAGTCCCCTGCACTCAGGCAAAACCAAGTATTATCTAGACAGGAGTTTGTCTAACTGGTTCTTAAAAACTTCTAATGATGGAGATTCCACAGCCTCCTTAGTTAATTTGTTCCAGTGCTTAACCACCCTGCCAGTTAAGAAGGTTTTCCTAATATCTAATCAAAATCTCTCTTGCTGCTCGTCTGTCTATGTGATCTCACGGTAGAAGCCCCCTGGCTGTTTACCTGAAGGTAACCGAAGGCTAAAAGCCCACTGGATTCTATCATGACACCAAGTACTGAGAAGGAAGTGTGAGCCATTGGACTGAACGATCTTTCCCCTGGAATCCATTGAGGGGTCACCATAACTGAAATCTCACTGTCTAAGTGTGGGGCAGTGAGTCAGCTCCCAGGGAAACAGAGTGTGGGAATGGGGAATAGGGGTTTCTGCCCGGTGGTGAGGCCTCTGATTAAAGGTCCTAGTGACCTTTGGAGCTACCCCCTCCAAATTTTAAAGACAGAACTAAATTGCCTCAAAGTGAGAGTCCTTGTCATGTCTCAATGCCCATTAGAGCTGAAGTCACTGAAAAATGGGGCTATAGCTCAGCTGGTACAGATTCAACAACACTTTTGTCCAAACACAGGCAGGCTGCTGGGTAACCTTTTGATCTCCGGGGTCCACAGTTCCACTGCAGGGGCTTGCCAGAGCCCTGGAGGGAGCAGGCTCCCTCTTGGGTGTTGAGCTCATTCCTCCACAGCAGCATCCCTGGGATCCTCAGCTAGAGCCAGCAGCACTCCTGGGGACTGCTAGGCTCTCTGCTCTGCAGTAGGGACCAAGGGAGCCCTGGGAGACCAGCTTGGAGCTGGGGCTCTCAAGGCTGGCCAGGCTTCTCTCCTGGGGAAATGTGACCAAGAGATTTTATCCATTTCGGTTTTGTGGCATGAACCCAAATTCCAAAGAATTTCCAAATTTCTCACAAGCCAAAAGTAGCAAGTTTTGGCCACCTCTCAAGCAGCCCCCCACCCCAGTGCAGGAGCAGAGAGCTGGGAAGCAGACCCAGTCCTGGAGGGCAAGCAGTGAGTGACTGTGGGGCATTGACGGGAGGAGGGACCAACCCCAGTAGATATGTGATATCAGGCTGTATAGCCTTCTCTCCTCTCCCCCTGCCCGCAAATGGATAGTGCTTTGGAGGCAACTACAGGTACTCCCACTAGCAACGCCGGTCAAACCAAGATTACACTACTTAACAGAGATTAATGAAATTAAATTCAATTAAATATATTGGGCACCTGTTAGCATCTTCCTTCCAGATGATCCAAGCTCTTCCCACAATTGGCCTCACAACTTCCCCAGAAAGCAGGCAAGCAGATAGCTGCTTTTCATATTTAGCCATGTGCGGCCCCATAGAATTAACTTTAACCCTTTAATTACCAAACTAAATTACACAAACCGGACAAATAACACACCTTCAGTCAATGTGCAATGCAAACCGTCTGAGGTTCACACACCCCTCCCTGCATCCTGCACCCTGTCAGCTTCCACAAAAAAAAGGATGCTTTTCTGTAGCAAAACCATCTCATTGCAAAACAGCTGTCACACACATGGGTTTGCAATTTCTTATGGCAGCAAAAGCAGCCAATGTCATTTTGACATAGCATATGGGCAAAATTTCCAAACAGCTTCTGTTTTCTGCCTGCCTCTGCACCACAAAGCATGGTTTGCATGTGTCTATATTTGCATATGCAGCATGGCCCCCCCAAGATGTCCAGGCTCCATACACCCACTGAAAATCAACCTTCAACGATGCCAACCGGTGGTATTTTACTGCTTTGGGAAAACTAATGTAATACTGCCTCCCAATGGGTGGAAGTGGGGGAATAATGGGGTATACTGGCCCTTTAAGGTCAGGATGCCCTATTTCAGGAATTAAGGAGCAAATGAAGTCCTGGCAGAAGCAGGTGCTGGGAGAAAGAAGATGGACCTGGGGAGGGATAGTTTAGTGTCTGGAGGATAACCAGGATGCCCTTCCCTCTTGCATTCAGGCTGCTGGGCTGTAGCCATCTCCATTCTTTAGCAGGCTGCCAAGAGGGGCAACTGCCCTCCCAATCCACAGAGACACTGGCAGATCTTCACGGGATGCTGCAGGGCCCAGCGCTACATCAAGACTGAGCTCTGCTGGAGCCAGCACTGCTGGCCTGCGAGTAGCTCCATCAGCTGCGGTCATGGCTGGACCTTCCCTACCCATGTGTTGGGGAAACCTCCAGCCACCAGCAAATCTGAACAATGTGAATGAGACTAACCCTGGAATTGCTTGTCACCTGCAGGCACCATTGGCTCCCCTGTCCTATGTCTGATCTGCCAACGTGGGTTGTGTGCACATTTACCCTCATTGCTAAGGCTGGGGCTTTGTCAATGGCATTTTAGAGAGACCTGTTGTGCCCTTGCTCTCTACACAACACTGAGACTATGGGAAAATCACACAGGCCCCGCTGTGTTCCAGAGAATCGTGTTTATTACTAGGTACAAAAATACTAGGCCTGGCTACCCATGAACATTTCTGCTCCAGCAGAGTTCTAGTGGCTACCGCAACAGAAGACATGGAGATACACAAGAGGGCTCCCAGCTGTTTAAAGGAATACCGCCCAATTCCTATCTACCACCTAATGTCCCCATTCCATATACGTATATTCATGGCTCACAGGATCCTCAATACTACTAAGGTTATTTTGTGATTTTACAAGGATTTGAAACCTCTCTGTAAGGGGATGGATGCATGCAAATAGGAAAATAAACTAAGTACATATGAAATATTGACCAATATTAATATTTTGGGGGAGGGATAGCTCAGTGGTTTGAGCATTGGCCTACTAAACTTAGGATTGTGAGTTCAATCCTTAAGGGGGCCATTTAGGGGTCCGGGGTAAACAATCTGTCAGGGGAGAGTACTTGGTCCTCCTGGTGAAGGCAGGGGACTGGACTCAATGATCTTTCAAGGTCCTTCCAGTTCTATGAGATAGGTATATCTCCATATATTTTATTTTATATCACATAAAGGACATGGACATACAGACACACACACACACACACACACTCTTTCTCTCTCTCTCTCTGGTGTCAGGCCACTTTTCAGGGAAAGCTGTTTCCTGAATTCCTCTTTGCACCATAGGGCCTTGTCCAAAGCCCACTGAAGTTACTGGTACATGCACTTCAATTACTTTGCAACAGGCTGTGACGAGGCTGAGCGGCCCCACACCAGCACTGCAGGGGTTAACCCTTCCCTCTGGGCTGAGAAAGCCATGCCCCGGAAGCTCTGCTGGGCATGCGCCAACTGGAGGAGCAGTATAAAAGCCTGCAGAGCTGCTCAGTTGGGGCTGACCACCGGAGGGGAAGGCCGTATACTACCAGCTGCTGTGGAGGCACAGCCAGGATCCCGGGGTTCCAGAAGCCAGCCCAGCAGAGACGCCGTTGGAGGCCCAGCTGGACATAGGCCCGGTGGGGGAATGCTGCAGGAGACCCCTGGGCACAGAAAGCGCAGCAGTACGGGTAGGAAGTGACCCAGGGAACTTTTAAAGGACACGCTCGCTCGGCGTGTTGCGGGTGGATCCCCACTGAGCTAGGGGCAGGGAAGCCCCGCCAACAGGTGAGCCCCGGGTCCTCCTACCCCTGCAGCCACTAGACTGCATTGCCCCGAGACACAGAGGAACTTTATTGACTCTGGCCACTGGGCCACACTGCCCCGAGAGAGGGGAGCTTTATTGACTCTGGCCCTGGGGCCACACTACCCTGAGAAAGGGAGGAACTTTGTTGACTCTGGCCATTGGGCCGCGCTGCCCCGTAATCGGGGGTGATAGAGTGACTGAGGTCCACTGCCATGACCCACCCCTGCCCCAGAGGGGCGCTGTGCAGCTGGACCCACCACACAGGCCAATGAGGCTTAATTGTCATAGATGATCAGGATGTAATCTTGGTCCCAGGGAATTCAGTACAAATCTCCCATTGACTTCCATGGGGCCAGTATTTCAACCTTGATAGTAGTTTTCTCCAGGCAAGGCTACGTCAACTGTAATGATGACACAGAAAATATGGAATTTATTATTAATAATGTCATACACATCTACGCATGGGCCAGAATCTTTGTCATAACTTAGGTCTATGCCCTTACATCGTGTCAAAGAGCAGATGCTGAGTCTGTGGTTCACAGAGGCGTTAGATTGAATAACAGCAACAGTTGCTAGCGAAGCTAAACACAAACCCTTACTAAATTAGAAAATAACTTCATCTTTTATCAGTTTCTTCTGTATTATATGCCTTATGCCTAGAAGCTCATAACACAGATAGACGAAGCTCTTACTTTATATGGAAATATAATATATAATTGTAGAAATTATATAGAAAATCAAAATCTATCTTTAACATTCTGCTTTTTGGAGCCTGCCAAGGAGATCTCGCTAAAGAGTGTATTGCAAGTATTTTGAAAAATGTTATGCATTTTTAAAATAAATATATATATATATATAGCTAATCATTAAGGAAGGTATATATATATATATATATTAAGGGAGGTATATATATATTAAGGGAGCTATATATATAGCTAATCATTAAGGGAGGTATAAGAAGGTATTCTTTTACAATAAAGAAGGAGATATGTTCAGTTGACACGTTATGAAGCTCTCAAAAAGTAAAAATCTGTAAAGTGAATCCCACTGAAATATTATAAGGCCTGTATGACACTGGATCGGATCATCTGTCTGACTGCCTGTTCGAATGAGATCTCAAAACATATGTAGCCATCCTCCTAACTGTCAAATTAAGTCTAGAGACTGACCAGGTATGGTGCAGAGGAGACAGCTGTTCTGTCTTACTACTCCCAAAAAATTATCAATATTATTAGTTGCAAACCAAGTAATAGACTGTGACATTACTAATATGAACTATGACTGTATAGATCATTGTTGCAACCAAGGTCATACAGTGGCACCAAATCTTGTACAAAGGAGGTCCAGTGAGGTGTCTGTGAAAAGGTTATGATTTGCTGGTTATGATTGTGCTATCTGTATGTATGTATCATTTTTGTATTTAAAGTTATAAGTATTGGCCCTATACCGTCTGTATTTCAAACTTGTGCTATGCGTCTGGGTGACACCCCAGACAGTCTGGTATCCGCACTGCCTAGTGTGCTTGATAGCCACTATGGACCATCAGCTGTACCACTGACCCATTGAGAGAACTCAGACACACTTGGTGACTCAGCAAGGCCTGCAGAGACATGCCCATGTACAGAACTCCAAGATTTTTCCATGCCATGTGCTGGGTGGCTTGTGGTTGGAATAAAGAGAGCACAAGCCACATTTTGGCCAGGACAGTCTCTTCTCTAGGCCCTGTCCTGGCCGTCCTGACTTTTTAAGCAAAAGTTGACATTTGTCCCGCTTGCTTTTGCCAGCTTGATCAATTGTCAAGAGCCAACGGGACAAATTCCCACTTTTGCCAAAAAAGTGGGGTGTGGAGGAACTTGGTGTGTATGTGTGTTGAGCTGCAATATCAGTCCTGTGCAGGGGGGATGTAGGACTCGGGCCGGGGGCAGGCAGTGCTTGGGTGAGGGGAGTGCAGGGCTTGGAGTTGGCCTTGGTGAGTGGCTCAGGCCAGCCCTGCGTGGGGGGGAGTTGGGTAGAAGGGCTTGAGCTAACCCCAAGTGGTGTCCCATTTTCCCTTTGGGAATATGATCACTGTAGTCATTGGATGATGAGAAGGGACAACTGGTATTCAGGTTGGATGTTTCCAATATTTGCCAGAATCATGGGTCATTTTCTGATTGGCCCAGGTCAGCTTTAACGAGAAGTCAAGCCATGTCACCCTTCAGAAACTGCATAAAACAGACTGTTTTGATCAAAGTGTTGCTTCCTAGAGCTAAAATGTCTGAGTGAGAGAGAGGAACCCTGAGCACTTGATATCACTTAGTAGTTGAGAACACCTGCTGTCTAGTAACTTTCCTGATAAGCAATTTAGTAGCTTGATCCTTTAAGTCCTACAGTCCTACCTAAGGTGACAAGAGGATGTTGCTATCATGACGCCCTGAGTGAATGAACTTTCTATCTATACTGAGAAATCAGTCAGAGCTACCATGCGGCTGAGCTGAAGAATTCACTTTCATGCTCCTTTCGTCAGATAAGTAGCAAAAATACATGTATTTTGTTTCCCAAAGGAAAAACTTGGTTATTTTGAAGCTGAATACTCCTCTGAAAGTATGTATCTGAGTTAAAGCCCTGGAAATGGCTACAATGTGTGATATATACTTGCATTTCTCTAAGAAATTGAATCCTTGTTGTTTAGAAATTGTGGTAACTCAATATGTGATTAAGATTGTTGAAGTCCAGAAATATCTGTAACAGAACACTGCACTTATCAACAGAGAAAGATTGCCCAGAGGAAGGCGGACTAAAGCCTAATAATCTCACAGATTTGTGGTCAAGAGAAATTGACAGCTTTTTGCACAAAAAGAGGAAGAAGCTGTCAATTGTCTTGTAAGATAACGATCTTTACCACAATTTGATTATATAGTTAAAGTTGCCTAAGAGCAGAGAGTGTTAATAAAATTCCAGAATAGTTGAGATCATGAATTGCATGCTACCCTTGGGAGTCTTCACCACATGGACAAAGCTCTTAGACCCTCACCTCGCTAGCTATCAACTCTCTCTACACCCTAAGAATGGCCTCAACCACTCCCAGCTGTCCATGCCCTCTTAAACCCACCCCCATCTCCTCCAGATGTCATGTGTCCTTCAAGTTATGTTCCCACTGGAGGCGGAGGCGTAATTTTGGCTAGCCACCCCAAGAAAGTGTCCAGAGTTTCAGATGGGATCATACTCAGCCTGTCCTACCCCTTGCACTGCCATGGCTATACTTCTATTTTCCACGTGCTAGCTCAATCAGAGTTTGTGTGGTATGTCTACCTGAACTGGAAATGACACCTCAAGCCCCAGTGTAAACATACCCTTAGAAGATGTGAGAGCTGATAAGCTCTGTGCAGCTAGGGAAGGGAGAGATCATGATGTCATCATCTATATGCATTTCTAGTGTCTTTCACTGGTGTTCCTGGCATTCAACCACTAGATGACAGCAGCAGTAAAAAGATGCTCCTTCTAACTGAGCATCAGTCTTGAAGTACCTGCTTTCTCACAGATCAGCCTGCTGGACTTTAGAGACAGTACAACAAAAACAATCGTGGAAAGATGATAACTTCTGCCTAGTTAAAGGCTGTGATCAATTTTCAAATACAGATTCCCGCACACGTATAGACTTAAAAAAATATCTATGTGACATTTCTGATGCATGGTGCAGGTTGGTTTGAGGAAGGATCCAATTTGAATTTTGGGAAATCATATCACCAATTGAAATAGGCACAATATTTCCTTTTTCTTAAGTTGTCCTCATCTTTTTAAGGACAGTCATGTGCTTAATTATGATCTCACTTACACCAGTTTACACAAGGGCCTGATGGTTTCAATAGAGTTACTCCTGATCTACAGCGATCAATGTAACAGGGAGCAGAATCCAGCCTGAGACCTTATTGCAGATTGGTGTAATTTCCTCTGCTCTCCCCATTGTGGGTGATGAATTTTGAA
The DNA here is from genome assembly GCA_007922305.1 of Dermatemys mawii. Lineage (NCBI taxonomy): Eukaryota > Metazoa > Chordata > Testudines > Dermatemydidae > Dermatemys > Dermatemys mawii. The sequence goes on along the minus strand of ML677455.1, from coordinate 444,302 downwards.
ACAGAGGGAGGGTCTAGTTACCATGGAGTTCCACTCTGGATAACACCATACAGTCAATCTGTGGCCCAATCCCGTTCCTCTGACACCACAAACTGAAAGGATTTGTAACAGTTATAAGAAATAAACATCTACTCATGAAAGCTCATTGAAACCTACAGAGATGTGTCGACCATCATCTATCAACACCCATGGGTGGTATTAACATGCAATAAGGACTTCTTTAGTGTATTTTATTTAATTTGTTATTTTTAAAAAGATAAACAAGATGGATTTTTGAAGAGAATAATGCTAGAAACAGCCCCCTGTCTTCGCACACCCCCCCACACCCACACCCACACACACTTCAAGACTATGATCTCACACCAGCTTGCTCTTATTAAAAGGAGAATAAAAAAATCTTATATGGGGGTTACAAGAGCTCCCTTCTGGAATTTGTCTAGCTCACAAGGTTCTTTATATCCCACTTTTCGGAGTTCCACTGAAGCAGGATCTGATGATTTTAGAAGCAGGTGGCTGCCTCCCCGCTTCCCAGAGATCTTGATTAGACAATCAGTCAAAAAATCTCCTGTACAAAGAAAAGAGAATCAGATTCTGAGATGTTTTCCCACAGAACAGGGATAATATGATGTTTGATTTCAAACCAATTGCACAGGAGGAATTGCCCAGTCACTCTATAGTGGGTGAAGAGGTCCCTACTGTGACGTGCTACCGAGTATTAATGGGGATAGTCAGGTGTATCTAAACAGGTGAGCTGGTTGCCTATAAAATCTACACTGCAGAAAAACACAACTCTCGTCCAGGTATAGTTGTTCTATCTATCACACACACCTTGGGCACAGCTGAAGCTAAAAGGACAGATAATTACTTGGGTGATAAACAACTTACTCTTAAAGAATGAAGGGAAATTTCAGTTTTGTCTGAAGGCCAACTCTGTTCAGGTGTTAGTTGCATATGAGCAGCTGCTGGCATGGCCATTCCAGCCTGGCCCTCCCTCTGCAACCCCACAGGGCTACCAGCTTGACATCACCTGCATGTTTGGTATTTTAGTAGATGGGAAAATCTCTCGCCCTCCCAGTTGCTTCTCTGGGATCTGTCCCGGCTATAACATTAATTTGCCCATAGTGGGTATCCTGTGTAACAGGGATTGGCAACCTTTGCACACGACCCATCAGGAAAGCCTGCTGGTGGGCCGGGACAGTTTGTTTACCTGCATCATCCACAGGTTTGGCCGATTGCAGCTCCCACTGGCTGTGGTTCGCCGTTCCAGGACAACGGGAGTTGTGGGAAGCAGCGGCCAGCACATCCCTCAGCCCACGCCACTTCCTGCAGCCCCTATTGGCCTGGAACAGAGAGCCGCGGCCAACGGGAGCTGCCATTGGACGAGTCTGCAGACTGCTCTGGCCTGCCAGTGGATTTCCCTGACAGGCCGCATGCCAAAGGTTGCCGATCCCTGGTCTAGAACCTATCTTTTCAGAACCCCTGGGAGACATCCATATCCAATGACGATTCCCCATTGACATCTATTTTGAGGTTGCTATATTATATTAGTGTGAGCTTTGCTGAGATTGTATGATGCTAGGTCTTTTGATCAGAATCTTTTGCAGTACCAAATACAACCTCTTTACAAATGTATAAGCATGTTACAGTTACAAACTTACCTTTATCAAATAAACTTGTCATGTCATCAAAAATTTAATTAGGTCTATTTAAGAAGACCTTGTGTCCATGTTGACTGTCATTAATTATATGCCTAATCTTTAATTCTTTATTGATTGAATCAGCTTTTCCATTATTTTGCCAGGGATTGATGCCAACCTACTTGGCTTATAGTTACTTGGATCATCTTGACTGCCCTTTTTGAATATTGGCATAACATTAACACTCTTCCAGTCTTCTGGTATTTCCCTACTGTGTTACCAATAATCAGTGGAACAGAGATCTCCTCAGCGAACTCTTTTCGGACTCTGTGGTGCAAGTTATCCAGGTGATTTAAAAAAGGTTATCCCTAGTAGATGCTGTTTAACACCCTCCTTAGTTACTAATGGACTAGACAGTTGTTCACCATCCTTACATAACATCAATACATCACCCAGCTTCTTTCTAAATACTGTACAGAACAGAAATGTTTATTGAATACCTCTGCCTACTCTGCACCATTATTAATGATTTTACCACCTCCAGGGACTGGACCCATACTATTGTTTGGATTTCTTTTATTCCGAATATTTTAAAAAATGATTTCTTGTCCTTAGCCCTGCCAGCCATGGGTTCCTCCCTGATGTCCTTAGCTTCCTTTATCATATTTCTGCACTTCTTGACTTCCCATTTATACTGATTGCTATCTACTTCCCCTGTTTTGCATTTGTTACAGATGTTGTTTCATTTCTAATTGTTGCCTCCACTTCCCCAGCAGACTGATATAGAGACACAGCCCCCTGCACTCTCTTGTGGAGACTTTACTTTTGTTCCTGCTTGATTTCACTCTTCTAAAATATAAAAGCAATGTTTGACAACAGGGTGTCTTGGCTCCAACCTCTGCCCATATTTGATGCTTCGGCAGCAGAAGGAGGCTGTAAAAGAACGACAAGGGTCTGGTAAGGAATCCTCCCAAAGTATGACCAGTACCCGGCTGCTATAATAAGCTATGGTGTCCCTGTTGCAAGCACTGGAGTTGGGGTGGTGCACAAGACGTTGCTGGAGGCTGTCAGGTCTAAAGCAGCAATCCCTATAGCACTGAGCACAGCAGAGAATCTGGGCTGCTCCAGGCTGTGGAGTTGCCCACAGGCATCCTGAGTGAGGCAGATGTAAGGAAGAACAGCCACTGGGGTGATTCGAATATATGCTGGTACCACTCCCGCCCCCACATGGCCTAGAATATGGGCTGTGCCATAAGCATCGAACTTCCAAAAGTATTAAACAACAGCTTGGATATAAGAAGGAGAGGCACAGGTATTTCTGTTCACACCGCAATGTCTGCCTTGTGGAATGCTGAATTTACCTTCGACAGCACACGCCCCATGGATGGCATCTTCTAATATACACAGAATGGGATGGACATCGCCGAGGGAAGCAGGTACCTCCAAGCTGTCTACACGCCAAGCTGATCCTCTGAGCCTGGGAGAATTCTGCATGAAGAAAAAGAGTCTTCATCATCATCCTGCAGAGCAGGGTAAATAAGGGCTGGATTCCAGGATGACAAGCATTTCTCATTCACTGAGACCTGGCCAAGTCATCCCCAGTATCTTCCAGTGCAAAAGTTTATGACAACTTCAGGACTATTTAAATGGTTGTAGTTCTATGGACATTCAATGGCAGCCCCTAGGAAGAGAATGGGGATGGGTTATTGAGACAGGGGCACTGGCTTTCTGAATGCTGAGTTGAGAACAGTAGCTCTGAGCACTTGAGTCCTTCACTGCCTCGTGCCTTTAAGGGATGGTAAACAAATGTCTGCCTAGGTCACTCACTTTCTTTAGTGACTGCTGCTGTGTTTTTGATCCCTCCTGGCTCTCATTGTGATATGCCAGGCAATATCATAAAGTCAATTTGCCTAAGTAGGGTTGAATTGGCTCAGCACTGGATTGGTCGACTCAACTTTTTGAAACAGAAGGGCTTGAAAAAGTCCCTTCTGGTTTGAAAGTCTGACTGTCCGTGAGACTCTGCGCAGGTTTCTTTCTGTAAACTCATTCAGGAACACTTTCTTCACAACCAATGGACAGTTTTAGGTTATATGCAAAGAGCCTGGAATTTTGAAAATGCAGCCTCAACGTGCACAGCCGAAATTTTTGGAATATTTAGAATAATAGAATCTCAGGATTGGAAGGGACCTCAGGAGGTATCTAGTCCAACCTCCTGCTCAAACCAGGACCAACCCCTACACGTCCACTGCTTTCCCCTCGTCCACAGAGCCAGTTAGCTCATCATTTAGGTTAGAACATTTTTAATTGGAGGTTGTTTTGTTTATACCAAACTATCTACAACCAACAGATTGAAATTTGGACCCTAAAATGATACATTGGCATGGTTACAAACACTGTCCCACTCCCAGATAATATCATTTTTAGAAACAAAGCTAAGCACATAGCTGTGGTAAGTTCTGCGAGATAAAGGGGCTAAGACACTGGGATGAAGGGCTGCCAGTTAGAGATCTGGGTTCTGTTCCCAGCTGTGTAACCTCTCAGTGGGATGTAAGGCCTGACTTTATAATACAGGCTGTGAAAGGCACAGAACTACTAACACTTGTCAGCAGTAGAAGTTATATTTTAAGTTATCGTCTCCTGGCCTCCAGCCCTGTGCACCATCTTCTAGACCAATGAGAGTACGGAAATGGGTTGGCCAGACCTCATTTGGTCTGTGTCCCATCTGGCTGTTCAGTTCTGTGATTGCCTCATTACAGGAAGAGTATGTGCAGTGTGGATAGAAGGTGGGGTGGTTAAAGCAGCAAGATCTGAGGAAAATATTAAGGGAAATTTAGATTTTTTTTTACTGGCCATAATTTAGTCAAATCTCAGTGCTTTTTCTCAGGGTCAGAGCACTAGAGCTCATAAAAAAAGTCAGAAAAATGTTTCTAATTGAAAGTGTTCGGCAACTTTAGTATGGGCTCACAAATGACTCTATATTATTTCTCATTTTCATTTTCATCTTCTTACCTGGGACAACTTGGAGCACCAAGAAGACAACAGCAAAGAACAGGTAAAGGATCTTCATGGCTGAAGGTTGGCCAGAAACTCAGTGTCACTGAAGAGAAGAGATTCCAAGACAAAGAGAAGATGGAGTTCCTGTATTTGTTGGAGAGTGGGAATTAAAATATACTGAGTTCTAGAAATATTGTTTTAATTTAAATGACAATTATAGTATGTGTTCTGCAATCTGCTAGCAGTAATAATGATTGTATTCTAGACATTCATAGATCTATCTCCTAGGAGGACTTCAGAGATATACATTTGTGTGATGCAAGATAAATTTCAAAACAAATGTTTCATAAATAGTTGTAATTAAGCAGTTACATATTTTTGGGTTATCATAGAAATCTCGTTTCCCTGAGCCAAAATACAGATCGGAGAACTGTTGCACATGTATGTACTTTATTTGCAAAAACAGAATGGAAAAGAATTAAGAAATTTCAGAAAGCGAAACAAAGATGGTTGGATGCTCTTATTTATGGAATTTATAAGAATGATTTCATCATGTGATATTACAATTAACCAAGAATTAATCAATCACATCAATTCATTCTAGATCTTATCACAGTCTTGTTACATAGGCAAACTTGTTACATTTACATTAGTTCTGTATTGCGTTGGGCAGGTGACTTTAGCAACAACACTGAACTATGACTTAGTATCATAGAAACATAGAATATCAGGGTTGGAAGGGACCTCAGGAGGTATCTAGTCCAACCCTCTGCTCAAAGCAGGACCAATCCCCAACTAAGTCATCCCATCCAGGGCTTTGTGAAGCCTGATCTTAAAAACCTCTAAGAAAGGAGATTCCTCCACCTCCCTAAGTAACTCATTCCAGTGAAAAAGTTTTTCTTAATATCCAACCTAAACCTCCCCCTCTGCAATTTGAGACCATTGTTCCTTGTTCTGTCATCTGCTACCACTGAGAACAGTCTAGATCCATCCTTTTTGGAACCCCCTTTCAGGTAGTTGAAAGCAGCTATCAAATCTCCCCGCAGTCTTCTCTTCTGCAGACTAAACAATCCCAGTTCTCTCAGCCGCTCCTCATAAGTCATGTGCTCCAGCCCCTAAATCATTTTTGTTGTCCTCTGCTGGACTCTTTCCAATTTTTCCACAATCTTCTTGTAGTGTGGGGCCCAAAACTGGACACAGCACTCTCCTTAATTGAGAACCTCTGATTTAAATGATTCTTATTCCTCTGGAATTTTACTAGTATCTATGGCCACTGTGACTAAATATTCAAAGTTACCACTATCTGAATATTTAGTCAACATGGTTTTCATTCCCCAGCCAATTCAAGGCTTCTTCCTCTTTTTGTCAAAGTGTGGAGTGGAGAATTTTTGCACATTGACATATTTTATTAGCCAAGTCAGAATTTAAAGCAGTTAAGAAGTCATTGAAAGAAGAATAAAGATGGTTAGAGGCTCATGTTTATGAAATTTTCCAGCACTGACAGCCCCGGGCTGGAAGCTGGCCCTACCCCTCGCTATTTGCATTGGTGCATAAAGAACCCGGGGCTGTCGGGCCAGGAAGTGCTCAAGCAGTATCGAGGAGGGTCCTGTTTCCTGCAGCAACTTCCCACTGCCACACTTCCTTTCTTTTCCTTCTTTTCTTCCCCTTTTCTCTTCTACACCCTCCTCTCTGCTCACCTTGTTTCTCTCCTTCTTAACCCATTCTCTTTTAACTCCCGTCATGTCTCCCTTTGTCCTTTCTCTCCTTGAACCCTTCTCCTTTCACTCTTCACCGTAACCCCTTCATCTGTTTCTTTCTTATGTTTTCTCTTTTTCTCTCTCTTCCTCATATTTTCTCTCCTCCCCTACCTTGCCTCTCATTCTTCCCCCCTTTTCTCACTGTCCTCATCCCTAACTCCAGCAATCCCTCAAATGGCAGTTCCCACAGTGTGAATGTTAATCAGTGGATGGTTAACTAACACAGTACTACAAGAGGAACATACTGGGCATTCAGATAACCAGGATTTCCAGATAAAGGGAATTTAAATAACTGGCAGCATCCTGTAGATGGTTTTAACTCAGGTAGCTTAACAATTACCACGTTTTCATTTGGGCAAATAAAACACGTGTATTACTGCTACTTATCCATTAAAACTGGCATGAAGGCGTGTTGTCTGGTTCAGCCTCACAGTAGCTCTGGGTAGTTCCTTGAGATTACAACATCTGCATTCTTGTTCTCTTTCTGGATTTCACAGCCATCTCCCTAGATCGGACTTTAAAGGAAGAGTTAATGGGGTGATTTTCAGGGAAGCGACTTTAGTAGTTACCAGACAGGGGCGCTCTCAGTAGCCAGGTGATGACAGTCCTGCTCACTGTCTCTCTGATCCAGATATATGAGCTGCAGGGAGTCAGGCTTTGGACAGAACAGCCTGTTTTATACATATTCTGAAGGCTTGCTTTCTTCTTGGCAAAGCTGCCGTGAGCCAATCAGAAAGTGACCCCTGCTTCTGGAGAAGATTCGCAATGTCCAACCATAATTAGGATATTGGAATTCTTGCAGTTTTGTCTGTGGATGATTCCATGGTGTTTGTGCAAAACATCTTGTGCCCTCCCAGATTGTGCAAGACACGTTAGGCCACAGAGGTTTGTGTAAAATGTCTTGGGACATGTAACGAACACTTGCTTGTTTAGCTCTGATCAGCAATTTACTCCTTCAGGCCCCCCTCCATTGGCCTCCCTGTGGTGTGGTCCTTGGCCAACTTGACACAACTCTGTGTCCTTCCCCAAGTGACAATTTCTCCATCAGCAGTTTGAGCTGCCAGCAGAAATGTCCATTCTGAAGGCAGGAGAGATTCTTTATGTAAAGACTTTTCACATTCCTTGATGATTCTATATGTGTTTCATAGCTTATCACGCTGCAACATAAAGTCATTTGACTCATTCATTACTTATAATGTTTGTTACAATTAAATCAATAGTTAGACAAATGACTCTACATGGCACCGTACCAGTAGCTGGGTAATTTCTACATTTCGTTTGTAAATTAGTAGGATTGCATCATAAATTTAAAAATACTAACAATTAAGAATAACAATGTAATCTGTTTTTGCACCAGCCAAAATGCTGATTAGGCTTTGTTGTTGTCTAGGCCTTATTAAATTTTAGTTGAGTTCATCTTACCAAATTTTCACTTCAAATTGGCTTTAAATTTATCACCTTCTTCAACATAAATCAAAGACTTTGTTACCTTTGTTATAATTAGTTAGACATTACAGGTGATGCAGGGAGCAGCACTTAAATTGAGGTTACTAGATACTTTTTTTCATTTGACCCTGTTTTCAATTATTTATAACTTTTCCAGACTTCAAGTATATAAAGTTCCTGGTGCCATGAAGTGCAGATCAAATGTTGGATTGTTGTTTTTTAGCAACAAGTATCTAAGTTCTGCTGAGGAAAATACAGCTGGGAATGTTATTTTTGTTAGTGCAGAATTTAACTCAATCTGAATGGATTTCTATGGATGCGGTGACAGGGCTGTTCACCTATCAAACTTCACATTTCTGCTACAACCCATGGAGGCTTTAGAACTCTTCAGAAAAGGAACTGGAAGAAGTTTAATAGAAAGAATTAGGCAACTGAACTCTAAGCTGAGAACTGTCCCTCCATATTATCCCTACATTTTATTTACATCTTACCCGAAGCAATCCGGAGCACCAAGAACAACAAAGAAAAGGTAAAGGATCTTCATGGCTGATGGTCATTGTGGATCTCAGGTCCCTAGAGGGAAGAGACATCAAGACAGAGAGGAGACAGAGAGTCCCCGTATTTAGGGGACTGAGAATTGTGATATATTGAGTTGTGAAATTTTGTTTTGCTCCAAGTGTTATTTAAAACACATGTGCTGCAATTAATAATAATGATTGTTATCCACACCGCACCGGAGTATGTTACAGAAATATAACTGACAAGTCCGTGCTGCCTTAAAGAAGATGCATTATGCATATTTAGACCTGGCAAATATCTACAGCTCGTCCAAAGAGCCCCATGAGGTCAACAGAAAGACCCTCCATTGGCATCAGCAGGCTCTGGAGAGTCCCCTGGTGCAGATTTAAGAATAGCAGCCGTGTTAGTCTGTATCCGTAAATAAAACGAGGAATACTTGTAGCACCTTAGAGACTAACCAGTTTGTTTCCCTTGTTCTGTTCCTTAGAAATCCATTTCTTTTACCTTTTCCAAAATAAGAAAGAAAATAACATACCCTAAAAAGTCCCTATTCTGGGTTAGTGCCACACATAGGTGTTTATAGACCATGGTCCACACAACTCTGCATGTTTCAATGATCTCATGTGTGCAGAGCTTTATTCCTTCTGTAATACTTCTGCCATGAGATGCCAGCAGTAACAGGGGTTCCTCTTATCATTGCGAAGCAGAACCAGCTCGAATCCTCACCCAGAAATCTGGGAACCCCCCCCACCATATCAGGGCCCCTCTTAGCGGGAATAGTTCCCCAAGCGCAAGTACTGAGAGTGTGTAAAGGAAAAGTAAATGTTTATTAAGAGAAGAAAATACAGCATGAATCTGGGAAAACATTGCAACAATGACTTGAAAGAAAGCAAACAATAAGTAAAACACTCACTCTGAAGTTTCTTAGGCAATAATCTTTTGCCTCAGTTTCCCACCGTGCTGTGTGGAAGTCCTTTAACACTCCACTCTCCATTTCCCTCCTGTGCATCCCACTCATGGTTTGCTATCCAAGGTCAGTGCCATCCCAGAGTCCAGGGGACCTCCCACCTCTGGGGTAAGGAGGTTTTGAGTAATGCCTCCATCTCTGGTCACCGCGGTTGCTGCGGTCTGTGTCACTTCATGTCAATGTCTCTGCCGCTTTCTCGGCTATTGTCACTGCTGCGGTTTCCTGCTGTCGATATCTCTCTTGGCATCTCTGCCACTGCTCATTGCTGCCACTGTCACTGATGCTCCCAGCTGTTCGTCGTGTTCTGAGGTTCCACCATCAAGCCCAGTTCTTCGTGACTTCAGCTCTTTGTGATTTCACTGGGTAGTGGAAATCTCTCTTCTGTGTTGTCTTTTCACTGCAGCACTATCTCCACACCAGGACACTGCCCTCTTAGATCAGATTCTCATTGATATCAGCTCTAGTGATCACTGAGAAAGAACCAGGACTCTCCATTGAGTCTAGTCACTTCTGTCTTTAAAAATTGGATGGGGCGGGTCAAATGGCTTCTAGAACCTGTTAAACTCTTAGGAACAAAGAACGCATGCCCTACTTACAGGCTGGGGTTCTCTATCCTGGGAAGAAGTGATTCTGAAAGAGACTTGGGAGTGGTGGCCAATAATGGCCAATAATAACATGAGCTCCCAGTGTGAAGCTGCGGCCAAAAAAAGCTAATGCAATCCTGGGATGCATAAACAGGAGACCCACGAGTAGAAGTGGAGAGATTATTTGACCCCTGTATTTTGCACTGGCGGAATATTGTGTCTTGTGCTGGAATCCATAGTTCAAAAAGGATGTCGATTACATTGGAGAGGTTTCGGAGAAGAGCCACAACACTGATTAAAGGATTGGAAAGCACGCCTTTTAGTGACAGACTCAAAGGACATGTCTACACAGCAATTAAACACCCTTGGCCGGCTGTGGGGTTTAAAATTTAAAATTCAGTGTAGACGTTTGCACGCAGGCTGCAGCCTGGGCTCTGGGACCCTGTCCTCTCATGTGTGTATTATTAGGTACAAAAATGCTAGGCCCGGCCACCCATGAACACTTCTGCTGCAGCACAGTTCTGATGGCTACAACACCAGGAGATGGGGAAGCACACTAAAGGGTTTCCAACTATTTAAAGGGATACCACCTAGTTCCTGTACACCACATAACATTCTCACCCACCAGACATATATTCATGGCTCACAGGCTCCTCAATGATATTAGTTATTTTGTGATTTTATCACGATTTGAGCCCTCTCTGTAAGGGGATGGATGCTTAAAAATAAGAAAATAAACCAAAAACACATAGAATATTGATCAATAGTGTATAAAAGAGATGCACAACTGACACATACACACAGTCAGGTGCCATGACACTTCTCAGGGGAGCTGTTCCCTGATTTTGTCTCTGAACCAAAGGTCCTCATCCACAGGCCACTGACATCAAAGGAACTCTTCCCAGTCACTTAAATCAGTTTTGTATCAGGGCAATGATGTTTAATTGGTGTAGATGTTCAAGAACTAGTCTTGACCCAATGAAAGCCAATGACAGAGCTCCCATTGGCTTCCCTGGGCCAAAATGTCAACCAAGATTGTAATTTCTTCAAGACGAGGACTTGTCAGTTGCAATGATGACACAGAAAACATGGAATTTATTACTACTAAAGGCACAGGCCAGAATCCTTGGCATAACAGTCCTAAATTCTTAAAGCATGTCCAATGGCAGATTCGTCGCCTGTGGTTTATAGAGAAGTTACACTGAGCGACAGCAGCAGTCACTAGCTAAACTAACCACAGACTCTTACTAAGCTATGGAGTAACTTCATCTTGTAACAGTTCATTCTATATGATATGCTTTATGCCTAGACGTTCCTAAAAGTGATACAGTAGATCAAGCTATGAATTTATATGGCATATTGATGTATAATTTTAGAAACAATACAGAAAATTAAAATCTATCTTGAGCATTCTGCAACAGAGCCATCAGCTTGAGGAAGTTACATTGCCAAAGTGATCTCATTAAAAAGAATATTGCAAGTACTTTAGACTATATATATATATAACTAATCACTAATGAAGTTATAACAAAGTATTATTTGATAATAAAGAAATGTGCAAAAATTCCCCACACTACACTTTGAATTTGCTGGTAAGTGAAAAATTATTTTCACGATTTGAATATTTTGTGAACTTTGAATATTTTGTGAAAGTGGCCTAAGATTGAAGGATACGGGTAAAATCCAGAGAAATTGGAATAGTTGCAATGAGAGGCTCTCAGCCAGGGGAAGGGACATGTCAGACTTTATAGGAATTCAGTAATTATACAGAAGTAACAAAGAGTCCTGTGGCACCTTAAAGCCTAACTAAAGTATTAGAGCATAAGCTTTCATGGGCTAATACCCATTTCGTCGGATGCCTGACTAAGAGGGTATAAGCCCATGAAAGCTTATGCTCTAATACTTTAGTTAGTCTTTAAGGTGCCACAGGACTCTTTGTCACTTCTGCAATTCCAGACTAACATGGCTACCTCTCTGATTCTAGTAGTTATACAGTGTTACAATGCCACTCACGCAAATGTAGCCCTGCTGTCCTTCCCCATCATGGTAGAAGGGCATTTGGGCCAAATTTCAGTGGCACTGAGGGTGGCCAGGCCAAATTTGAGTGAGTGAGTGGTATTGCATCCCTGTGTGCCTGGTAACACAACTACTAGTTCAATGTTGGTAGCAAAGTCATCTCCCCAGTGTAGTATAGAACCAGTAAAAAGCTTTCCTCAATAATAAGACTGTGATAAGACCTTAAATGAATGGAGGTGATTTACTATTTCTTAGTAAATTGTAGCATCACATGAATTTATTTTTAAAAATTTCATAAACATGAGCATCCAACCACCTTTTTTGCATTCTATAATTTCTTAATTTCTTTCAGTTATATTTGGAGTAATAAAATACATAAATATGCAATAATTCTCCAGTCTAAACTTTGGCAAAGGAAAAAGATTTCCATGAAAAATCTAATGTAAGTAATCAATTAATTAAAATTTTTTACCAAATCTTTGTTTTTAAAAGATATCTTGTCTCACACAATTGTATTTATCTGAAATCCTTGAAGGACATCTATGGTGCTGTGTGAATGATAATCATTATTCTAAAGAGACTGCAGAACATATTAGAAATGGATTTGGATTAAGGCAATATTTCTTCAGTTCAGCATGTCACAATTTCTAGTATCCTTGCGACAAAGAGTCTTGTAGCACCTTATAGACTAACAGATCGGTTAATCTATAAGATGCTACAAGACTCTTCATCACTTTTGCAGATCCAGACTGACACGGCTACCCCTCTGATCCTAGTGTCCTCTGTCTACTCTGTGTCTCAGTGTTTCTTCTCTCCAGTGATGCTCAGTTCCTGGCCAGCCTTCAGCCATGAAGATCCTTTTCCTGCTATTTGCTGTGATCTTCTTGGTGCTCATGAATGCCCCAGGTAAGATGTAAATGAAAGTGTGTGATGATATAGAGGAATATCTGGGAGCCTGTACTAAGGCTGTCAAACAGTTTTCATTACAAAAAAAATCTAACTTTTTCTTAGGACCTCCAGCGTCTGCTCCCATGAAAAACTGTACCGATTTGACTGAATTATGACTGGTCCAAAAACCAAAAACCAAAACAACCCACATCCCCTCTGTTTTCCTTAGATCTTGCAGAGGCTTCCTGCTTAAGCCACACCACATTCTATCTGCTCAGCACATACTTTTCCTATAACAAGCAATCAAAAAATGAACATCTGGGTAGGATGCTGACCAACGGAAGTCTAGTCAACCCCTTTCAGTATACTCTTGGGATTGTGAGAAGGGCTGGGACTGGCCAGGAGACCATGCCTTAAAATAGAACTTCTCCTGCTGACTAGTGTTAATAATTCTGTGCCTTTCACAACCTGACTTATTATAAAATCAGGCCTCCTATTCCACTGAAAGATTACACCTGCTCTTTTTCCTTCTCAGGGTTCTCCTGAGAAGCTCAGCTCAGCTGACTTGAAAGGAATGTGCACGCCATACTGTTACCTTGGAAGATATCCCTCCAAATCTCTGTACCTTGCAAAATGCCATGCTCGTGGTGTTTGCTGTTGAAAGTAAGTTCAATGTTCCACAAGGGAGACCCTGCAGTGTGAACAGAAATGTTCATTACTCTCTTTCCGTTTAAGAGCTGATGAATCTTCTGTCCTTAAAACAGCTCAGCACTTAGCCCCTTATGTTTCCCCTTTTGAAAACCAGGGGAGGTTACATTGTTCAGAATCGATTTGTACGGTTTAAGCACGCTCAGTAAATTTGACTTGGCCCCATTGCAAATCTGCAGCCATTTCTATTCCTGTTCTGCTTCTTTGTGACTGTAAATTGTACAGGCCGCTGGTCACATTAATGCTGCAGCAACAACAGGTCCCAGAGAAACAGTTGGGAGGGTGACTTTCCCACCCACTAAAACACCAGAGAAACAGATTGGGGACAAGAGAGGTGAAGCTCAGAGTTTCCTGAGCCTGGAGAGTAGGAGACAGGGATCTAAGCTGGAGTGGCCATGAAACCAACTGCAGGGCGATTTTCCAGGCCAAGTCACTGAGCATGCCCAGAGATCCATGTTATCAGTAGGGAGGGCTGCTAGCATTGAACTGCCACCAGATCAGAGGCTTCCGGAAGAATTAGAGTTCCCCTGCATTCTTTCAGTGCTAGTTATCTATCTTCTAAGTAAATAGGTCGTATTTTAGCTTCAGCTGTAGACAAGGTGTTTTGATAGAACTTTACATGGATGTGCTTCATGCTTTTCTAAAGTATACTTGTTATCGACAGCCAGTTCTCTGGTTTAGACAATATAACTATTCTCTTTAAAACTCTGTGACAGAATGTTACAGTAGGGACAATGGGTTCCCTGTGATGGAGTTAACCAAGAAGTTCTTTGCTCACCATTCAGTGAATGGGCAATTCCTCCTGTGCCTTTTGATTTGAAATCAAACGTCGTATTGTCCTTGTTTTAATGGGATGGAGAATGGGGGGCAGCGGGGTTGGATAGGAGTGGGAGTCGTGGGGGTCTGTCAGAGGGCGGGGGTGTGGATAAGGGTTGGGGAAGTCAGGGGTCCTATGGGGGCAGTTGGGGAGGGGTCTCGGGAGGAGGCAGTCAGGGGTCAAGGAGTGCGGGGTGCGGGTGGGTTGGATTGGTTGGGGGTTCTGAGGGAGGCAGTTGGGGGGTGGAAAGTGGGTGGGAGTTGGGTATCAGGCGAGGCCAGGCTGTTTGGGGTGGCACAGCCTTCCTTACCCGGCCCTCCATACAGTTTTGCAGCCCCGCTGTGGTCCTTGGGCCAAAAATTTTGCCCACGCTTGGTCTAGCCTGAAGACAACAACTTTGATATACTCCCTTGAGCCATCAGTTTACCCACACACAAATCTATTAATTGCCAATAATAACTTTCATGGTTAAGCTGGTTGCTTCTCTCTCTTCCCTCTCTGTCCTCTCTGCCCCCGTCGATGTTTTTTGGCTTCCCCACTCACTCTCCAGCAACACTTCTTGCACCTATGCTAAAGATCCCTGGAGCACCCAAAAATCCAGTGTGGTTTCCTCATCAAGTGGGTTACGACCAGGACGAATGTAACGTGAAAATGGGGATAGAGACATACTGAACCTGGGACATATGAGGGTGGTAGCTTGGAAGTGCTGCTCGACCCAGTCTGCTCAGGCGTGCGCTATTCTATTCTACTCTATTCCACCCCCACTTCCTCCTAATGCCAAGTCTCCCTAAGTCACGCCTACACTGGAGATAGAGGTGTAATTTCAGCTGGCCACTACAAGCAGTCATATAGGGTTCCAGATGGGATCATGCTCGTGCTGCCATGGCTACACTTCTATTTTTGGTGCACAAGCTCAATCAGAGCTTGTGCAGGTATCTCTTCCCGAGCTGGAAATGACACCTCCACCTCCATTGTAGACACACCCTTAGAGGATGGGAGAGCTGAATAACTGTGTACAGCTGGGAAAGGGTGGAGGTGGTGGACTCATAAGCCATCATCTATCTACACTTCTAAAGCTTGGACTGATGTCCTCTGTTCTCCTGATTGTGGGCAATGAGGTTTCAGAGCAGAGAGGAGGTCCAGGTGCAATGGAATATCAGGAGTGGGTTACCCACACATCCTGCAGTTGAGATGGGACTGAACCCAGTTCCTGTTATACCAGAAAGCGATAGTACTTGTAAGAACTGCAAGAAATAAAAATACACCCATAAGAGCACAATGAAATCTACCACCATAGCTGAATCGTGGTTTATAAATACCCTTCAGTGGTATTAACAAATAACTGGGGACTTGGGGGTATGTCATTTTATTCGATGTTTAATTTTAGAAAGATAAATAAGATTTCATTTCTAAAGGACAAGAATGATAGAAACAGCCCCCTTGCCTCCCACCAACACACACACACTGCAGCATGATGCTCTCATACCAGCTTGCTTTTATTAAAAGGAGAGTAACAAATCTTATATGGGTGCTAAAACGGCTCCGTTCTTTCCAGCCCAAATGAACGGCAGCACTTCAGGGTCCCATTGAAGCAGGATCTGATGATTTTAGAAGCAAGTGGCTGTCTCCCCGGTTCCCTGGGATCCTGCTTAGGCAATGTCAGAAAATCTTCTCCTGCACAAAGAAAAGAGATTCAGATTTTTTGATGTTTTCCTACAGAACAAGGACAATATGAAGTTTCATTTCAAATCAAACGGCATGGGAGTAATTACCCGTTCACTGGATGGTGAATGAAAAGGTTCTTGGTTAACCCAAGCACAGGGAATCCACTGTCCTTCTGTTACAGAAGTGGTTCTCAACCAAGGGGTCAGAGCCCCCTAGGGGGCCCATGAGCAGGTTTCAGGGGTTCCACCAAAATAAACAGGGCTTCAGCCCCAGGTGGCAGGCCTCGGGGAGGGAATGCCACCACCACTCCCTGACTCACCTCAGAGGGCCACCCAGCCTGTGGGTTATCACCAGCAACAATTTTTGCACTGAGTTGATTAATATATATATATATATATATATATATATTCCATTTTTCATTGTTGTACCTATATTATCCTTTTCTTTTCTATACTGTAGATGTGTGTGTGTTTAACTGTATAAAGATCAATTTAATGCCATGTTTAATCTGAATAAGAAGAAAACTGGTTATACCACAGGTGGGTGGTGGAGTTTTTATAGCATGTTGGGGGGGTTCACAAAAAATGGTGGAGACCCTTTGTTACATAGTTTCTAAGTGGACAGTTGTATGTAGCCAAACTCACTGCCTATATAAACCACACTATAGAAAAGCACAGTTCACACCCATGTAAACAGTTGTTCTATCGAACACACCTTGTCTACAGCTGAAGCTATTTTGAGACATACTTACTTTGGTAATAGAAAATTAACTCTAAAAAAATGCGGGAAATTCCAATTCCATCTGAAGTCTGACTCTGTTTTGTTCAACATCCAGTTGAACCAGTTTTGTTCAACATCTTTATCAATAACCTGGAGGATGGGATGGATTGCACTCTCAGCAAGTTCACAGATGATACTAAGCTGGGGGGAGAGTTAGATGTGCTGGAGGGCAGGGATAAGGTCCAGAGTGACCCAGACAAATTGGAGGATTGGTCCAAAAGAAATCTGATGAGGTTCAACAAGGACAAGTGCAGAGTTCTACACTTAGGATGTTAGAATCCCATGCACTGCTACAGTCTGGGGACCGACAGGCTAAGCGGCAGTTCTGCAGAAAAGGACCTGGGGATTACAGTGGATGTGAAACTGGATGAGTTAGCAGTGTGCCCTTGTTGCCAGGAAGGCTAAGGGCATATCGAGCTGCATTAGTAAGAGGATTGCCAGCAGATCAAGGGAAGTGATTATTTCCCTCTATTTGGCACTGGTGAGGCCACATCTGGAGTACTGTGTCCAGTTCTGGGCCCTCCACTACAGAAATGATACAGATAAATTGGAGAAAATCCAACAAAAATGATTAGGGGTTGAGGCACATGACTTATGAGGAGAGGCTGAGGGAACTGGGCTTGTTTAGTCTGGGGATTGGCCCTGCTTTGAGCAGGGGATTGGACTAGATGATCTCCTGATATTTCTTCTAACCCTGATATTCTATGATTCTGTGATTCTGTTCTGCCTGATGAGATCATGGATCTCTGGACATGCTCAGTGAATTGCCAAGAGATCAACCCTGCAGTTGATATCGTGGCCACTCCAGCCAAGATCCCTGGTTCCCGCTCTCCAGGCCCAAGGATACTGCCAGTATCACATCTCTTGCCCTCAATCTGGTATTTTAGTAGGCTGGAAAGTCTCTCACCCTCCCAGTTGTTTCTCTACAACCTGTTCCTGCTGCAGCATTAATTTGACCAGCAGAACAGCCTCTATATCTTATGGCACATGCAGTCAGCGACAAACAGAACAGGAATAGGAGGGCTGGAGATCTGCAAGGTGGCCAAATTAACTTCGAACCTTTGAAACTTCATGCTCAAACAATGCTCAAACAATTCATGCTCAAGCAATTCACATTCATTCTGATGTTAACAATGTTAACATTGTTGTCACCAAGATTTTTATAATTACCTCGCCTGGTTTGCAAAAGGGGGGAAATAAAGGGCTAAGAGCCGAGCTGTTTTAAGGATAGAAGGATTCATCAGCTCCTAAATGAACTGTTCTGCTGACACTGCAGAGTCTCCCTTATGAAACGCTGAGCTTACCTTCGACAGCAATGGCCAATAATGCATTTTTCAAGGTATATAGAATGGGTGGGACATCGCCAAAAGTGACAGGAACCCCCACGGCGTCTACACTGCTTTCGGGTCACCAGAGCATTGGAGAAACCTGACAACAAAAAAGAGCCTTAATCATCATTCTGCAATGCAGGGTAAATTACCATCGTAATGACAGGCATTTCTCATTCACTGAGACCTGACCAAGCACGCCCAATTATCTTCCAGTGCAAAAGGTTATCCCAGCTTCGGTACAATTTCAGTGGCTGTAGTTCTACCCATGTTCAATGGCAGTCTCTAAGAAGAGAATAGAGTGATTGAATTAAACATTGGCATTGACTTTCCAGCTGCAGATTTGAGAACCACGGCTCTGAGCATGGACATTCTTCATTGCCCCATGTCTTTAAGGGATGAAAAGCAAGGGGCTGCCTGCATTGCTTAGTTCCCTTTGTGGCTGGGGTTTGATTTGGATTCCCTCTGGCTTTGACAGTGATGTGCCAGGCAGTATCCTCAAAGTTGTTTGGCTAAGTAGGGATGAACTGCCTCCATGCTGGGTTGGATGACTACAAAGATTTGAAAGAGATTGGCCTGAGAGAGTCCCTCCCAGGTTTGAACGCCTGCCCATCTCTAAGATTCTGCTCAGATTTTCTTCACAAGACACACTCATGAATTGTTCCTCCATGACCAATTGCCAAGGTTTGGTTATAACTGACCTGCTCTTTCGAAATGGCAGCCCAAACGTGCACAGCCAAATCTTTTAGAATATTTCATTTAGAACATTTGTTATGTTTCTATCTACAGCCAACAGATAGAAACTGAACCCCAACATGATGCATTGTCAGGACTGCAAACACTGTCTAGAGTCCAGGTGATACCATTTCTCAAAACAAGCCAAGCATGTTGTTGTGGAAGGTTTTGAGACTTGGTGGGATTAAGACACTGAGATGAACGGCTGCCATTATGGAGATCTGGGTTCTGTGCCCAGCAGCGTAACCTCTGAGTAGGACATGAGATCTGATTCATAAGTCAGTTGGTGAAAATCACAGAATTATGAACACAAGTCAGCAGCAGAAGTTATATTTCATTTCATGGTCTCCTGGTTCCTAGCCCTGTGCATCTTCTCCCAAACCCTAGAACATAAGAACATAAGAAAGGCCGTACTGGATCAGACCAAAGATCCATCTAGCCCAGTATCCTGTCTATAGACAGTGGCCAATGCCAGGTGCCCCGGAGTGAGTGAACCTAACAGGTAAAGATCAAGTGATCTCTCTCCTGCCATCCATCACCCCCCTCTGACAAACAGAGGCTAGGGACACCATTTCTTACCCAGCCTGGCTAACAGCCATTAATGGACTTAACCTCCATGAATTTATCCAGTTCTCTTTTGAACCCTGTTGTAGTCCTAGCCTTCACAGCCTCCTCAGGCAGGGAGTTCCACAGGTTGGCTGTGCGCTGTGTGAAGAAGAACTTCCTTTTATTTGTTTTAAACCTGCTGCCCACTAATTTCAATGGGTGGCCCCTAGTTCTTCTATTATGGGAACAAGTAAATAACTTTTCCTTATTCACTTTCTCTAGGGTATATTGAAAGGAGTTGGCCAGACTTTGTTTGTCAGTATCACGTCCAGATTCTGTGATTGCCCATTATAGGAAGAGTACACCCTGTGCAGATAGAACTGGGGTGAGTGAGCTCAAGCAGGAAGCCTCAGCAAGATTTGAGGAAAACACTGAGGGGACATGATGATTTTTTTTTTTTGATTGGTCATAATTCAGTCAAACCTGAACGTTTTTTCTTGGTGGCAGGCCCGAGAGCTCCTAAGAAAAGCTAAGACATTTTTGTCTACTTGAAAGTGTTAGACAACATTAGTACAGGCTCCTCAATATCCCTTTTTATCATTGCTTGTTTCACTGACATCTTACCTGGGGCATCCATGAACACGAAGAAGACAACAGCAAAGAGCAAATAAAGGATCTTCATGGCTGAAGGTCGGCTGAGTAGAGAGTGTCACTAGAGAGAAGAGACACTGAGATAGAGAGGAGACAGAGGACACTGGGTCACTGGGGAATGTGACATGCTGAGCTGTACAAATATTTCCTTAATCAAAATAATATTTTTAATATGGGTTCTGATTATTATCCACACAGCACCATATACATCCTACAGCGATTTCAGGAAATACAATTGTATGAGGCAACATATCTTTTAAAAATAGGTGTTCTGTAAATAATTTTAATTAATCAATTACTTGCATTGCATTTCTCATTGAAATCTCTTTTTCCTTAGCCAAAGTACAGAGTGGAGAATTATTGCACATTTTAGTGTTTTATTGCCCAAAATAGAACTGAAAGCAATTAATAAATTACAGAGAGCAAAATAAAGGTGGTTGGATGCTCATGTTTATGAAATTTCTAAGAATTAATTCATCATGTGATGTTACAATTTACCACAAAAATAATAAATCACATCAATTCATTTCAGGTATTATCTCAATCTAATTATCTAGGAAAACCTTCTCCTGTGTTTCTACTATACTGGGGAGGTGACTTTGCTATCAGTGTTGAAGTAGGAATGTTTAAACGCAGAGTCTTACTCATTTTGGATCAGTCTGTTAGACAATGGAATCATGTGAGTGCCTGTGTCACTGCAACCAAAGAACTCTAAGGTTAGAATTGAGAAGATCAAACAGATTATTTAAGTACTAAGACTGATTATCCAATTAGTTTTCACACATTAAGCCCTAGACAAATAATGCAGATAATGGTTTAAATCAGTGACCATCAATTTAATTCAAATTTGGCCCAGATGCTCCTCCATCACGATGGGGAAAGGCAGCCGGAAAAAACTTGAGTGACTGGCATTGTGACACTGTGTAATTACTGCCTTCCTAGAAGGCTCAACGCTCCCACCTAGAAAGTGTGACCTGGTAACCTTTGGTCTTAGGCCTCTTTTTCTATACATTCAAAGGTAACTAAATATTCAAATAGTGGAAACAATGTTTCCCTTGCCAGCCTATTCAAAGCTTCTTCCTCTTTCTGTCAAAGTGTAGAGTGGAGAATTATTGCACATTTACACACTTTATATGCTTTAACACAGCACTTAAAGGTAATAAGAAATAACAGAAAGAAGAAAGGTGGTTAGATGATCATCTTTATGCTATTTTCCAGCACTCACAGAGATGGAGGAGGGAACGGGCTCCAACCCTCACTCTCTGTGCCTTGGAAGCTCTGAAGCAGTACAAAAGGCTTCTGTCTCATGCAGATACAGTCCCTCTTCTGGCATCTCTCCTTCTTTCCTTCCCGTTTTCTCTTCTTCACCCTCCTGTCTGCCTCCCTTCATTCCCTGCCCTCCTGCCTGCTCTCCTTTGCTGAACTCCTCTTATGCCTCCACTGTCCTTTCTCTCCCTCAATCCTTCTCCTTTCAGTCTTCACTTTAACCTTCATATCTGTTTCTTTCTTCCCTGTTATCTCTCTCCCCCACATCTTTTCTCTTCTCTGCTACCTTCTCCATCGTCCCTGTCCGCTCCCTTGCTCTTTGTACTTATCCTAAACTCCAGAAATATTCCAAAATTGTATGTCCCAGAAGCTTAAGGTTAGTTCATCAATGGGTGATTAACTACAATAGGATTGCAGGGGGACACACTGTGAATTTGGATAAATAGGATTTCCCAGTAAAAGGAACTTGAATAACTGGAATTATTCTGTAGGTGGTTTTAACTCTGGTCGCATTTCACTAACCAACTTTTCATTGTGGGTAAACGTAACACGTGTAGCTTTTTTTTTCTCCATTCAAAGTGTTGTGAAGGAGTGTATTCCAGCTCAACCTCACAGTTCACTAAGTGGTTTCTCGAGATACCTAGAAAGTTCACTTAGGTAGTTCACTCACTCAGGGGGTTATGACATATGTGTTCTTCTCTTTCTGGATCTCACAGCCATCTTCCTTGACAGGACGTTAAAGGAAGAATTTAAAGGGTGATTATGAGAGAAGTTACTGTAGTACTTACCAGGCCAGGCCAGGTGATGACAGTCCTGCTTACCGTCTCTCTTGTCCAGATATTTTAGCTTCAGTGAGTGATTCTTTGACCAAACCAGCCTGTTTTATACAGATACTGAAGGTTTATTTTCGCCATGGCAAAGTTGCTGTCACCCAATCAGAAAGTGACCCCCGCTTCTGGGGAAGATTCGAACTGTCCAGCCACAGTTTGGACGTTGGAATTCTTGCAGCTCTGTCTGTGGAAAATTCTGTGGTCTTTGTGCAAAATATCTTGTGCCAGCCCAGATTGTGTAAGACACAGGCTGCTGCAGTTTGAGCAAAATGTCTTGGGACATATATTGAGCACCTGCTGGTTTGGCTCTGATCAGCAGCTTACTTCTGCAGGCCACTTCCCAGAGGCCACCATGCTGTGTGGTGCTTGGCCAACTTCACAGGGTCCTTGTCAAAATCTCAGTCTTAATAATAATAGTCAAATGTACAGACACAAAATGTGCCTACTGGTGCTAAGCACCTCTTGGGGATTGTCCCTTTCACATGATTCAGGTAGGAGAGAAGAAGACGTGATTGGACTTCACACTCTGCCTAGAAAAATGTAAGAAAAACTGAAAAGATTCTATGACAGATATCAAAAGTACATGGCTGCTTGCACCTCTGAGCTCTCACTGGTGTCTGACTGTCTCCTTCAGGCACTGGGCATTGGACATTGGCCTGTCTTAGAATGGAATTTTACAAGTCTCCCACTCACAGGATATGTCTACCCTGCATTTGGGGGTCTGGTTGCAGCACACGAACACACACCAGAACTAGCTTTGGTCCAGCCACCAATAGCAGCAAAGCCATGGAAGCTGAAGCTTGCAACTCAAATATGTATCCAGGGCCCTGGATAGACTTTTTGCAACCTGTGGCTTCACTGCTATTCTTATAGTTTATCCAGCTAGCTTAATAAATGTGACTCGAGTACATCTAAATGGGCTACAGACACACAGAGGGAGCCTGGCCCCTTCCCTCAGCACCTCTCCTACCCTCCCCCCGCACGGTGCCCCATCCCCATAGAGATCCCTGCTGACACAACCCCATAGTTGGGTGCATCCAACACAGTGGGGATTGATCCACTTAATTTTAGTAGTATAGACATAAGCTGTGACCAGGGTTTTTGTAGAACATCCTGTCTACACCAACCACTTATTACCATGCAGGTCTGGTTCACTAGTGTCACTTGCCTTTGGGAACTTGTGACAGGAGCTATACAGTGGCAAACAACCCTCTAGGAACAAGTGGATTTTATTTAAGAAAGAATTAGAGAAAACGATCTTAAGACAGCCAAGAGCCAACATACATGTTTAAATTCATCGAACCTTATGCTTCACTGCATGTAACGTTAGACGGGCTTCTCTCTTGAGTGCTTTGTCCAGGTTCAAATGTCTCTTTGGAAAGGGTTTGGAGCAGGGGTAACCTGTCCATCTAATCCCTCAGGCATTACACCCTACTGCAGTTGTTTGCTCTGGGTGGATGGAGGCAGCAGTCACCTCTTTCTTCACAGAGACAGGATGGGGACACTATCATTCATATACGATTAGGCTATCTCCTGAATTATATTAAATCTGGAAGATATTTCCTAGTGGATGGTGGCTGTTTTAGGTAAACTCAGCATTCCATAATGGAGACACAGCCACATGAACAGAAATATTTGCTCCTCTTCTTCTTGCATCCAATCTGTTGTTTAATGCTCTTGGCAGCTCGGCACATATAACTCAGCCCAGGAACAGGCAGAAAAAGAGACTTTTAGCGACTTCAATGTGTCTCAGATCCTGGGCCTCCTGGGGGCTGCAGTAGCCCCAGCATATACTAGAACCACCCAAGTGGCTGCTCTTCCTTAACAGCAGCTTTACTGTCGCTGCATGTGATAGTCCTGTGCCAGCTGACTCCAGCCTAGGCTGAGGGACTGTTTAATTGCAGTGTAGATGTTCAGGGTTAGCTGGAGCCCAAGCACTAGGTCTCTTCGAGGTGGGAGGGTCCCACAGCTCCGGCTGCAGCCCAAACCTGGATGCCTACACCACAATTAAACAGCTCCTTAGCCTGACCCCTGGGAGACTGAGTCTGTGGACCGGGGCCAGCAACTGGTGTCTAATTGCAGTGTGGACATACCTTAGATGTAGCAGCCCACAGCAATGTCTCAAGTACCACCCTAAACCAGTGCCTGGCTCAGGGAAAATAGAGACCAACCAGTTATGGCAGCTGTATCCCCTTCATGCTTTGGGAGACTTTTTCCCCAGCCCCCTGTGGTGTGGTATCTTCCATAGGATGCTGGAGCAGCACACTGGGACAGGGTCTGGGACTGGAAACAACCAATTGTCTAGACTGTGTTTTCATTTTAGCATAGGATAATCCACCAGGGAAACCAAAGTAAAATCTCTAGGGTAGACTGTAGAGTGTTGGTCTCCATCCTATATCTGTGTGTACGAGATTCCAAAACAACAATTAGATATTAAAAAATAGAATAGAAATCAAATGGAAATGGGGAAGTAGATAGTTATCAATATTAATTAGAAATAATGAAGAGTTCAAGGAAGCTAAGTCCATCTGGGAAAACCCCATGTCTGGCAAGGCCAAGGATGACAATGACAAGACATTTTTTTTTTTTAGTGTTTCAGCAACAAAAGAGATTCTAACAATACAACAGGTCCATTTTTCCTTAGAGATGGAAAAATATTTTAGAATGATGCAGAAAAAGGCAGAAATGTACAACATATATTTCTTTTCTAGAAAGAAGAAGGATGGTGTAGGCATATCACATGAGGATGAGATAATACATTAGGAATGAAGGAAGATGTTAAAATTCATCTACTATAGAAATATATTTAATTGGTGATAAAATTGGTGGATGAGACAAAGTCTGATGTAGTGGGAAAAAAATTTGAGGACAGGGTAGTCACCCTGAGTAATTTGGTTTGCTTGTTCAGTGAAGCCCAATTTTAAAAAATGCAGGTTAATACAATGAAATGCCAGGTCATATGTCTAGCAAGAAGGAAAGCAATCCAGGCCTACAGGACAGGGGACTATACCCTGGAAAGCAGTGATTGGTGTTGGTCCTGCTTTGATCAGGGGGTTGGACTAGATGACCTCCTGAGGTCTCTTCCAACCCTAATCTATGGTTCTAAGAAGAAGAGAGAAGGAATGTTACCTGAGCTCCCAGAGTAATGCTATGGCAGAAAGGACTAATGTGATCCTTGGATGTACAGACAGGTGAGTAGGGACTTGAAGTCAGGAGGTGAAATTCTTGTGTATTGTGCACTGGTGAGATTGATACCAGAATACTGTTTCCAGTTCTGTTGCCCAGCAATCTAGAGAGGGAGCAGAGAAGAGCCACAAGAATGAACTGGCATTGGCACCATTTTCCACAGGTGGGTGGTGATTTTAGCTGATATCTCATTCCTGAGGTAAGAAAGGCACTGAGACCACAGCTGCTGCTGGTGTCCCAAAGTCTCCCGGGCTCGAATGCCATTATTCTGTTTACTGCAATGGTGCCTGTCAAAGTTATAGCCAAGTGGTGTGGGAAAGTGTCCTACTGTAGCCTATAGAATTAACCTTCTTGCTTGCATATATATCTTTTCTTATAGTTTAAGTATTTGGTTTATTGTAATAGGTTTATAAATCTATATTAAAGTAAGTTTGGCTGTAATGCAAGGGAGCTATAGGCCATATCCTGTGTGTTAAGCTCAGGCAGAGTTTCTCTGTGGTTTCCAAAAGACGCCTCCAGCAAATGAGGGACAACCAGACTTGACTTTCCTGATATTTCTAAGGTAAATCACGAGCAAAAAAATAAAAATAAAAAACCACCTTGAAAAACACAAACCTTCAAGTTCACTGATGCCTTATAGAGAGGCAAAATGGAGCGTCTGAGCTATGGTCATCAGTGCTACAGCCCGGCATCAATTAAGAGCAGATGCTTGTGTTCCAGTCTGCAGCTGGAAGGGACTCAGCTGGAGTATAAGCACCTGTGGGGAAAGAAGAGAACTGAGCTGGCCAGCCAGGCTGACATGTCTGTTTCTTGTGTCCCCACTGGGCAGGGAAGTGTCCAGTGTCCCTGTCCAGGCTCTGTGGAGAAAGTGGCAGGAGAGATGTTCACCGCTGCTGCCTCCCTCCACTCATAGCAGACACGTGCAACGAGGTGCAATGACTGGGGCATTAGATGGACAGATCCACCCCTGCTGCAAAACCCTTCCAAAGAGACACAAGTTAAAACAGAAAACGATCCTGCTTTAGGGTAAAGAGTGTCCAGAGGGGGGTAGCGCCAGTGTAACAGAGTTATAAATGTTCTCCTGTAGTTGTGTCAGGAGATTTTCCCACATAACCACTAGCTAGCCCTGTACAGTTCCTGTAACTCAGCAGAGAAGCCCATCTCTGTAACATGCAGTAAAGCATCAGGTTAAATAAGTCTGAACATGTGTGTGGGCTCTTTGTTGTCACAAAATCATCTTCTCTAACGCTTTCTTCCATTTGCTAGACCTACCCCCTTGTTCTCAGAAGGTTGGTTGTCACTAGCTCTTATCACAAGCTCCCCCGAAGGCAAGAGGCAGAAGCCAGGCCGATTTGCATGGTAATAAATGGTTGGTTTGGACAGGGTGCTGTGCCCAAGCCCTGGTCACAGGGTATGTCAGCACTGCAGGCAGAGGTGTGTCTGCAGCCTGTTTAGAGGTACCTGAACTGGCTTTATTTAGCTCACTGGAATAACACTATCAGTGAAGTCCTGGCAGCTCAGGCAGCGGCAAATACTGTAAGAGTCCACCTGGGACCCCGGATATGTACTTGACTTGCTCACCTGCACTTCTGTGGCATTGATGCTATTGGTTCCTCAGCTGGCTGGATCAAAGCTAGTTCGGGTGTGTGTCCGTGTGCTGCAGTAACACCTCTGACTGCAGGGTAGACATACCCTGAGAGTGGGAGACTTGTGAAATTCCACCCCAAGACAGGTCAGTTCTTAGTGCCTGAGAGGAACACCCAGAGAGCAGCAAGGGGACAGAGGTGCAAGCAGCCCTGTATCTTGACATCCAGCATAGAACCCTTTGATGTTTCTTACATTTTCCCAGACAGCATGTAAGCCCAATCACTTCTCCTTCTCTTCTGCCTGGATCATGTGGATGAGATGAACCCTGAGAGGTGTGTAGCACCAGCAGGCGCCATTGGCTTTGCCAGGCTTGACACATCAACAGTTTGTCTCTGTACTTTTGACTAGTATTGCTTCACATGGAGTCATGCCAAGCACCACACTGCAGGGAGGCTCCTGGGAAGGGGCCTGCAGAAATAAGTTGCTGACCAGAGCTGAACCAGCAGGTGTTCGTTATATGTCCCAAGATGTTTTGTACAAACCACGGTGGCCTAACGTGTCTTGCACAATCTGGGAGGGCACAAGCTGCTTTGCACAAACACCATGGAACTCTCCACGGACAGAGCTGCAGGAATTCCAACGTCCAAATTGTGGCTGGACTGTTCGAGTCTTCCCCAGAAGTAGGGGTCACCTTCTAATTGGCCCACAGCAACTTTACCATGAAGAAATCATGCCCTCGGAAACTGTATAAAACAGGCAGTTTTAGAAAAAGCATCAGTCCCTGGAGCTAAAATATCTGGACGAGAGAGACGGTGAACAGGACTTTGATCACCTGACTACTGAGAGCACCCCCTGTCTGGTAACTACTATATTCGCTCTTCTGATAAGAACTCCATTAATTCTTCCTTTAAAGTCCTGTCTAGGGAGATAGCTGTGAGATCCAGAAAGGGAAGAAGAACACAGGTGCCATAACCCCTTGAGTGAATGAACTACCTGAATGAAGTTTCTAGGCATCTCGAGAAACCACTTCTGGTTCTGTGCGGCCGAGCTGGAGAACACGCCTTGGTGCCATTTGAAATGGAGAAGCAGCAAAACTACACATGATTATGTTTATTCCAGTGATAAGTTGATTATTTTAAAGCTACCTGAATTAAAACCATTTGCAGGATAATTCCAGTTATCCAAATTACCTTTATCTGGAAATCCTAGTTATTCAAATACACAGTGTGTGTTCCCCTGCAACCCTGTGCTAGTTAATCCCCCACTGATTACATAAGAGCAAGGCTGTGAGAATTTTGAATTTGGAGGATTTCTGGACTTAGGGATGATGACTGCCAGACAGGGAGTGTAGGGGAATGATGGAGAAGGTAGGGCAGGGGAGAAAAGGTGAGGAGAGAGAGAGAGAGAACAGGCAAGAAAGAAACAGATGAAGGGGTTAAGGTGAAGACTGAAAGGAGAAGTGTTCAGGGAGAGAAAGGACAGGAAGAGACAGAGAAAAAGCGGGGCAGGAGGGAGGGGAAGAAAAGGAGGCAGAGAAGAGGGTGGAGGAGAGAAAAAGGGAAGGAAAGGCAGAGAGATGCAGGAAGAAGGGGAGTAGCCAAATGGGACTGGAGCCTCTTTGGTGCTGCTTGTGCACTTTCAAGCACTACCAGCCTTGGGCGGTGCAAGACCTGGTACAAATAGGGAGGGTTGGGTCCAGCTTCCTCCTCCAGTGCTGTCAGTGCCGCGAAATAGCATAAAGATGATCATCTAACCACTGTTATTCTTCTTACTGTGATTTCTGACTTCCTTTAAGTGCTGTGTTAAGGCATATAAAGTATTTAAATGCGCAATAATTTCCCACTCTGAACTTTGACAAAACGAGGAAGAAGCTTTGAATTGGCTGGTAAGGAAAGCATTGTTTCTACTATTTGAATTTTTAGTAAAAGTGACCTAAGACTGAAGGTTACTGGTAAAATTCCAGAGAAATTGGAATAGTTTCAATGAGAAGTTCTCAGCCTGGGGGAGGGGCATGGCGCACTTTCTAAGTGGGGAGCATTGAACCTTCTAGTAAGTCAGTCATTATATAGTGTTGCAGGAATCAGATTTGGCACTGCTGGCCTTCCCCATCATGATGGCAGGGCAACTGGGCCAAAATGAGTGGTATTGTGAGGGGCTGGGTCAAACCTGAATGAGTGGAGTGGAGCCCCGGGTGCCTGGTAACAAGGCCACTCACTCAAATTTGGCTCTCCATCATGACTATACATTTGCAATCCCATGAGTTAGTGATTTTACAACCTGGCTCACGGGTTCGCAAAAAGCACTAGCTTTTTGCCATGAGACTAGGTCTTCAATGCTGAAATTAAAGAAATACGTCCCTGTATTGATGGCAGGGATGTATTTCTTAATTCCAAGATGTACGTGCTTTGAAAAGGCCCCCAGTACCACTAAAACATTACCACAGCTAGGTGGCAGTATCCTTCCCGCTATTGTAAAAGGGCAGATGGCAGGTGCAGGTAAAATAAATGCTAATATTAGGCATGGTTAAAAAGAGATTGCAGAACTCATATTAGAAATGTCCTTTGGGTTAAAGCAATATTTCTACAGCTCAGCATGTCGCAATCCCCAGTGTCTCAATGTTCTCTGTCTCCTTTCTATCTTGGTGTCTTTTCTCTCTAGTGATACTGAGTTCCCAGACAACCTCCAGCCATGAAGATTCTTCATCTGCTCTCTGTTGTTGTCTTCTTGGTGCTCTTGACTGCCCCAGGTAAGATGTCAATGAAAACAAGCGATGTTATAAAGGGATATCTGGAAGCCATTACTCAGGTTGTCTAACATTTTCTACCAGAAAAATTATTCTAACTTTTTCTTATGATCCCTAGCACCTGCCCCGCACCCTCCCCCCCAAAACAATTGAGATTTGACTGAATTATGACCAGTCAAAACAAAATCCCTCAGTGTTTTCCTCAGAATTTACTGAGGCTTGCTGCGTAAGCCACCCCACATTCTATGTGCCCAGCACGTACTGTTCTTATAAGAGGCCATCACAGAACTGAACATCTGGATGTGACACTGAAAAATGAAGTCTAACCAACCCCTTTCAATCTACCCTGGGATTTGGGAGATAGTGCACAGGGCTAGGAGCCATGAGACTATGTCTTAAATTGTAACTTTTGCTGCTTATTAGTGTTAATAATTCTGTGCCCTTCACAACCTGACATTATGAAGTCAGGCCTTGCCCCACTGAGAGGTTACACAGCTAGGAAAGGAACCCAGATCTCTAAGACGGCAGCCCCTCATCTCTGTGTCTTAGCCCCACTGTCTCAAAACCTTCTACAACAAGGGGTGTGGCTTTGTTTAGAGAAACAATGTCCTCTGGGGTGGCACAGTGTTTGAAGACATGACAATGAATCATTTAGGGGGTCAATTTCTATCTATTAGTTTGTAGATAGTTTTGTGAAAGCACAACAAATGTTCTAAACTAATCAACAATATTTGGCTCTGCGCATTTTGAGCTTCATTTTTAA
The DNA here is from genome assembly GCA_007922305.1 of Dermatemys mawii. Taxonomy (NCBI): domain Eukaryota; kingdom Metazoa; phylum Chordata; order Testudines; family Dermatemydidae; genus Dermatemys; species Dermatemys mawii. The sequence goes on along the minus strand of ML677455.1, from coordinate 413,889 downwards.
AACAAGAGTCCCCTCAGGTATAATTAAAAACTGTCAATTGCTCATGAGGAAACTATTCTTGAGTGAACCTTCCAAAGAAAATCTGACCAAAGTCTCTGAGTCAGGCATGATTTAAAACCAGAAGGGACTTTTTCAAGCCCTTCTCTTTCCATAAGTTGTAGTCCTCCAACCCAGTCCTATGTCAGTTCACCTTAGTTAGCCAAATTGCATTGATGGTACTGCTTGGCCCATCACTGTCAGAGTCAGAGAGAATCAAAATCACATTTCCACCACAAAACCACTTCCGTCCCTTAAAGGTGTGGAGCAGTGAAAGATGCCTGTGCTCAGACCTATGGCTCTAAACTGCAGCTGGAGAGTCAGTGTCCCTGTTTAATTCTCTTCTTTCAGGCTGCCATTGAACGTGAGTAGAACGGCAACCATGGAAATAGAACTAAAACTGTATTAAACGTTCATACTGGAAGATAGTTGGGCTGACTAGGCCAGGTCTCAGTGAATGGGAAATGCTTGACATCCTGGAATTACAACTGTAATTTACCTTGCTCTGCAGATAATTAAGACTCTTTCTTTGTTAGGATTCTCCCAGGCTAGATATACTAAAAGGAAATGTAAACGCCGCGGTGGTTCCTGTTACTTTAGAATTAAAGGATGTCCCTTTAATTCTATATACCTTGGGAAATGCTGGATTGGTTCTTGCTGTCAAAGGTAAGAGACTCTGCAAGATGAGCAGGAATGTTCATTACTGTCTTTCCATTTAACACCTGACGAATCCTTCCATCTTTAAAGCAGCTCAGCTCCTAGCCCTTTATTTTTCCTCTTTTGAAAACCAAGGGAGATCATTATAAAAAGCTTGGAGATGTCAGTGTGAACCTTGTTCTGACTGAATGTGAACAGTTTAAGCATGAAGGTCCCTCTGCGAAGTTAACTCGGCCACATTGCAAATCTGCAGCCCAGCCTATTCCTGTTCTTTGTGACTGTACGTGCCATAAGTTATACACGCCACTTAGCTGGTCACATTAACGTTGCAGCAGGAACAGGTCCTAGAGAAACAGATAGGAGGATGAGAGACATTCCCGCCCACTAAAGCACCAGAGAGGCCACTTGGGGAAGGAGATGTGATGCTGGGAGCTCCTTGGGTCTTCAGAGCAGGAGTCAGGGATCTAGGGCTGAAGCGGCCATGTTACCAACAGGTTGCTCTCCTGGCCAACTCACTAGGCATGCCCAGAGGTCTGTGCTATCACCAGGCTGGGCTGCTAGCATGGAACTGCTACCAGATCTGAGTTAGGCTTCAGGCAGAATTAGATTTCCCCTGCATTCCTTCAGAATTAGTGATCTATCACCTAAATAAGTATGTCTCATTTTGCCTTCAATTGTAGACAAGGTGTATTTGATAGAACAAGCATACATGGATGTGTCATGCTTTTCTGAAATATACTTGTTATAGAAAGTGTTTTCACTGATTTAGATACTTATAGCTATCCCCATTAAAACTCTGACTGAATGTTGCAGTAGCTACAATGGATTCCCTTTGTGGGGTTAACCAGGAATCTCTTCACTCACCATTCAGAGACAGGGCAATTCCTCCTGTGCCTTTAATTTGAAATCAAACATCGTTTTAGCCCTGTTATATGTGAAAACATCAAAAAATCTGATTCTCTTTTCTTTATACAGGCAATTCACTGACTGATTGTCTAGGCAGGATCTCTGGGAATCTGGCAGACAGCCACTTGCTTCTAAATTCATCAGATCTTGCTTCAATGGAACCCTGAAGTGCAGCTTATTTGGGCTGTAAAGAACCTTGTGAGATGGAGAAAAGCCGCTCTTTTATCACCATATAAGATTTGTTACTCTTCTTTTAATAAAAGCAAGCTGGTTTAAGATCATATTACTGAAGTGTGTGTGTGTGTGTGTGTGTGTGTGTGTGTGTGTGTGTGTGTGTGTGTGTTGCTGGAACACAAGGGGGCTGTTTCTATTATTCTTCTCCTTATGAAATCTAGTTTGTTTATCTTTTTAAAATTAAAAATAAAATGAAATACCCTAAAAAAGTCCCTCTCACATCTTAATACCACACAAGGGTGTTTATAGACCATGGTCCACACATCAATGAGTTCCTGTGGGTAGATCTTTATTTCTTACAGTAATTACAAATCCTATTAGTTTGTGGTGTCACAGGAACTAGGTTCAGTCTCAGCTTGACTGTATGATGTGTAACCCTCACCACAGTGCTCCATTGCACCTAGACCTTCCCTCTGCTCTGAAATCTCATTGTCCACAATGAGGAGAACAGAGGAAATCAGACCAAGCTGTTTTAAGCTCCGAGCCCTGTTACTCTGAATGCTGTAAATCAGGAGTAACTACTGAAGTCATCGTCGCTATGCTGGTATAAACTGGTATAAGTGAGATCAGAATCAGGCACACGATTGTTCAGGAAAAGATGAGAACAACTTTACAAAAGAAAAAAGGTTTCCTTTATTTCAGCTGGCCACAAGATACCAAAATGGCCATATCTGATCCCACTCTAAAGGTTCCCTGAAACTGACCTCAGCCATTGGAACATGTATCAGAAATTTCCGTCAAATCGTTTTTTAACCCCGTCAGTGTGGGGGATCTACAATGGAAAATTGATCACAGCCTTAGGCAAAGGCCATCTTTTCTTGATTGTCTCCATTATATGTAGGGTCACCAGATAGCAAGTGTGAAAAATCAGGACACTTTTTGGGGGGTGGGGGAAAGGAAGTTGTTGTGTATATAAGACAAAGCTCCTAATATTGGGATGTGGGGTCACCCTAGTTATAGATCACAAAAGTCCAACAGGCTCAACTGAGAGACAGCAAGTTTCTATTTCAAGGCTGATGCTTAATTAGAAGGACCATCTTTCTGCTGGGACTGTTGTCTGGTGGTTGAGAGCCAGGAGCGCCAGTGAAAGACACTTTAGAAATGTAATTAGATCATGGATTATGAGCCCTTGACCTCTCCCTTTTCCAGCTGTACAGAGCTCATCAGCTCTCACATCCTCTAAGGGTGTGTCGACACTGGTGTCTACAAGGTGTCATTTCTAGCTCTTGTACATATACCTGTACAAGCTCTGAGTGAGCGGGTGGAACAAAAACAGAAGTGTAGCCATGGCAGAGTAAGTGTTGGAATTAGCTAATATGATCGCATCTGAAATTTGGACGCGTTCTCAGGGTGCTTTGAGGCTGCGGCTGTACCAAATGGAAATTACAGAATCATCTTCTTCTGTAGGTTACATGTCAGGTGTCTCATGCTGGCTCGAGGGCTTTGCAGCAAAGCCCTGAATTCCACCCTGTCCAAAACACAGTGGGTACATTATCTAATAAGTTTTCTTGTGTGAGCTTGTTCTGTGGGCCTGTGCCAAGGATCTACCATGATGCAGGTGGAGGAGGTCAATGACTGTTATTATGCAGCCTAGGGTATTTATTGCTCAAACCATACTTTCAACTATTATTAGTATCACCATGATTAGAGGCCTCAATATGAATCAGAGCCCCATTGCTCTAGGCACTGTACGTGTACCTAGGAAAAGATGGAGATACATGAAGTATGATTAACCCTATTTGACACCTGAAAAGCTGACTCCCAGAGAGACAAAGGGCCAAGATTTCTCTTTTTGGCTCTTTACAAATCTGGCCCAGAGTGACTTGCCCAAGGTCACACATGGAGTCTATGACTGATCTAGGAACTGAGCCTGGACTTTTTCAATCCCCTCTAGTGACTGACCCATAAACCCACCTTCCTGGCTAACACTGTAACCAAGAGAAGTAGAGAGATCCTGGGAATTACTGTCTCCTAAGTCACTTTTACCCTGGTAGATCACAGTGTTAAAGGCAAGAGTCTCTATGGGGGGATAATGGACTCTGGACAGGAGCAGGATGAGGGCAGGATGAGTGTAGGATCCTCATCACCGTAGGATGAGGGGTTGCAGAGAACATAGGACCTGGCATTTGATTGTATTAAACTGCATTTTTTTAAAATAGGGATCAACTGACTGAGCAAACCAAATTACTCAGGGTGACTACCCTGTTCTCAGACTTTTTTGCCACTATACCAAACTTTGTCTCATCCACCAGTTTTATCACCAGTTAAATATATTTCTATAGTAGATGATTTTTAACATCTTCCTTAGTTCCTAATGTACTATCTCATCCCCATGTGATATGCCTGCACCACCCATCTTTCTAGAAAAGAAATATTTTTTGAACACTTCTGCCTTTTCTGCATCATTCTAAAATATGTTTCCATCTCCAGGGAGAAATGGACCTGTTCTATTGTTAGAATCTCTTTTGTTGCTGAAACACTAAAAAAAAAAAAAAAAGAAAAAAAAATTCCTTGTCATTGTCAGCCTCGGCCCTGCCAGACATGGAGTTTTCCCAGATGGCCTTAGCTTCCTTGAGCATATTTGTGCTCTTCATTATTTCTGATTGGTATTGATTTCTATCTACTTCCCCATTTCCATTTGTTTTCTATTTTATTTATTAATATCTAATTGTTGTTTTGATATCTTACACTCACAGCGATAGGGGAGACAAACACTCTACAGTCTACCCTAGGGATTTTACTTTTGGTTTCCCTGGTGGATTATCCTATGCTAAAATGAAAACACAATGTAGACAACTGGCTGTTTCCAGTCCCAAAACCTGTCCCAGTGCGTTGCTCCAGCATCCTATAGGAGATACCGCACCACAAGGGGCGGGGGAAGAAGTCTCCCAAAGCATGAGGGGGACACAGCTGCCATAACTGGTCTCTGTTGTCCCTGAGCCGGCCACCGGTTTAGGGTGGTACTTGAGACATTGCTGTGGGCTGTTATGTCACACGTCTGTCTACTCTGCAATTAGACACCAGTTGCTGGCCCCGGTCCACAGACTTAGTCTGCTGGGGGGTCAGGCTAAGGAGCTGTTTAACTGTGGTGTAGACTTCCAGGTTTGGGCTGCAGCCGGAGCTGTGGGACCCTCTCACCTCAAAGGGACCTAGTGCTTGGGCTCCAGCTAACCCTGAACATCTATATCTCAATTAAACAGTCTCTCAGCCTAGGCTGGAGTCAGCTGGCACAGGACTATCACATGCAGCGACAGTAAAGCTGCTGTTAAGGAAGAGCAGCCACTTGGGTGGTTCTACTATATGCTGGGGCTACTGCAGCCCCCATGGGGCCCAGGATCTGAGACGCACTGAAGTAACTAAAAGCCTCTTTTCCTGCCTGTTCCTGGGCTGAGTTATATGTGCCGAGCCGCCAAGAGCACTAAACAACAGGTTGGATGTAAGAAGAAGAGGAGCAAATATTTCTGTTCATGTGGCTGTGTCTCCACTATGGAATGCTGAGTTTACCTAAAACAGCCACCGTCCACTAGGAAATATCTTCCAGATTTAATATAATTCAGGAGATAGCCTAATCGTATATGAATGATAGTGTCCCCATCCTGTCTCTGTGAAGAAAGAGGTGACTGCTGCCTCCATCCACCCAGAGCAAACAACTGCAGTAGGGTGTAATGCCTGAGGGATTAGATGGACAGGTTACCCCTGCTCCAAACCCTTTCCAGAGAGACATATGACCCTGAACAAGGCACTCAGGAGAGAAGCCCGTCTAACGTTACATGCAGTGAAGTGTAAGGTTAAATGAATTTCATCATGTGTGTTGGCTCTTGGCTGTCTTAAGATCGTTTTCTCTAATTCTTTCTTAAACTTGATAAATAAAATCCACTTGTTCCCAGATGGTTGTTTGCCACTGTATAGCTCTTGGCACAAGCTCCCAAAGGCAAGTGGCACTAGTGAGCCAGACCTGCATGGCAATAAGTGGTTGGTGTAGAAGGGGTGTTGTACATAAACCCTGGTCACAGGGTATGTCTATACTACAGTCAGAGGTGTGTCTGAAGCCCATTTAGATGTACCCGAGCTAGCTATATTTAGCTAGCTGGATCAACTATAAGAATAGCAGTGAAGCCACGGGTTGCAAACGTCTATCCAGGGCTCTGGATACATATTTGAATTGCAAGCTTCAGCTTCCATGGCATCGCTGCTATTGGTAGCTGGACCAAAGCTAGTTCAGGTGTGTGTCTATGTGCTGCAACCAGACTTCCAATTGCAGGGTAGACATACCCTGAGAATGGGAGACTTGTAAAATTCCATTCTAGGACGGGGCAGTGCCCGAGGACTAATGCCCGAAGAAGACAGTCAGAGATCAGTGAGAGCACAGAGGTGCAAGGAGCCCTGTACTTTTGGTATCAGTCATAGAATCTTTTCAGTTTTTCTTACATTTTCCTAGGCAGAGTGTGAAGCCCAATCACATCTCCTTCTCTCCTACCTGAATCATGTGAATGAGACGAACACCGAGAGGTGCTTAGCACCAATAGGCACATTTTGTGTCTGTACATTTGACTATTATTGTTGAGACTAAGGGTCTGACATGAATTTGTATCAAGTTGGCCAGGCACCACAGTGCAGAGTAACCACTGGGAAGTGGCCCGCAGAAGTAAGTTGCTGATCAGAGCTAAACCAGCAGAAGTTCGTTATATGTCCCAAGATATTTTGCTCAGACCATGGTGGCCTAACAAGTCTTACACAATCTGGGATGGCACAAGATGTTTTGCACAAAGACCATGGAGTTTTCCACAGACAGAGCTGCAAGAATTCCAAAGTCCAAATTGTGGCTGGACAGTTTGAATCTTCCCCAGAAGCGGGGGTCACCTTCTGATTGGCCCACAGCAGCTTTACCAAGAAGAAAACAAGCCTTCAGTAACTGTATAAAACAAGCTGGTTAGGTCAAAGTGTCACCCCCTGAAGCTGAACTATCTGGAGGAGAGAGAAGGTGAGCAGAACTGTCATCACCTGGCCACAGAGAGCAGCCCTGTCTGGTAAGTATTATAGTAACTTCTCTCATAATCACCCTTTTAATTCTTCCTTTAAAGTCCTGTCTAGAAAGATGGCTGTGAGATCTAGAAAGAGAAGAATACAGTTGTCATAATCCCTTGAGTGAGTGAACTACCTGAGTGAACTTTCTAGGTGTCTCAAGAAACCACTTGGGGTTCTGAGAGGCTGAGCATGACTTCATGTCACTTTGAAAGGAAAAGTAAAAAGCTACAGTGTTACGTTTACATACAATGGAAAAGTTGCCCTGCTACAGGCTGGGGACTGCCTGGCTAAGCAGCAGTTCTGCAGAAAAGGACCTGAGGTTTACAGTGGATGTGAAGCTGGATATGATTCAGCAGTGTGCCCTTGTTGCCAAGAAGGCTAATGGCATATAGGGCTGCATTAGTAGGAGCATTGCTAGCAGATTAAGGGAAGTGATTATTCCCCTCTATTTGGCACTGGTGAGGCCACATCTGGAGTACTGTGTCCAGTTTTGGTCCCCTCACTACAGAAAGGATGTGGACAAATTGGAGAGAGTCCAGCGGAGGGCAACGAAAATGATTAGGGGGCTGGTGCACATGACTTAAAAGGAGAGGCTGAGGGAACTGTGGTTATTTAGTCTGCAGAAGAGAAGAATGAAGGGGGAATTGATAACAGCCTTCAGCTGCGTGAAGGGGGGTTCCAAAGAGGATGGATCTAGACTGTTCTCAGTGGTACCAGATGACAGAACAAGGAGTAATGGTCTCAAGTTGCAGTGCGGGAGGTTTAGGTTGGATATTAAGAAACACTCTTTCACTAGGAGGGTGGTGAAGCATTGGAATGAGTTACCTAGGGAGGTGGTGGAATCTCCATCCTTAGAGATTTTTACGGTCTGGCTTGATAAAGCCCTGGCTGGGATGATTTAGTTGGGGATTGGTCCTGCTTTGAGCAGGGGGTTGGACTAGATGACCTCCTGAAGTCTCTTCCAACCCAAATATTCTATGATTCTGTTTAAGAGCTATCTGAGTTAAAACCATCTATAGAATAATTCCAGTTATCCAAGTCCCTTTTATTGGGAAATTGTAGTTATCCAAATTCACAGTTTGTCTCCCCTTCTGCCCTGTGTTAGTTAGATGGAGAAGACAGAAGAGAAAAGAAAAGGTGGTGGTGGGGGAGAGAGGTAACAGGTAAGAAAGAAACAGGTAAGAAGGTTAATGTGAAGACTGAAAGGAGAAGGATTGAGGGAGAGAAAGGACAGTGGAGACAGAAGAGGAGTTCAGTGAACGAGAGCAGGCAGGAGGGCAGGGAATGAAGGGAGGCAGACAGGAGGGTGGAGGAGAGGAAAGGGGAAGGAAAGAAAGAGAGATGCCGGAAGAGGGACTGTATCTGCATGAGACAGAAGCCCCTTTTGTGCTACTTGGGCTCTGTAAGCGCATGTACAGATAGTTAGGGGTGGGGCCGGTTCCCTCCTCCATCTCTGTGAGATCTGGAAAATAGCATAGAGATGATCATCTAAACACCTTTCCTCTTTCTGTTATTTCTTATTACCTTTAAGTGCTGTGTTAAAGCATATAAAGTGTGTAAATGTGCAATAATTCTCCACCCTACACTTTGACAGAAAGAGGAAGAAGCTTTGAATTGGCTGGCAAGGGAAACATTGTTTCCACTATTTGAATATTTAATTATCTCTGAATGTATAATAAAAGTGGCCTAGGACTGAAGGTTACTGGTAAAATTTCAGAGAAATTGGAATAGTTGCAAAATGAGAGGTTCTCAGGTCTGGGGAGGGGCATGTCACACTTTCTAGGTGGGAGTGTTGAGCCTTCTAGGAAGGCAGTAATTACACAGTGTCACAATGCCAGTCACTCAAGTTTTTTCCGGCTGCCTTTCCCCATCGTGATGGAGGAGCATCTGGGCCAAATTTGAATTAAATTGATGGTCACTGATTTAAACCATTATCTGCATTTTTTGTCTAGGGCTTAATGTGTGAGAACTAATTGAATAATCAGTCTTAGTACTTAAATAATCTGTTTGATCTTCTCAATTCTAACCTTAGAGTTCTTTGGTTGCAGTGACACAGGCACTCACATGATTCCATTGTCTAACAGACTGATCCAAAATGAGTAAGACTCTGCGTTTAAACATTCCTACTTCAACACTGATAGCAAAGTCACCTCCCCAGTATAGTAAAAACACAGGAGAAGGTTTTCCTAGATAATTAGATTGAGATAATACCTGAAATGAAATGATGTGATTTATTATTTTTGTGGTAAATTGTAACATCACATGATGAATTAATCTTAGAAATTTCATAAACATGAGCATCCAACCACCTTTATTTTGCTCTCTGTAATTTCTTAATTGCTTTCAGTTCTATTTTGGGCAATAAAACACTGAAATGTGCAATAATTCTCCACTCTGTACTTTGGCTAAGGAAAAAGAGATTTCAATGAGAAATGCAATGCAAGTAATTGATTAATTAAAATTATTTACAGAACACCTATTTTTAAAAGATATGTTGCCTCATACAATTGTATTTCCTGAAATCGCTGTAGGATGTATATGGTGCTGTGTGGATAATAATCAGAACCCATATTAAAAATATTATTTTGATTAAGGAAATATTTGTATAGCTCAGCATGTCACAATCCCCAGGGACCAAGTGTCCTCTGTCTCTTCTCTGTCTTGGGGTCTCTTCTGTCTACTGATGCTCACTTCCCAGCTGACCTTCAGCCATGAAGATCCTTTACCTGCTGTTTGCTGTTGCCTTCTTGGTGCTCATGGATGCCCCAGGTAAGATGTCAATGAAAACAAGCTATGATAAAAAGGGATACTGGGGAGCCTGTACTAATGTTGTTTAACACTTTCAAGTAGAAAAAAAGTCTGACCTTTTCTTAGGAGCTCTCGGGCCTGCCACTAAGAAAAAATATTCAGATTTGACTGAATTATGACCAGTCAAAAACAATCCATGTCCCCTCAATGTTTTCCTCAAATTTTGCTGAGGCTTCCTGTTTGAGCCCTCCTTTCTCCCCTCCCCCATTCTATCTGCACACTGTGTACTCTTTTTATAAAGGGCAATCAGAGAATCTGGATGTGATACTGACAAAGTCTGGCCAACTCCTTTCAATATACCCTAGGGTTTGGGAGAAGATGCACAGGGCTAGGAACCAGGAGACCATGAACTGAAATATAACTTCTGCTGCTGACTTGTGTTCATAATTCTGTGATTTTCACCAACTGACTTATGAATCAGATCTCATGTCCTACTCAGAGGTTACGCTGCTGGGCACAGAACCCAGATCTCCATAATGGCAGCCGTTCATCTCAGTGTCTTAATCCCACCAAGTCTCAAAACCTTCCACAACAACATGCTTGGCTTGTTTTGAGAAATGGTATCACCTGGACTCTAGACAGTGTTTGCAGTCCTGACAATGCATCATGTTGGGGTTCAGTTTCTATCTGTTGGCTGTAGATAGAAACATAACAAATGTTCTAAATGAAATATTCTAAAAGATTTGGCTGTGCACGTTTGGGCTGCCATTTCGAAAGAGCAGGTCAATTATAACCAAACCCTGGCAATCGGTCATGGAGGAACAATTCGTGAGTGTGTCTTGTGAAGAAAATCTGAGCAGAATCTTAGAGATGGGCAGGCGTTCAAACCTGGGAGGGACTCTCTCAGGCCAATCTCTTTCAAATCTTTGTAGTCATCCAACCCAGCATGGAGGCACTTCATCCCTACTTAGCCAAACAACTTTGAGGATACTGCCTGGCACATCACTGTCAAAGCCAGAGGGAATCCAAATCAAACCCCAGCCACAAAGGGAACTAAGCAATGCAGGCAGCCCCTTGCTTTTCATCCCTTAAAGACATGGGGCAATGAAGAATGTCCATGCTCAGAGCCGTGGTTCTCAAATCTGCAGCTGGAAAGTCAATGCCAATGTTTAATTCAATCACTCTATTCTCTTCTTAGAGACTGCCATTGAACATGGGTAGAACTACAGCCACTGAAATTGTACCAAAGCTGGGATAACCTTTTGCACTGGGAGATAATTGGGCGTGCTTGGTCAGGTCTCAGTGAATGAGAAATGCCTGTCATTTTGGAATCACGATGGTAATTTACCCTGCATTGCAGAATGATGATTAAGGCTCTTTTTCGTTGTCAGGTTTCTCCAATGCTCTGGTGACCCGAAAGCAGTGTAGACGCCGTGGGGGTTCCTGTCACTTTTGGCGATGTCCTGACAATTCTATATACCTTGAAAAATGCATCATTGGCCATTGCTGTCGAAGGTAAGCTCAACATTCCACAAGGGAGACCCTGCAGTGTGAGCAGAACTGTTCAGTACTGGTTTTCATTTAGGAGCTGATGAATCCTTCTGTCCTTAAAGCAGCTCAGTTCTTAGCCCTTTATTTTCCCCCTTTTGCAAACCAGGAGAGGTAATTATAAAAATCTTGGTGACAACAATGTTAACATTGTTCAGAATGAATGTGAATTGCTTGAGCATGAATTGTTTGAGCATTGTTTGAGCATGAAGTTTCAAAGGTTCGAAGTTAATTTGGCCACCTTGCAGATCTCCAGCCCTCCTATTCCTGTTCTGTTTGTCGCTGACTGCATGTGCCATAAGATATAGAGGCTGTTCTGCTGGTCAAATTAATGCTGCAGCAGGAACAGGTTGTAGAGAAACAACTGGGAGGGTGAGAGACTTTCCAGCCTACTAAAATACCAGATTGAGGGCAAGAGATGTGATACTGGCAGTATCCTTGGGCCTGGAGAGCGGGAACCAGGGATCTTGGCTGGAGTGGCCACGATATCAACTGCAGGGTTGATCTCTTGGCAATTCACTGAGCATGTCCAGAGATCCATGATCTCATCAGGCAGAACAGAATCACAGAATCATAGAATATCAGGGTTAGAAGAGATATCAGGAGATCATCTAGTCCAATCCCCTGCTCAAAGCAGGGCCAATCCCCAGACTAAACAAGCCCAGTTCCCTCAGCCTCTCCTCATAAGTCATGTGCCTCAACCCCTAATCATTTTTGTTGGATTTTCTCCAATTTATCTGTATCATTTCTGTAGTGGAGGGCCCAGAACTGGACACAGTACTCCAGATGTGGCCTCACCAGTGCCAAATAGAGGGAAATAATCACTTCCCTTGATCTGCTGGCAATCCTCTTACTAATGCAGCTCGATATGCCCTTAGCCTTCCTGGCAACAAGGGCACACTGCTAACTCATCCAGTTTCACATCCACTGTAATCCCCAGGTCCTTTTCTGCAGAACTGCCGCTTAGCCTGTCGGTCCCCAGACTGTAGCAGTGCATGGGATTCTAACATCCTAAGTGTAGAACTCTGCACTTGTCCTTGTTGAACCTCATCAGATTTCTTTTGGACCAATCCTCCAATTTGTCTGGGTCACTCTGGACCTTATCCCTGCCCTCCAGCACATCTAACTCTCCCCCCAGCTTAGTATCATCTGTGAACTTGCTGAGAGTGCAATCCATCCCATCCTCCAGGTTATTGATAAAGATGTTGAACAAAACTGGTTCAACTGGATGTTGAACAAAACAGAGTCAGACTTCAGATGGAATTGGAATTTCCCGCATTTTTTTAGAGTTAATTTTCTATTACCAAAGTAAGTATGTCTCAAAATAGCTTCAGCTGTAGACAAGGTGTGTTCGATAGAACAACTGTTTACATGGGTGTGAACTGTGCTTTTCTATAGTGTGGTTTATATAGGCAGTGAGTTCTCCTGTTTGGCTACATACAACTGTCCACTTAGAAACTCTGTAAGAAAGGGTCTCCACCATTTTTTGTGAACCCCCCCAACATGCTATAAAAACTCCACCACCCACCTGTGGTATAACCAGTTTTCTTCTTATTCAGATTAAACATGGCATTAAATTGATCTTTATACAGTTAAACACACACACATCTACAGTATAGAAAAGAAAAGGATAATATAGGTACAACAATGAAAAATGGAATATATATATATATATATATATATATATTAATCAACTCAGTGCAAAAATTGTTGCTGGTGATAACCCACAGGCTGGGTGGCCCTCTGAGGTGAGTCAGGGAGTGGTGGTGGCATTCCCTCCCCGAGGCCTGCCACCTGGGGCTGAAGCCCTGTTTATTTTGGTGGAACCCCTGAAACCTGCTCATGGGCCCCCTAGGGGGCTCTGACCCCTTGGTTCAGAACCACTTCTGTAACAGAAGGACAGTGGATTCCCTGTGCTTGGGTTAACCAAGAACCTTTTCATTCACCATCCAGTGAACGGGTAATTACTCCCATGCCGTTTGATTTGAAATGAAACATCATATTGTCCTTGTTCTGTAGGAAAACATCAAAAAATCTGAATCTCTTTTCTTTGTGCAGGAGAAGATTTTCTGACATTGCCTAAGCAGGATCCCAGGGAATCGGGGAGACAGCCACTTGCTTCTAAAATCATCAGATCCTGCTTCAATGGGACCCTGAAGTGCTGCCGTTCATTTGGGCTGGAAAGAACGGAGCCGTTTTAGCACCCATATAAGATTTGTTACTCTCCTTTTAATAAAAGCAAGCTGGTATGAGAGCATCATGCTGCAGTGTGTGTGTGTTGGTGGGAGGCAAGGGGGCTGTTTCTATCATTCTTGTCCTTTAGAAATTCATCTTATTTATCTTTCTAAAATTAAACATCGAATAAAATGACATATCCCCAAGTCCCCAATTATTTGTTAATACCACTCAAGGGTATTTATAAACCACGATTCACCTATGGTGGTAGATTTCATTGTGCTCTTATGGGTGTATTTTTATTTCTTGCAGTTCTTACAAGTACTATCGCTTTCTGGTATAACAGGAACTGGGTTCAGTCCCATCTCAACTGCAGGATGTGTGGGTAACCCACTCCTGATATTCCATTGCACCTGGACCTCCTCTCTGCTCTGAAACCTCATTGCCCACAATCAGGAGAACAGAGGACATCAGTCCAAGCTTTAGAAGTGTAGATAGATGATGGTTTATGAGTCCACCACCTCCACCCTTTCCCAGCTGTACACAGTTATTCAGCTCTCCCATCCTCTAAGGGTGTGTCTACAATGGAGGTGGAGGTGTCATTTCCAGCTCGGGAAGAGATACCTGCACAAGCTCTGATTGAGCTTGTGCACCAAAAATAGAAGTGTAGCCATGGCAGCATGAGCATGATCCCATCTGGAACCCTATATGACTGCTTGTAGTGGCCAGCTGAAATTACACCTCTATCTCCAGTGTAGGCGTGACTTAGGGAGACTTGGCATTAGGAGGAAGTGGGGGTGGAATAGAGTAGAATAGAACAGAGCACGCCTGAGCAGACTGGGTCGAGCAGCACTTCCAAGCTACCACCCTCATATGTCCCAGGTTCAGTATGTCTCTATCCCCACTTTCACGTTACATTCGTCCTGGTCGTAACCCACTTGATGAGGAAACCGCACCAGATTTTTGGGTGCTGCAGGGATCTTTAGCGTAGGTAGGAGAAGTGTTGCTGGAGAGTGAGTGGGGAAGCCATAAAACATCGACGGGGGCAGAGAGGAGAGGGAGGGAAGAGAGAGAAGCAACCAGCTTAACCATGAAAGTTATTATTGGCAATTAATAGATTTGTGTGTGGGTAAACTGATGGCTCAAGGGAGTATATCAACGTTGTTTTGTTCAGGCTAGACCAGGCGTGGACAAACTTTTTGGCCCAAGGGTCACATCAGAGTTGCAAAATTGTATGGAGGGCTGGTTAGGGAAGGCTGTGCCTCCCCAAACAGCCTGGCCTCTCCTGATACCTGACCCCCACCCACTTTCCACCCCCCGACTGCCTCCCTCAGAACCCCCAACCAATCCAACCCCTCCCTGCTCCTTGTCCCCTGATCATCCCCTCCAGAGACCCCCCTACCCTAACTGCCCGCATAGGACCCCTGACTTCCCCAACCCCTATCCATACCCCCGCCCTCTGACAGACCCCCCAGGTCTTACCAGCATATTCAAAGGGTAGAGTGGGGAATTTTTGCACATTTACATATTTTATATACTTTGAGATAGCACTTAAAGCAAATAAGAAATCACAGAAAGAAGAATAAAGGTCATTAGTTGATCTTGTTTAAGAAACTTCCCAGTACTGACAACACTGGAAGATGGACCTGGTCCCATCCCTCACTATTTGTGCTGGTGCTTGTGGAGCCCAGGGCTTATAGTGCTTGGAATTGCTCAAGAAGCATCAATGAGGCTTCTGTCTCTTGTGGCTACTCCCTCTCTTCCTGTATCTCTTCTTCTTTCTTTCCCCTTTTCCCACCCCCATGCTCCTCTCTGCCTCCCTTCATTCCCTGCCCCATTCTATTTTACTTAACTCCTCCTCTGTCTCTGTCTGTCCTTTTTCTCTCTGAAACCTTCTCCTTTCAGTCCTCAACTTCATCTGTTTTCTTTCTTCCATGTTGGATCTTTCTCACTCTCCCCCATTTTTCTGTCCTCCTCTAGCTTCTCCCTCATTCTTCCCCCTTTTTTTGACTGTCCTCATTCCTAAAACCAGAAATCCTCCCAAACTACAGTTCCCACAGCCTTCATGTTACTAAATCAGTGGTGATTAACTATCACAGGACTACAGGGGTTGGGGGGACACACTATTTTTGGATAACTAGGATTTCTAGATAAAGGGAATTTAGATAACTGGAATTATCTTGTAGGTGATTTTAACTCAGGCCGCTTTAAAATTACTAACATATCATTGGAGTAAACTTAGCCTGTGTAGCTTTGCTACTTTTCCATTCAAACAGGCATGAAGGCATGTTCTCCAGCTCAATCCCAGGTGGTTTCTCGAGACACCTAGGAAGTTCATCCAGGTAGTTCACTCACTCAAGCAGTTGTGACAACTGTGTTCTTCTCTTTCTGGATCTAGCAGCCATCTCCCTAGACAGGACTTTAAAGGAAGAGTTAACAGGATGATTACAAGAGAGGTGGCTATAGTAGATACCAGACAGGGGTGCTCTCAGTCGCCAGGTGATGACTGTCTCTCTTACACTCATAGACTCACAGACTTTAAGGTCAGGAGGACCATTATGATCATCTAGTCTGATCTCCTGCACAACGCAGGCCATAGAATTTTACCCACCCATTCCTGCAATATACTTCTCACCTATATCTGAGCTATTGTAGTCCTCAAATCTTGGTTTAAGGACTTCAAGTTACAGAGAATCCTCCAGCAAGTGATCCATGCTCCCTGCTGCAGAGGAAGGCGAAAAATCTCCAGGGCCTCTGCCAATCTGCCCTGGAGGAAAATTCCTTCCTGACCCCAAATATGGTGACTGTCTCTCTTGCTCAGATATTTTAGCTTCAGGGAGTGACACTTTAATCAAAACTGCCTATTTTATTCAGTTTCTGAAGGCTTGGTTTCCTCCTGGCAAGGCTGCTGTCGGCCAATCAGAAGGTGACCCCTGCTTCTGGGGCAGATTTGAAATATCCAACCGCAGTTTGAATGTTGGAATTCTTGCAACTCTGTCTGTGGAAAACTCCATGGTCTTTGTGCAAAACATCTTGTGCCCTCCCCAGCTTGTGTAAGACACACTAGGCCTTTGTGCAAAACACTGGTTTAGCTCAGATCAGCAACTTCTGCAGGCCACGTCATGGTGGCCGCCCTGCATTGTGGTGCTTGGCCAACTTGCCATGACCCCATGTAAAACCCTCAGTCTTAACAATCATAGTCAAAAGTACAGACACAAATTGTTGATGTAAGGAAAGCATGAAGGGCTCGATGGTGGATGTCAAGCTACAAGACTGCTTGCACCTCTGTCCCCTTGCTAGTCTCTGACTGTCCAACTCAGGCATTAAGCCCTTGGCGCTGACCTGTCTTGGGGTGGAATTTCACAAGTCTCCCACTCTCAGTCTACCCTGCAATCGGAGGTGTGACTGCAGCACATGGAGACACACCCGAACTAGCTTTTATCTAGCCAGCTGAGTTCCAGTAGCTGCAATGCCATGAAAGCACAGGCGAGCAACTCAGGAACGTACCCTGAGTTACGAGTCCTTTTTGTATCCCATGCTGCTATCCAAGCTGCCATGGCTTCACTGCTATTGTTATTCCAGCGAGCTAGAAAAAGCTAACTCGGGTATGTCTAACAAATCAAGACATACCCTGGGAAGGGAAAACCAGCACAAATGCTCCTTGCTGTCACCAGAATGGGGTGAAGAAAGAGAGAAGGTCCATTGCCAATGGCCTGACTACCCATCCCTATAGGAAATGGGGTGACTAAAAGTCTCCTTTCCAGGCTGTGGAAGAGGGGGAAACACCCCCAGCCCATCCCACACAGGAAAACTGGGAGGAGGGGCTTTTGCTATGAAGGTTTTGGATTTGAGAAACTTTATTTTGGGGCCAGCCCAGCTGGAGCCAGACCGGGGGTTTGTAAAGGAACTGCTGAGGACCGGGAGAAAGGGACTCAGGATAAGGGGGAGGGGAAATCTGACCATGAGAAGGAAGGGTTTCAAATTGTGGAGGGTTTCAGATTATGTTGATTTAAAGCCCTGGTTAGAAGGAATCTTCTTCTGCTTCTGTCTCTTTTCTGCATGGTGATCAGGAGCTAGCCAGAAGTAAGGGGCTCCAATGGGCTATTCCTAACCACTCGTCAGTGCTTGCTGCACCCTGCAGGGTCACTGCAGGCTTATGTCATAATAAGCTGGTTCGTGGAGGATATGAATTTGGTGGCTCATGGCATCCACTCTGCTTGGACAGGCTGGGATTTTCTAGGGTTGCTTCCAGAATGGCAGCACAAGAAATGCACAGGGCACAATGACTAGAGACAGGGCCAGATCCTGCCACCTTCCCTCACACTGAGCAATTCTTGTGCTGTGAGTTGTGCCATCCACAGCACTAGGAATATGTGGAGTAAGGAGATGCTTAACATAAACCTGTGAGACTCTAGCCCTTAAAAGCTAGCAGATCTCTGTCACTAGATGCAAATGTGAACTCCAGCAGAGATACAGCAGCTCTCCCACATTTATCCAACGTGGCCCTCAAGTGAGCACAAGTTTCAAACTCCTTAGAGATGACTATGGGGGTGCCTGGTAATGAACATTGATCTGGACTCCAACATGTGCTTTCTGCCTAGGGTTCTGAGGATGGAGAGTGGCAATACCAGGGGGAGAAGACAGGCTCAGGATACTCCCCACAGCCACAAGGTCTGTGACTTCAAGCCATTAAGACTGCAAGGGTCTGAAGGCCCAACAATGGAGCTACCATCCTAGTGGATACTCTTAGATGGTCCGGCTTGTTTTTTCCAGACAGGTAATCTTAGGCAAAGGAAAACTTTGCACCTAGGACTTCTAACAACAAAGCCCTGATCAGTATGGTAGCTGGAGTCAGCACACACATGAAGGATCAGCCTTTAAGAAAGAGAGTTTCCTTGGGAAGTTGAAAACAACTGCACTGCTGTAGCACCATAGTGTGGCCACTAACTATAGCAATGGAAGACATTCTTCCATCACTGTAGTAACTCCATCTCTGTGAGAGGCGGTAGCTAGTTCTACAGAAGGGTTCTTTCACTGACCTAGCACTATCTATACTGGGACAGATGTTGGCTTAACTGTGTTGCTCTGGTGTGTGAATTTTTCTCACCCCTGAGCAATGTACCTAGGTCAACCTACATTTTATGAATAGACCTGGCCAAAGGCCAGGCTGGGTCTCTAGAGCGCTCATTCTTGCTTAAAGAATATAAGGGCTAGTCTATATGGAAAAATTTGCTGGAATATCTATACTGGTATAATTGTACTGCTATAGTCATACTGATATAAATCCTTATGTAAATCTTGTTACTGTTTACATGCATAGACACAGAGAAAACAAAACAAAAAAGAAACAACAAACAACACTCCCCTTGATAAAAATGATATAAAACAGATACACAAAACTCCTTCTTCCAAGTCACTTTCCAGCAAGAGCTATTTGCTGGAATTTAGTCTGCACTAGAAGCCTTTGCTAAAATTACTGATGCCAGTGGGCCCATTTTCATTGCCTACAAAGGGTTTTGTACCAGGCTGTACAAAAAAAACAACAACAACACAATGGAGGGGGAGCTGATTCTCAAATTCCTCTCTGCACAATGGGGGTCTCATCCAAAGCTCACTTTCCACTCACTTAAGTACATTTTCTACCAGGGCGATGATATTTAATTGGTATAAAAGAAGAGCATGTGATTCTGGCCCCATGGGAGTCAATAAGAAAACTATCATTGCCTACCATGTGACCAGTATTTCATTCTAGATTATAATATTCCTCCAAACAGGAGTTTGTCGGCTCTAATGGTGACTTACGACATATTATTAATAATAATGTCATATACATCCAGGCATAGGCCAGAATCTTGGAGTCATTTTGGCCTAAGTTCTTAAAACATCTCAAATATCAGAGGCAGCATCTGTGGTTCACTGAGGAGTTAAGATTGAGTAACAGCAACCATCACTAACTAAGCTAACCACAAACTCTTACTAAGTTGTGAAGTAACTTTATCTTTTATCAATTTCTTCCGCATTATTTGCTTTATGCCTAGAATTTCATAGTAGAAACACAGTAGATCAATTCTTACTTGTTATGGCAACATAAGGTACAATTTTAGAAACTAAACAGAAAATTATAATCTATCTTGAGTATTCGGCAGCAGAGCCCCACTGCCTGAGGAAATTTCATTGCCTTCATTATAAGAAATATTGTAAGCAGTAAGCACATTGGACAATGTTGTGTATTTTAAATAGACAGAGAGAGACAGAGAGAGAGAGAGAGAGAGAGAGAGAGAAACTAATCATTAACAAAGTTATAACAAGGAATTCTTTTACAATAAAGAACATGATACCCTCAATTTATATGTTATGAAGCTGAGGAAAAGTGAAAATCTGTAAAGTGAATCTCACTGAAATATTATAAAACCTGTATGATACTTGGCCTATCATCTGTTGGATGGCCAGTTCTAAAGAGATCTCATAATGTATGTAGCCATCTTTCAAACTATCAAAGAAAGTGTAGAGAATAATCAGGTTGGTGTACAGAGGGCAGTGTAACTTTGTCTCATATGCCAATAATTATTATCAATATTACTTGTGGTCAACCAAAAATGCATCAAATTACTTTGTTCTATTGTGGCTAATAAAACTCATAATCCTGAAATAATTCTCCAGACTGTACTTTGGCAGTGGAACAGAGATCCAAACTACCGTGAGAAACCCAACGTATGTAAGTGGTAAATTAAAATTACTTGCAAAACATTGGTTTTAAAAATATATCTCCCTTCATACCACTGCATTCCCTAACATGCTCTTAGGACAGCAATTGTGCTGTCTAGATAATAATCATGAAGAAATTGCAGAACAGATATCTTATAAATGTTATTTGGATTAAAACAAAATGTCTAGAGTTCACCATATCACAATCTCCAGTTTCCTGTAAATACACTGGTTCTGTTTCCTATCTGAATTGGTGTCTCTTCTCTCTGCTGACACTGAGTTCCAGGCTGACCTCCAGCCACGAAGATCCTTTACCTGCTCTTTGCTGTTGTCTTCTTGTGTTACAGGGTGCATCTGTAAGATACAATTGAAAATAAGGAACAATATAGAAGAACATCTCGGAACCTATTCTAAGGCTACCTGACACCTTCCCTTATAAACATTTTTCTGACTCTTTTTCTTATGACCTCTAGCACCTCCATTGTTTGGAACAGATGTATGAATTTTGACAGGGGAATAAACCCTAGGTCAGGGAGGTTCCTCTGCTGCCTCCCTGAAAATCCATTCAGATTAGATTGAATTTAGACAAGTCATTATTTCCCCGTGGTGTTTCCTTCACTGGATCTTGCTACAGCTTGCCACTTAAACCACCCGACATTCTGTCTGCACTGAACACGCTCTTCATATCACAGGCCGCACAAAACTGAACATCCAAATGGGACACCAACAAAATGAAATCAGGCCAAATCCTTTCAAACTACCCTTTCTCCTAGGGGAAGGTACATTCAGCTGGGAGCCAGGAGTCCATGACTTAAAATGTAACTTCTTCTGCTGACTAGTGTTCATTATTCTGTTTCCTGGCCTTTATAACTCAAATTATAAAGCCAGGCCTCATTCCCCATTTAGAGGTAACACAGCTGGGAATAGGACCCAATCTGTAAAATGGCAGACCCTCAGCTCACTGTACTGGCTCCCCATTTTCTCTCAGAAAGACTCTGCCACATCTGCCTGCTTGGCTTCACTCTTGGAAATGCTGTTACCTGAGGTCGGGACAGTATGTGCAGAAATGACAATGTATCAGTTTAAGGTTTGGGTTCCCCTCTGTGGTTTGGGGATAGTTTTGTGAAACCACAGCCACCTCCAGTTAAAGAAAAAATCACAGCTCTTTTTTACCCTGCCCAGCTGAATGATAATTAAGAGTTTATTTGTACAAGATGCTCCTGGACTCAGGGCAACAGAGCATAACGTTGACACTCTGCGGTTACACTCTGCTATGTCACCCTCAATTTTATAAAATCTACAACATGCTTTGTACAAATGTTGGTTGTTTCAGCTGGCTCAGAGCTCCCCAAGACAGACATTGCAGTGTGAACAGAAATATTCCTTCCTCTCCTTATTATATCCAAGTGGTTGTTTAATGTTCTTGGAGGATCAGTAAATATGGCTCTACCCAGAAACAGGCAGCCAAGGAAGCTTTTTGGTATCTCTGTGATGCCCAGATTCTGGACTGCCTGGGGGTTGGAGTAACTCCAGTAGCTCTTAGACCCATTCCTGGGGCTGCTCCTAATTACAGCTGCCTTACTGAGGGTGCCTATGGGGTACTTCATGGCCTGTAGTAGCCCAGATGCTCTGCAGTGCTCAGTGCTACAGAGATTGTTCCCTTCAGCTAATAGCCCGCATCAATCTCTTCAGCACCTCCCCATCACCAATGCCTGCTGAAAGAACAGCGTAGATCAATTACGGCAGCCGTGTGCTACTCATGCTTTGGGAGCATTCTCCCCAAGCCCACTGTGGTCCTTTGACATCTCCCATATTCCATCAGAGCAGCATTTGGGCAGCGATTGGGGCCAGAAACAACCCATTGTCTGCATTGGGTTTGTATTTTTTTTTCATTTTAACATAGGGAAATCAACCAGGAAGAACAAAAGTAAAGTTTCCTGGATCGTGTGTGAGGTGTATGTCTCCTCTGTATGTGTCTGCATGAGAAATTAAGGCAGCGTTTAAAAAAAAGAGAAAACAATTGGGAAACAGGAAGTAGGTAGCCCTCAATATAAATTAGAAGCAATGAAGTGCAGGAATATGATAAAGGAAACTAAGGCCTTTGGGGAAAACGCCATGGCTGGCAGGGCCAAGGGCAACAAGGAGTTTTTTAAGTGTTTCAGAAAGCGATTCCAATAATGGTACAGGCCCATGGAGATGGTAAAATAATAATAATGACGGAGAAAAGGCAGAGATGGTTAGTAAATTTTTCTGTTCTCTATCTGTAAAGAAGCAAAATGGTGTTTGCGTCTCTCTTGTATAAGAGTTTGCGGGATTGGAGTGCTGTCGATCAAAATGTGCAACAACAGCTGTCTTCCTCACCCACTGAAAGCAGGGACCTTGTAGCGGGGCAGCTGCCCCACTCCAGCAGAAAAGGGGTTAAAACAGCCCTAGAGAGGGCTGCTGCTGGGGGCAGCAGCAAACCCAGGCTGATTGGGGAAGCAACCACAGTTGGGCCACGCCCCAGTCAGGCCAGAACTGGCCTTGATAGAAGGGCTGAGAAGCAGAAGCTAGGCAGGGTCTCTCCAGACTGGGAAGGAGCAGGGCCTGGCTGCCTGCAGGACAGGGTACCTGAGGTGGAACAGTGCTGGGGGAATAGGCAAGGGAGCTGGGGAACTCCAGCCTAGCAACTCCCCAGGCTGCAGGCCTGATAGGAAGGCCTGAAAGGTACTGGGCTGCAGAGAAAGGCAGCAGATCCAACCCTCCCTTGCCTAGGATGACTGGCTTTTACACTGCAGTCTGCAAGACACCTGAAATGTAAGCTGGAGAAGAAGTCAATTTGAAACTGACATGCCCACAGCCCCTGAGCTCCCTCTGGAGTTAGATCCCACCTCCTGAGTGATCAAATTTTCCTTATATCCTAAGAACAGCTTCAACCACTCCTAGCTGCCCAGATCCTGTTAACCCCATCCCCACCTCCTCCTAATGCCAAGTGTCCCTATGTGAATGGTTACACTGGAGGCAGAAATGTAACTTTGGTAACCTCCTTGAGTAGGTGTGTAGGGTTTCAGAGGGGATCACACACCAGGTGGCCAGCTAGTTCCCCAGCCGCTTCTAGTGCTGCCACAGATACATTTCTACTTTTTGGCCCTAGCTGAAGCAGAGCTAGTGCAGATGCATCTACCTGAACTGGAGATGGCACCTCAAGCTCCAATGTAAAGGCATCCTTAGAAGGATACGTTTGCATGGTTGGGGGACAGAGAGGTGAAGGGCTCATCGGCCATGGTCTAGCAACCTTTACAACCTATCTTTCACTGGCACTCCTGACTCTCAACCACTCCACTACAGCAGCTTCAGAAAGATGCCCACTCTAGTTCAACATCATCCTTCAATCGGAACCTGCTGTTTCACAGTACAGCCTGCTGGATTTTAGGGACAGAACCATGTAGACAACCACAGAATGGTGACAGTCTCAGATGAATTAAGGTTGTGATTTTCAAAATGTTATCCCCATACATCTAAAGGTGTAAAAAAAATCTGCCTGAGATTTCTGACCTATGATCCAATGTCAGAGGTGGCTTTCAGGGAAAGTTGAAGATGGGATTGGAAATGAATTTTGGGATATCATGTAACCAATTGATATAAAAGAAACCTTTACCTTTTAGAAATTAATTCTCATCCTTTTATGGACAATGCTTTGCTTGATTCTGATGTGAGTTACACCAATTTTATGCTGGTGTACTTATGAGGGCTTCAGTGGAGTTTCTCCTGATCTACCACAGTCAGCGTAACAGGAAAGAGATTCAGGCATGAGACCTGAATGCAGTTTGGCCCCATTTTCCTTTTCTCCTCAATGTAGAAGATAAGGTTTTGGAACAGAGGTGGGGAGAAGGTCTAGGTGGCATGCAGCTTCACCTTCCAGTCAAGCTGTGACTGAACCCAGCCCCTCTGACACCACAAAGTAAAAGGATGTGTAAGAATGGTAAGAAATAGAGATCTACCTAAAGGAGCCTATTAAACCTATACAGATGTGTGAACCATGGTCTGCAAACACCCAGATGTTGAACTAACGTGCTAGAGATGTTTTTAGGATGTTTTATTTTTAATTTTAAAAAATAAACTGGATGGCTTTCTAAAAGAGACACGTGAAGAAAACAGCCCCTTTGCCCGCCACCGACACATACACACTTCAGCAAGATTATCTCAAACCAACTTGCTTTTATTAAATGGAGAGTAATGAAACTTATACGGCGACATAAGGGCTCCTTCCTGGAATTTCTCCAGCTCACACGGTTCATTACAGCCGAAATAAGCAGCACTTCAGGTTTCCATTGAAGCGGGATCTGATGATTTTAGAAGCAAGTGGCTGACTGACAGATTCCCGGAGATCCTGCTTAGGCGATCAGTCCATAATTCGCCTGTACAAAGAAAAGAGAATCAGATTTGTGGATGTTTTTCCATAGAACAGGGTTAAGATGAAGTTTGATTTCAAATCAAAAAGAAAAATTGCCCATTCACTCTGTGGTTGGTGGAGAGGTTCCTGGTTAACTCCAGTGCAGGGAATTTACTTTCTCTATTGCAACATTCTGTTGCAGAGTTTTAAGGGGAATAGTCATATGTCTAAAATCTATACTGCATAAAACCGTGACTCACACTCCAGTATATTTGCTCTATCACACACACTTCATGCACAGCTGAAGCTAAAATGATAGATAATTACTTAGGTGAAAAACCATGTATTTTTAAAGAAGGAAGGGAAATTCCAATTCTCTCTGAAGGCTGACACCATTTGGGTGGCCATTGCATACCAGCAGCTGTTAGCCTGGCCATTGTAGCTGAGTCCCCTGCTCTCACTCTACAACCCCAAAGGGCTCCCAGCCTCACATGTCCTGCCCTCAATCTGCATCTTTAGTAGGTGGGAAAAATCTCTCCCCCTCCAAAGTGCTTCTCTGGGACCTACCCTGCTGCAAAATTAATTTGACCATGCTGGGCGTCCTGTATAGTTTATGACAGATATGGTGTGAAACAGGCAGAGCAAGAATAGAAAGGCCTCCAGAGACATGGAATGTGGCCAAGCTAACTTTCCATGGGAACCTTGATGTTTCAAACATTAAAAGAACCTCCTGAATGATGCTATATTGATGCCATCAAGATGTTTATAATTACTGCCCTCGGGCTTCAAAAAGCAGGGAAATCATGGGTGAATGTCTGTACGTAGCTGCTGTATGGACTGAAGGGTTCATCAGCTATTAAAAGGCTTTAAATCCTTGGTGGATTAGCATTGATTTAATTATGCTGAAGAGTGAACACTGCTGATTATATACAGGCATTACCCACTGGTCAGTGTGTATGATTACCTACTGGTATCATTACCCACTGGTCAGTGTGTATCATTACCTACTGGTATCATTACCCACTGGTCAGTGTGTATCATTTATACCCTGGTGAGCAGGTGTCCTGATTTTATAGGGACAGTCCTAATTTTGGGGTCTTTTTCTTATATAGGCTCCTATTATCCCTCACACCCATCCTGATTTTTCACACTTGCTGTCTGGTCAGCCTATCTACAGAGAAGGAGAATCAGTTACATCTCCAGCTAAAGAGCCAGTAGATAGCTCAAGGGGTAGAGACTTGTGCTTTGCTCAAGAGGTTTCTGCTTGAATCCCCATGTGTAGGGCAAGATAGCACCTAGCACACTTCTGTGTTCTATAGCACCCCCGATCTACAAGCTCACCACTCCAAGCAACTCTTAATGCAACTCCTCATTTGCAGCCTCGGGACCCACATACACAGTAAGGAAGCCCAGTGAAATGCTGCACTGTGCTGGGCTGTCTGCAAGTTTAATGGGTTTGTTAGTTTCCACATGAATATTTTTCACACTGGCTTGGCAGGAAGGACCCTTGTGTGATGACTAGGACATGTGTCTGGTTACAATGTTCTGCCAGTTTCGAGTTAACCAGCTTGAAAATACTTCACCTCATTTAAATTTTTACCTTCCCTGCACACAAACAAACTTACCTCCTCACTCAGGTGTCAGTATTGTCCAAACTCTTAGGATTTTTTTCATCATAAAGCTGTAGCATTAGAGTTTGAAAGCCTATAAATATTGAGACTCTGCAGACAGTGGCCATTTTGTTCTCAGAATTTCACAGGTTTGAAGGCCAGAAGGGACCATTTGATTATCTAGTCCAGCGATCTTCAAAGTTTTTCCTCCGCAGCCCCTTTTTGCAGAGGAAAAACTCGCTCCCGGTGGGTATGCCCGCCGAAATGCCGCGCAGAAAGTAGAAGCTTCCACTTTCCGTGGCGGCATTTCGGCGTGACAAAAATAGACCACCCGGGAGTTCGGCGGTCTCCCAGGCGGGATCGGCAGCGGCGCTGGGATCTCGCGCACCCCACTTGGAAGACCACTGATCTAGTCTGACCTCCTGCCATAGAATTTCCCCGAGATACTCCTGTATAGAGTCCCGTAACTTGTAGAACTGGATTATCTTCCAGAAAAGCATCCAGTCTTGATTTGTAGACACCAAAAGATGGAGAATACATCATTTCCTTTGGCAGTTTGTTCCAATGGTTAGTCACTCTCACTCTTAAAAGTATAAATCTTATTTCTAACTTAAAATTCTCTAGCTGCAGCTTTTAGCCACTGGTTCTTGTTCTGGCTTCTCTGCTAGATTAAAGAGTCCTTGAGTACCAGGTATTATCTCCTTGTGACTGTACTCATACACGTTAATCAAGTCATTAGAGATGCCCTATACGATGACGACTCTGCACTGACAATTACTTTACGTTGTACATTATACTATATGTGTGCTTTAATGGGATTCTATGGTTCTAGGTTTCTAATGAGAACCTTGTGCCGTGATAAGTCACTCTCAGGCTAAATGGCCTATCATTACACAGGTCACCCTACCTGCCCTTGTTACTTATTGGCAGAACATTAACACTCTTCTAGTCTTCTGGAATCTCCCCAAGACTCCAGAATTTGTTAAGAATCGTAAGTGGAACAGAGATCTCCTCCGCCATGTCTTGGAGGATTCTGTAATGGAAGTTTTCTATGTCTGCTGATTTAAAAATGTCTTGCCCTAGTAGATGTTCTTTAACATCCTCCTTATTTTCTAATGCACAGATAGTAGTCGCCATCCTCATCTAATATCAGTACATCATCTTGCTTCTTTCCAAATACAGAACAGAAATATTTAGTGAACACCTCGGCCTTTTTCTGCCTCATTATTAACAATTTTATCACCACCTGTGAATGGGTCTATATCATTGTTAGGGGTTTTTTTTCCTGATATTTTTATAAATGCTTTCTTGTCCTTAGCACTGTAAGCCATGAATTCTTCCCTGATGTCCTTAGCTTCCCCTTTCATACAGCTAAACATCATCACTTCTAATTTTAGAATGACTGTTATCTTTTTGCCTTGTTTCCCACTTGTTATAGATACTGTCTTATTTCTAATTGTTGCTTTCACTTCCCCTGCTGGGTCTGATACAGAGCAGACTGAGCCTCTGCACTCACTCCTCCAGATTCTGTTTTTCCTACTTGATTTCCCTGTTTAAAAATATAAAAGCCATGTCGACAATGGTGTGTTTGGGCCCTCACCCCTGCTCGTATATGAAGCTTTGGCAGCATATGGAGGCTTTAAAAGGACCGTAAAGGGACTCGGGGGGATTCCCCCAAAGTATGAGCAGCACATGGCTGCTATAATAGGTTCCTATTGCATGCACAGAAGTTGGGGAGGTGCTAGAGAAGTTGGTGGAGGCTGTCAGGTCTCTGGGGGCAATTTCTGTAGCACTGAGCATTGCAGAGAATCTGAGATACTCCAGGCTGTGAAGTACTCCATAGGCAGCCTGGGTAAGGATCCTGTAGGTAAGAGTAGCCAGAGGAATGGTTCTCATACATGTTGCGGCCACTCCAGTCCCCAGGTGGCTTAGAATGTGGGCAGCAGAGATGTGGGTTGAAGCCTCCTTGGCCTCTGGGCTGGGCCATGAGTGCGGAGCCTCTGTAAGCACTAACGAACATGGATGTAAGAAAGAGAGGAGCCAGGATTTCTGTTCATACGGCAATGTCTGAGTTGGAATGCTGAACTTACCTTTGACAGCAAAAGCGCCCACTTAGAGAGCATACTCCAATGCGTATCGTTCTAGGAGGACATCTCCCAACAAAACAAAAACCCCCACGCAGTCTACATCTCCTGCTGAGATTCTGAGCCTTGGAGAATTCTGTAGAAAGGAAAAGAGTCATCATCAGTCTGCAGAGCAGGATTAATAAGGGCTGTGATTAAAGGATGACAGGCATTTAAGCCCATAAGAATAGCAATACTAGGTCAGATCAAAGATGCATATAACCCGGTGTCCTGTCTTCTAGCAGTGGCCAATGCCAGGTGCCCCAGAGGGAATGAACAGAACAGGTAATCCTCAAGTGATCTCTCCCCTGTCACCCATTCCCAGCTTCTGGCAAACAGAAGCTAGGGACACCATCCCTCCCCACCCTGGCAAATAGCCATTGATGGACCTACCCCCCATGAACTTATCTATGCTGTCTTTTATCTGTTCTATCTATCTTTCCTATTCACTTACACCTGGCTAAGACAGACCGATTATCTTCAAGTGTAAAAACGTATCACAGCTTTATTCAAATGGGTGTAGTTCTGGGCACACTCCGTGGCTGACTTTAAGAAGGGAACAAAATGAGTTAATTAAACGGGGGCCCTGGCTCTCAGGCTGCGGAGTTGAGGACTGTAGCTCTGAGCACAGACATCATTTGCTGCCCCCTGCCTTTAAGCGATGGAAAACAAATAGCTTCCCACATCTGTATTTTCTTTTAGTGGCTTCTGCTATGAGTGTGCTTCCCTCGGGCTCTGACCATGAGGTGCCAGGAAATATCATCAATACAATTTGGCTAATTAGGGTTGAATTAGCTCAGCACTGGGTTGAGTGGCTACCGCTTTTAGAAAGAGAAGGGCTTGAAAACGTCCCTACTGGTGTGAACGCCTGCCTGTCTGGGAGACTGAGGAGATTTTTTCTGAATCTCACTCAGGAATAGTTTCTTGATAATTAATTGCCACTCTTGGGTTATATCTGAAGGAGCTGTTATTTTGAAAATGCCGCCCTAATGTGTACAGCCAAAGCTTGTAGGCTATTTAAGTTAGAACATTTTTAATTGGAAGTTGTTGGGCAACTGACAGGGATCCATTGTCACAGCTGCAAACGCTGTCCCACCCTGATGCTATTATTTCTAGGAAAGCAGCCAAGCACATAGTAGTGACAAGTTCTGAAAGAGAGTGTGGGGCTAAGACAATGAGATGAGGGGCTGCCATTTTATAGACCCAGGTTCTATTTCCAGCTGTGTAACCTCTCAGTGAGACATGAGGTCTGACTTTATAATACAGACCATGAAAGACACAGAATTACTAACAATAGTGAGCAGCAGAAGTTACATTGTAAGTTACAATTTTCCACTTCCCAGCCCTATACACCTTATCCTAGACCATAGGCATATTGAACAGAGTTGGCATGAGTTCATTTTGTCTGTATTCATTTGTCCTGTTATTCAGTTCTGTGATTCCCTATTTGAGGATGAGTACGTACTGTGCGGGTAGATCGTGGGGTAATTTAAGCAACAAGCCCCAGAAAGATCTGAGGAAAACATTATGGGAATTTTTCTCCCCTGTGCTCATAATTCAGTCAAACCTCAGTGAGTTTTAGTGAAGGCAGCAAAGACACTTCCCTCATCTCAGAATAATTCCTCTCAAATGTCATGTACCATCTCCAAACTGAAGACATGCTAGAACTCTGAAGACAAAAAGTCAGAAACATGTTTCTAATTAGGGTGACCAGACAGCAAATGTGAAAAATCTGGATGTGGGGGAGGG